>CM039583.1:27009871-27599747 GCA_022457205.1 Saccharum spontaneum | reverse complement strand
GGTAATTGTGGATCGTCTTACTAAGGCAGCCCACTTTCTGCCTGTCAAAACGGAATATAGACCACCTCAATATGCTGAGAAGTATATTGCGGAGATTGTGAGGTTGCATGGCATACCAAAGACTATAGTGTCTGACAGAGGGTCACAGTTCACTGCTCACTTTTGGGAGCATTTGCACAAAGGTTTGGGGACTAGTCTGATTCGTAGCACTGCCTATCATCCTCAAACCGATGGTCAGACTGAGAGAGTTAATGCTGTTCTAGAAGATATGTTAAGAGCCTGTGTGTTGTCTTCCAGAGGTTCATGGGAGTCATGGTTACCTTTAGCAGAATTCTCATATAATAACAGCTATCAAGAGAGTATCAAGATGGCACCTTTTGAGGCTCTGTATGGCCGAAAGTGTAGAACACCGTTAAATTGGATTGAGCCCGGAGAAAGAAGGTATTATGGTATTGACTTCGTAGAAGAAGCCGAAAAGAAAGTTCATATCATCCAGCAGAATATGAGAGCAGCCCAGTCACGTCAGAAAAGTTATGCGGATAAGAGGAGGAGACCGCTTGTGTTCGAAGTTGGCGACTATGTCTATCTAAAAGTTACGCCAATGAAAAAGAAAAGGTTTGGTGTGCGCAGAAAGCTGGCCGCCAGATTTGTGGGACCTTATAAAATCCTAGAACGGAAAGGTCCTGTGGCTTACAAATTGGAGTTACCGGAGTCAATGGGTGCTATATTCCCAGTTTTTCATGTATCACATCTCAAGAAATGTTTGCGCGTTCCAGAGGAACGGATTGAATCTCGAGGCATAAAACTGAAGTCAGATCTGGTGTATCGTGAGCAGCCAGTTCGAGTTTTGGATACCAAGGAAAGGGCTACTCGAAACAGTGTGGTGAAAACGTATAAGATACAATGGAGTCATCACGATGAAGGGGATGCATCTTGGGAAACGGGTGAATACTTAAAGAACGCCTATGAAGATTTTTATAATAAATGGTTCGTAACCCAAATCTCGGGACGAGATTTTTATAAGGGGGGAGGGCTGTAACACCCCGGTGTTATGCAATGCATTTTTGCATGGCAATCATATTGCATATCATTCATATCATTATAATCATGTATGATAATGGTATAATTCGATTAAAATAAAAGCTTAAACATGCTACATTTCACGGATTAAATTAATATGATAATCACATTATATCAAAATCCTTGCAACCATAATTCTTACATCACTTGGAACCTTAGTTCAAATTTTGGAGCTCAAATTTGGTCAAAAACTTGTTCAAAAACAATTATGAAAAATATTCAAAAGTATTCCCTAATTTAGCTTTTATTTTGTCATTTAAAATCTATTAGGAATTTTGAAATGGCCCCTTAATCAAAGTTGTAGAGAATTTAATTTTGAGCAACTTTTATTTTTGGGCCAAATCCATAAAATGCTTTCTTCTTGTTCAAAATTTGGTTTGAAGTTTGAAATGCATTTAAATTTGAAAATCAAAAAATCAAAATTTGGATTTTCTCCTTCGCGGGCCGCCGCCAACGGTTCGGCCCAGAGCCAGAGTCGGCCCGTCTCTCGCGCGCGCGCGCGCCCGCGCTGCCCGCCGCGGCCCAGGCCCAGCCGGCCGTCTCCCTCCTCCGCCCGCGCACTCGCCGCGCGCGCTGGCGCCCCGGCAGAGCTCGCGCGCCGCGTGGCGGCCGCATGCCGGCCACAGCGGCCGGGTGGCGCTCGGTCGCCCCCACCAACGCGAGCGCCCGCGCCTTAACCCCCCCCGCGCAGCACATCGCCCCTCCTCCCTCCGCTCTGCCTCCTCACCGAGCACGGCTGCCATTTCCGCCTCCGCCACCGCACGCGCTCGCCGGACGCGCGCGTTCCGACGAGCTCCGGCCACCGCTGACCTCTCCATCTCGCCACGAGCTCCCTCTCTCTCTGGCGCACCCCGTGCTCACCTCCATTTCACGCGGTAAGCTCCACAGTCCCGTCAATTGCTCGCCGGAGTTCCGGCCGAGCTCGCCGCGGTTCTCCGCTCCGTGGAAACACCGTCTCCGCCTCTTCTCTTCCCTCATTCGCGCAAGCACCTTGTTCGCCTCCTCTTCCCGGTGCTCGGACACCACCTCCCGTGCCGTTCCATGGCCGGAGAGGAGCTCCCGCCGGTGAGCAGCGCCGCCGAGCCGCCATGGCCGGTGGCAAGCTCGATTTCGAGCTCCTCCGGTCGTGCCAATGGTACCAACGGGTTCGCCTCGTCTTGGGGATCACGACGGTGGTGACCTCGTCGCCGGCGACCTCGCCGTCGTCGAGATCCGCGCGGTCAGCGCCCTCCTTGACTCGGAGCGGCTGACGCGTGGGACCCGATTGACCCGCGGGCCCGCCTGTCTGTCTCTGTGTGCGCGCGCGTGTGTAGGTCACCGGGTGCATCTAGCAGATCAGCGGCTGGATTTAAAAAGGATTTTTGGAAATGATTTTTTAGAAAATGTATAAATGCTTTAGAAAAATTATAACTTGCTCATTTTAGCTCCAAATTTGATGAAACAAATTTCTATGAACTCTTTAGGACCAGATCTATGAGATAAAATTGTTGCATGTCAAATTTGATGAACTTTTCTGTAGAGTTTATAATTAAATAGTACAATGGCTGTTTTCTTGATAAATACTTAATAAATCCTAGAAAAGTCAGAAAAATATGATTCCAAATTTATTAATCTTTTTGTGACATGTACTTTCTAGGGAAATTTTATAGCTTGGGTGTTCTGTAGAAAAATGTATAGTTGTAGTTCAAATGCTTTCTATCACTAATGTTTATTATTTTTGTTATTTAAATAAATTTGAATAAAACATGCAAGTGATAATTTTTCCATAGTGTTTGTTTAGTTAGTAGATAGTAGAAAAATTCCTAAATCTGTTGTTTGATACTTTTCAAAATGTAAAGTATTTTAAATAGCTATTTTAGACCTTAGTTTGTTATTTTTGTATAGTAAGTTCTAATTATCCAAATGCAGTAAAAATCTTGTGTCATGCTAGTTTTGATAGTAGTAATCCACTGTAATTTTCTAAGATTTTTCTGAGCTACTAAAATGTGTGTTGCTGTTCAAATGTAGGGCTAATTAGGGTTTCCCTTTTATTCTTTAAATGCAAAGATAATTAGTAAGGTATACTTTGGTGTATCTTTGAAGCACCTTGTTAGTCAAGTACTCTCGCATGGTAGAAACTAGTGTTGGTAGTTTCCGAGTACATGTTCTTGGATGACGTAGACTACCTTGTAGAAGAGTCATAAGTTCCACATAATCCGATAATGTAACATATTCGCTTCATCGCATGCATTCCGCATCTTCACCATCTCATGTCACTTCTGCATTGCACCTATGCATGTTGCACTCATACTTCTGCATCATACAGGATCGCAGGAGGTGGTTCCGACAGTAGTTCCCGAGGACGCAGAGGAGCAGCCCGAGGAGCCGGAGCCAGCAGAAGCAGAAGAGGAGTCCGGTGAAGAGCTTCCGGAGTGCCCCGACCATCGTCCCAGCACCTTCGAGCGAGGCAAGCCCCGGAGCATTTCTCCCCCGGTTTGCAAATAATTATTTACTAATTTCACTTAATCTGATGCATTAAGTTTAGGAGTTGTTTGCAAACGTTGTTGCATTATACCTTGTTTCCACCTTGTTTTACCCGATCCTTGTCACCCTGGTGTCCACGGTCAATACTTGCTTAGCTTGCTTAGACCGGTAGAAGTCGGGTGATTGCCTGTCATCCGCGAGCTATAAGGGATTACCTGGTTGTATGTGAAAGAAATGTCATGTGAGAATAGCTAAGTGTGGAAATGAATATGAGACCGGGCGGAAGCTTGCAGGGTTCTGGACTGTAGTGTCTTCCGTCTGTGTCGATTAAGGACCGTCCGATGTCGGGCCTCGGGTCATGTTGAACGCATGCCTCACATTTAGCTGGCCGGATAAAGTACCTTTCGACCGCGAAGCCGGGAGATTATTCGGGCCGAGTAGATTGCCCGCAACGCACTGTACCGGAGCAGTAGTGGCAGGAAACGGGGGCGCGATGATAAGGCCAAAGAGCAGTCGGGCGGCCCCCGGGTACATGTGGTTCCTGGCAAGCTCGCGACTTTACCTGAATGGTTGACTCGGTGACCAATACCTCACTTTAGCGGGTGAGTGAGGTTTGTGTGAGGAATAAATTACCAGCTGGTCAATAATCGATTCGAATCGCCATCGTTCACTGGATAGTGAACACTTGACTTGAGTTACTTCATCGTAGTAATATGGAAGCAACACTTGGATAGTTATGTGGGAAATGACATGGTAATTAATGTTAAATATCAATGGTGATCCTGACTTGCTTAATTACCTGGTTACTTCAGCATAAAGTGCAAACATAGTTGACAGGAGAATAAAGATTTAAAAGATGACATGCTTTTGTAAATGATTTGGTAAACTAAAAATGCTCTTTTTGCAAATGAGTCAGCTACCCCACCAAAATGCCTATCATGATCCTTGGAGTCTTTTTGTTTTGGTTCTGTCGGGTAAGTCTAGCTGAGTACCTTCTCGTACTCAGGGCTTTGTTCCCACTTGTTGCAGATGGACAGATGTACTATGGTTATTGTATCAACTGTCTCTACCCTGCGATGGGCGAAGCCTAGGACCATGGGCAATGGTCACTCACTACTCCTCGCCTGATGCTTTTGTGGGAGATGATCGCAAGCTGGCACTGTATTTTGGAAAAGATGTGCGTGTGTGTGTGCTTTGAACTAATGCTTCCGCTACTTTATTTGAAACCGGTTTGTAATAACTATGTTTAAACTCCGATGTATTTTGTGCCGCAAACTACTGTGTAACTTATGAAGGTAATCGCTGAACTTATTACGATCTTGGCTGTGATGTGAAATGGTTTGAAATCCGTCGAGATTTCACGGACTACCGGGTTATACGGGCTTAAGTTGGGTAAATTGTCCGTCCGTTGGATGATTTTCTTACTTAATCTCGTATAATTGGGCGGTTCTGTTACATGCTCCTACTAAAGAATTGATTATGCAGGTATGGGTGGGCCGAGGTGATTGACAATGACCGGTCACATGCACCTGCACCTGCATGCACAGCCATCGCAGCATGCATGCACCTGCACTACCTGTAGGTGTCGGCATCTGCACCGGCCGCAAGAACGAGACGCAAGCTGACCGTGCGACCACCTCGCCACGATGGGTGGCGGGTTTGGCCTACCCCGCCACCGATCATGGCGGGGTACGCCCGGGTGGCTGCCACGTCGGCTTGCCACGCGGGAACTGTACCCCGCCACCATGCATGGCGGGGTTCAGTGCATTTGCCCCGCCATGCATGGTGGCGGGGCCAAACGGGTTAGATTTAAAAAAAATTCAAACACAGGTTAAATTTAAAATTTGTTTCAAATTTGGGCTAAAAATAAAAAAAATCGCCAGAGCGACCTCCCATCGGCCGGATTGGGAAGTCTGCCACCGCAGCCGGCCCTCCTCCGTCCCGACCGACACGACCTCTCATCTCTCCCGCAGCCATTGTCATCCTCCTTCCCGTGCACTCGTCTTCTTTGCCTCTGCCCGCGCTTCATGGTCGTCGTCCTCCATCCTCGGTAGCTCCGGCGCTAGGTTCGCCGCCGGCTTGGTTGACGCGACTTCCCATCGGCTGTCATCCACCATCCTTGGCCGCTCGCTGGTCGGAACCGACCGTTCCCCTGCTCTGCGCTGCATCATACAAAAGAAAGGTGAAAAACGCATGTTGCAAGCCTATATTTCAAGTGTTTTAGATGTTTCATAGATACGTTATAAGTGTTTTTATGTGGATGTTTCAAAAGTAGTTCGGATGTTGTATATGCTGTAATGGTTGTACATGTATATTGTAAGCTTCTATTCCCAATGTTTCATTTGTTTTCTAGACGTATGTTACAAGTGTGTTTATTTGGATGTTGCATATGTTACAAGTGCTTTATCTGGATGTTGTGTATGTTTTTACAATGGTTTCAAGTGTGTTTCAGGTGTTTTTGTAAGTGTTTCAGATGTATGTTTCAAGTATTTCATCTGCCTTTAGACGTATGTTACAAGTGTTGCATCTGAATGTTTCAAAAGTAGATCAGGTGTTGCATCTCTCTCCTCGCCTTCTGCTGCCTCACCTCGGTACCTCCTCCTCCGGCGCAGGCCGGGCATCCGCCCGCCTCCTCCCCTCTTCTCAATGCTGGTGACGCTCGGGGCGGTGCGGATCCCGCGTGGGTGCACGAAATGGCATGGGAAAAGGACTACAGGCGTAGGCGTGTGGACGCTAACAAGCCCGTTTTTATCACTCTCAAGTGTCGTCTCCAAGGGCCCGAGAAGCCTCCCCTCCCTCATGCCCTACTTGTCTTGCCACCGTGGCACGGCGACCAGCTGCGCCAACGAAAAAAGCTACGCCATAGCCCATTCCCCCTCCCCGCCTCCTCCCTTGCACTCCCCTTGCTACACCGTACACCCAGTGCTCTGGGCAGTTAGACATGGACACATGGTTGTTTGCTCTTGAGGGACACCGCTCCTCTAACAGGTGTACACCGCACCAAGCTACATCATAGATGATGGATGTTGCTCCAGTCCTCCACATGGTTATTCCTACTACCACTAATATAAGTTTCACTCCAATCCATTTTAAACACATATGAATTACGGTGCATACGAGTGCATCCAAAATTCTAAATAATTTTTTATATTAGTGTTCGTGTTGATTAGGTTAGTTAATTCTTATATTAGCTACGCTTAATTATTAACAAAACTTTTTTGTATATTGATGTACCACTATATCAGATTAAAATGTGCGACGAACTTTCATTTAGAATCCAAAGGACTAGTTTATGTTCGTTCAACAAAATTAGAACTTCTTGGACCCTATGAGCAAATAAAATGGTACTCCCTCCGTTCTAAATTATAACTCACTTTTTATCTATTTTGTTATGTACCTAGATATAACATATATGTAGATATATAGCAAATTCTATGTATAAAAAAAAGTCAAGTAACTTATAATTTAGACCGAGGGAGTATTTTTTAGTACACGATGGAATAGAGAGAGGGGGATTTCACACATCGTTGGTCGTGAGCACATGGTCTACGTGGGTCTGGGCATCAATGCCGCACACTTCGATGGAAAATTGAGTTCAAGCATCATGTAGATGTGGTTGAAAGGACGTACCTAGGCCTCGGTATACTGCGGGTGCTCTAAGCATATATGTGGAATTGTGGATGATGGTTCATTTGTTTTGCGTTCATAAAGGGTCGACGTACTTTTGGCGAGAGTCAATTTAGGAATGGAAGCTACTCATACACAACAGTCAGCAAAGGACGCGGAACGCCGCACCGTCGGCGTGGCAAGAGGAACCAAACCGAGTTGCGCTGTGGCTAACAACCAAACTGACCCCAAAAGTACTCCCTCCGTTTCCAAATATCTGTCGTTTATGATTTTCAAAAAATAAATTTGACAAAATATATATTAAAAAATATTAATATTTATGGTATATAATTAGTATCATTGAAAAAATCTTTGAATCTAATTTTTTAATAAATTTATTTGAAGATACAAATGTTGCGTGCATTTTTTATAAATCGAATCAAACTTGTGGCACGTACATCAACGACGACAGATATTCTGGGACGGAGAGAGTAGGTGGTTGCGTTGTTGAGACAGAGAAGTTGTGTTTGTCAACTGACTCAATAAATGAGTGTATTATGGTCTGTTTGGTTGGTCGCATACGGTCTGGCCTAGCTTGTTGGATGCAGACTATTTTGTGCTTAGTTGCTGGAACTTCTCCTAGGGCCTGGCTGGCTAGATGCAGGCGAGCCAGGGGTGACATGTACAGTGCAGAGCTCGCAATAAAATATAGGAGGGGGTATTTTGCCAAATATGAATCATCATGTACAGAAATTATAGGAATTCAACTCCTTTAAAGGCAACACGAATATCTACGCGTTGCTCTTAATCTTGCCTTTGTTCTAGTTCAGTTAAGGGGAGCAAGAATATGAGATTGCTCCACAACAGGATCATCTCTTTTTCCTTTGAAGAATTCATAAATGAGTTTTTCTTTAAACCATTTCACCTAAAAATATACAAAGGTAGTCATTATATGTAAAACTAGAAAAACATACCAACTAGAAAATTTTGGATAAGAAACACAACATCTAATTTTTATAAATATAATATACCATCCTAATTGATTTAGCATTCAGAAATTGGAAATTCGAAAGGAAAGAAAAAAAATACTACAAAACAAGCTAACAAAATTACCAATCACGGACTCACCAGGTTGGACCGGATTGGATAATTGGGGATTTCAGACCGGAGAGCAGCGGAGAGCTCCAAGCCTAGCAACAAGTGATGACGCCGACGCAGCGCGGGCACGTGGGCGTAGGTACGCGGCTCAGGACTCCGGAGGTGGACCAGGCGACGAGCAAACTGGCCATAGGGTGGTTGGGGCGACGGGTGATTCCACAATGCCATGATCAACTCTGGGCACGAAAAACCGAGAACCGAGAACCGAACCGAAAGAATCGGAAACCGAACCGAACTAACCGAACCGATCGGTTTCGGTTCCAAATTCGGTTCCAGGATCTCAGGAACCGAAATTAGTACGGTTCTTTCGGTTCCCGGCCTCGGTTAACCGAAATGACCTAAACTAACCGAACTGTGTAAAGCCCATGCAACAATGAGTATGGATTCAGCCCATCTATGAAGGCCCATTAACTCCAACCCTAGGTATATATATCGATCAAACATCATCCATCAAGTCCCAGTTCCCTCTCCTCCCCAGCCGCCAGACACCTGCTCTCAGCTCACCTCCCAATCTCCCATCGACCCTTCCTATCCCCGCACGTAGCCACGCAGGTCGTACCCTCGTAGGGGAGCTTGCTTCTGCTCTCAGCTCCGGCGCACGCAGCCACGCAGGGGAGCTGCTGCAGCTAGCCAGCGGCATAGAGGCGAGGCGGTAGGTGCCGAGGCGAGGCGATGGCGCGCGGGGCCGAGGCATGACAGCGGGGCCGGCGCATCGACGACGCGTAGGGCCTGGGCGCTGCGGCCTGTGGCGGCATGGCGAGGTTGGAGGTGCGGCTCCGAGCGATTGCAGCGGCCTCCAGGAGCGAGCAGCCGGCGGCATCTAGCATTTTTTTCCATTTTTTCCTGTGTCTTTCGTGAGTAACCTGCTGTTGGTTGGTTCGGTTAGTTCGGTCGTAACCGAAACCGAACCGAACTAACCGAACCCGAATTTCATCGGTTCTAGCGTTGTGAAGTAACCGGTCGGTTCTTGATTTATAGGAAACCGAAATTTCTAAGAAACCGAGAACCGAACCGATCGGTTTCGGTTAACCGAACGCCCACAGTGAGCCATGATTGCGTTTAGTAGGCGCAGCTGTAGTTTCTAAATAGGGAGGCCAAGAGACGAGACAAACAGGTCTTGCAATGTTTGGGCCACCCGGGACTCAAAATTTTAATGGGCCATTGCCTTACCCATCAAGGGCTCCTTTGGATCGAGGGATATTTGGAGGAAAAACAGATGATTCAGGTTCTTCTATAGGAAAGAGTATTGTTCATCCTTTGGATGGAAGGAATCGTGTATAGGAAAAATGGAGGAAAGTTTCCTACGACGCTGATTTCACGGGAAAAGTACAGGAAACAAACATCCAGTCCTACCTCTTTGTTTTTCTTCAGACGCTGATGTCCATAGCTCTAACCTGCTATGCAAAGGCATCATCGGAACCAAATCGCGCGGAGCAAGTGCTTCAGGCGTGGTTAGTTGAAGTCGGCCACTCATAGCCAAATCTTGGCGGCACATCGCAGGTCCATCCTCTGGCGGTGGCGAGGAGCTGCGAGAGTGCTCGAGTATATCCTCCTCGCCCCACAGCGCTCCAGCTTCTGCACCGTGTGGAGGACCTCGCCGGCGGCAGGATGAGCATGGGGCCACCAAACTTTGCTGCCCGGCCACGAGATGAGCAGCATCCATCTGCGGGAGCGGGACCAGCGGCAAGCAAGGAGAGAGAGAGGAGAGAGATACATGAGGCTAAATATTTGTTCTCTATATTTTTCCATAAAAAGTAACGTTGTTCTTTGAAGATAATCATAATTATTTCTCTAATGAAATGACGCACCATTGTTTCCTATACTTTCCTATAGGGTTCATCCAAACACCCATCGTATAAGATTCCTATGTTTTTAAATTCTCCGTTTTCTACTTGCATTTCCTATAGTATTCCTGTGTTTTCTCTGTTTCTACGTTTCTCCTTTCTTGTGTTCCATAGAGAAGCTGCATTGCAATTCTTTCCCTGAGCCAAGGAGAGGCCACAACCCACCTTAGTCGATGTGTAGCTCCGCCTATGGACATGGGAGCCGCCAAAAGGGTAGTCACCGGAAAGAAGTTCTATGCGAATAGCATGTCACCTCGCGTGCGACACCCTCTGCTTGCTCGACGCGTGTCACAGGTCACACCAGACAAGGCGATCAGCCGTTCCGCATGGTGAAGCCGTACCCGTACCACCAAGTCCACGTTTCAAGCAGCCAATAGTTAGATTTTCTAGAGACACATGTCACGTGGTTACACGGTGTCGCACAGAGACGACGTGCGACGGTGTCGCATAAATTTTTTTTCCCCGTAGCGACCGATTTTTTCCCGTAACCACCGCCGCTTTGCGATGGTGTTTGGTGTATGTATAGGAATCTAGTGTGACGAAATGAAGACGGTGAACATTTGATTTGTGTGGAGAAAACCAAAGCAGTTCACCGCTTAACGAGGATACCAAATCGGACTAGACTTCCTAGCCCACCTACCGCTTTTGGAATCCATGCACCGAGTCAGAGTCATACCAACCACGCCGCCCTCGAGCTTGTTGGCTTCACTGAAAATAAGCGACTGAAAGTACTGTCATCTGATTTATATAAAAGAAAAACACTGCTGGCTGGTTAAAAATAACCAGCTGAAAGCTCAAGCAAACAAGCTTCTCCATCCTCGAATCGAGGCATTCCGGCTCCTTCCTTCCTCCCAAATGGAAATGCCAACTCGGCAAGTCCCAAGAGGCAACAACAACAGTAACACCAAAGCTCGTTCCATGGGCATGGCAAACTTTTTTGTGGTGCTCATACAAATTCAGGCAGCAGTGCTTGTTTTGGTTTTGATGGGTTCACTTAATTTGGTTTGTTGTTGCACTAAGGTAGAGTAGCCCCCTGTTCGGCTGAGCTTATCAGCACGGCTTATCAGCCGTGGAACAATGTTTTTCTCTCACAGCAAATCAGCCACAGCCGGCTTATAAGCTAAAAAAACAGTCTGCCGAACAGGGCCTAGGTTTGTAAGGAAGAAAGAATACACTGTACTTACATCCCCAGCAAGCATGCAACAGGAGCCCCTTCACCGTTTCCACGAATTTCGAAGCGAGGGAAAAGCTAGACTGGGCCTTGTTTAGATACCCAAATTCATCCCCAAATTTCACTATGCAAAAAGAAGATTCTCCATCACATCAAAATGTCGGCACATATATGGAGTACTAAATGTAGATGAAATCAAAAACTAATTGCACAGTTTTGTTGTACTTTGCGAGACGAATATTTTAAGCCTAATTAATCAATATTTGGACAATTATTACCAAATAAAAACAAAATTGCTACAGTGTGACGGGACATTTACTATGCAAAATTTGGATCCCAAATTTGGGATCTAAACGAGACCTAGGAGCATGCAGATGCAGGAGAATATAATGATGAGACTGACCGCAGCGCATGCGGTAAATGATCCGGCAAACGTGTTTACAGGAAAGAAATGTCGCAGGGGGGTACGCTACTTCCTGCGCTATGCAAGCGGACAGACGCACGTCCGGTATTTCTAGCGGACGACTGTATCATCCGGTACGTGCCTCACAGGGCCGCGTGTCCTGCAGCCAGAGAGCAAGCGCGTCCGTGCGGGAGGGAGAGAGAGGAGAGAGGTGACATATAATGTGGGCCCCACTTGTTTAACGATAAAAAAATGTTATAACTCATAAATCAAAAAACCAAATTAAATTCCGATTGCACCATTAAATTCGTTTCGATAAATTCTTCAAAACTAGATCTCACATGGATATATTTAGATAAAGTAATAAATGACCCTCACAGTGGATAAAGGATGATATAGAGGATGGATGGGTGCGGAAGAATTAAGTATAGAGGAAATAATCTTAGTGACTAGGATGTATAGAGGATGAATTTAGAGTACCACGAGTGCGGATAGCCTGATGAGACAAAAGGGAATAAAAGAACCAAAGCAACGTTTCTTGCGCATTCCTGTGAATTGTGATGACTGACTGATGACTGATTAAAAAGCAACATGCATTTGTTGTCCATCCAATGAATTGGTGGATCGATCCGTGGTGCTACGCCTTTGGTTTGGCTGGCTGACCCAATCAATTCATTCGTAGTATTGCCGGCTGCTATCGTCGGCGCGAGAGGAAGAGGAGAGCGCGGCGTCCCACGGCGTCATGTCCATGGGGTAGCTCCCGAGCACCCTGAGGAAGGAGGTGAACTCCTGGATCTCGGCGAGCGCGTTCTGCGCGCGGACGTCGGCCATGGATGCCTGGAAGTCGATGTAGAACATGTACTCGAAGTGCTTGGCGGTGCCGACGTTGGCGTCGTCGACGAGGCGGATGGGGCGGTGGCGGTGCGGTCGGCTCTCGATCTTGGTGAGGGAGATGTCGCGGAAGGCGAAGGCGGAGAGCACCTTGAAGAGGACGGAGGTGCCGTCGGTGTCGTGCGCGAAGACGATGCTGGTCTTGAAGGGCCTGTCGGTGCGCGGGATGATGGGCTCCCTCGCCAGCATGACGAAGCGGGTGACGTTGCCGGCGTCGTCCTGGATACCGTCGGCGAGGACCTGGAGGCCGTAGAGCTCCGCGGCTCGCGCGGACGCGATGGCGGCGGTGTCCCGGAGCCCCCCCGCGGCGATGTGCTCGGCGGCGCCGGCGGTGTCGTCGAAGGCCTCGCGGGCGACGTTGAGGCCCATGGCGTTGAGCGTGAGCTCGCACTGCGCCAGCGCCTGCGGGTGGGAGATGACCCGGGTGAGCAGCTCCCTGCGCACCCCGGGGAGCGCGAGGAGGCAGTGGTGGACGGGGAGCTGGACCTCCCCGACGATGTGGAGGCGGTGGCGGAGGAGGAGGTCGTAGTTGCGGTGGATGCTGCCGCCGAGGGAGTTCTCGACGGGGAGCACGGCGCGGTCAGCGATCCAGAGCTCCACGGCCTGGAAGGCCACCTCGAACTGGTCGCAGGGGATGGCGTCGCACCCCGGGTAGGCCTTGGCGGCGGCGGCCTCGCTGTAGGCGCCCGGGACGCCCTGGTACGCCACGCGGAGCTGCGACCCGTGCATGGGCGCCGGGGACAGGTCGCTGATGCTGAGCGGGCGGGGGAGGTTGGACACGGGCACCAGATCCAGCTCGGCGGGCGTCGGCGTCGGCGTCGCCTCCAGGGCTGGCGCGGGCGCCGGCAGGGGCTTCTGGCCGTTCACCCGCGGCGCTGGCTGCCTGTTGCTGCTGCTGCTGCTGCTGGTGTCGTGGCCAGCGCCGCCGCCGCCGCCCGTGCTGTTGCTGGCAAGGATGGCGCAGGCGGTCTGCCAGTCGGCGCGGGCGAACGGGGCGGTGGCGCGGCACGCCTGCGACGCGAGGCGCGTGGATCTCCACCAGGCTGCCCGGCGGAGCTGGTGGCGCGGCGCGGCGGAGAAGGCGTCGAGCACGGCGGCGGCCTCCATGGAGGCGGGCGGGCGCGTGGATTGGATTGGCCGCGGGCGGTTTGGTCCCCACCCCCGTGTTCCCGGGCGGCTGCCTCTGGTCTGGTCTGGCGTGGCAGTGGTAGGTGGGTGGTGGGGTGGGTGGATCCGGCGGGGGGAGAGCCGAGCTGCCAGTCTCAGCTAGAGAGCAGTTGCGCGGCGCGGGGATGGTTTATACGGCGAAGCTGCCGTGTGTGGCCAGGCTGACCCTTGCCTTGTCTATCTAATTTCTCTTTCTCTGCCTGCGGGGCGACGCGACGGTGGTGGGGGCGACGCGATGGTTGGTTGGTGGGGGCAAGGCAAACGGACCCAAACAGTGAAACAGATAGCAAAGCAAAACGCCGTCGCCGAGGAAACCTGAAGCCGGCCTAGCACGCATTGGTGTTGGGAAAAAAAAATTCTATGCGGTGCCGCACGAGAGCACGTGGTGCGACACCGCCAGGAATACATGCGCGAAGCAGTTTTTCCACCCCACGTGCAGCGCAGACGTTCCGCACAGCTAGAAAACGGTGCTGTGCGATAAGATCCAATTAAGGGGCTGTTTAGTTCGCGGTCAAAATATTTGAATGTCACATCGATTGTTTAGGCGTCATATCCTATGTTTTATAGAATATTGGAAGGAGTGTTCAGATACTAATAAAAAACTAATTACATAACTCGCCTTGAAACCACGAGACAAATTTATTAAGCTTAATTAATCCATCATTAGCATATGTTTACTGTAGCATGACATTGTCAAATCATGGATTAATTAGGCTTAAAAAATTCATCTCATAAATTTATCGCAATCTGTGTAATTAGTTATTTTTTCATCTACATTTAATACTCTATGCATGTGTCAAACATCCTTAAATTTTTTTTTCCTTTGGAGTTGGGTGAGGACTGAGGAGGGCAGTGGATGGCCAAGCACTCCTCCATCTGACCACCTCTACCAATCTCGGGCTGGCGCAGCCCTCTCATGCACTGCACCGCTGAGTTTTCCTTGTCAAGGATGGACATCTGCAACCAATGCTCCGCTTCCGCAACAAGGGTGCTGGGTTCACTTCTCACCTCCTAATTCTAGTCCTATCTAGTCATTTTTACCAAAACACTATGATTAAATGAGACTAAGAGTGTATTAGCCAACTAGTCACCCAAGTGTTGCTAAATGAGACTAAAACCCCACCTTTTAGTCAGGCTGCCTCACCTTTTAGTCACTTTGATCTAAACACCATGACTAAAAAGAACTAAAAGACCACTTTTAATCATTTTTAGTCCACGAAAGCAGACAAGGGTAACTAAACTTTAGAAACTAGTTTAGGTGACTAAACTTTAGGAGGTGTGAACCAAACATGCTCTTATACAACCCTTTGCTAGATGAAGCAAGGCTAATTAATAACAATATAGCCCTCTGCTATTGGTATATATTTATAGAATCACACTTTGATTTTCTAGATATCGAGAAAAACTGAAACATCATATAATTTAGAACAGATAAAGTAGCAAACTCACCTATGGTCCACTCATTCCCCCTGTTCGGCTGAGCTTATCAGCATGGCTTATCAGCCGTGGAACAGTGTTTTTCTCTCACAGCAAATCAGCCACAGCCGGCTTATAAGCCAAAAAAACAGCCTGTCAAACAGGGCCATTGTTTTTTTTCTTTTTTCTTTTTTTAAGGCCAATCTCAATAAAAGTTTTAATAGTAGATAAAGAGAATGATGACAAAAGTTTTATAGGATGAAACTTGCCTGCATCGTTTGGAACACGCAGAAAATTAGGACATGAAATTCATTATGACTGGCCTTATAATTAACCGGAAATAGCCAACCATTAGTCGCCGGTATGCAGCTGTTGATGAGTCGCTGGTGCTCATCATCTGGGCGCACGGGAGTCGGTCGGGAGCCCTGCGCACACGCTGACACGCACATGCGTCCGATGCTCCAACGCTCTTTGCCCTTTTTTGTCGAAACAGTGGCAAAACATCGCTAGCGCCTTGGAAGATCGCGGCGATTCGGACACCCAACGGGGCGGCGCGGTCTCCGCAACAAGGGCTTCCTCACCGGCCTTGCATATTTCACAAAGGAAATAACGTGCCACCTCCTCATCAGGGGAACTGATTCATTGATTCGCCCGTTGGCTTGGATAAAAAGTCCTGACTTAAAGTACTATTTACTGATTTATTACGAGAAAAAAATATTATTTATTAACGACAAGCGAACAGGGCCGTACGGATCGACAACAACAGAAGCCTGCACGCTCACAGTTTACCAAGTACAACATTCACCAAACCTGGGCAAGGGCAAATAAAATAAGGTTTACTAGCCTAGGACCATCTGCTGCCCTTGCTTCTACCGTTCTCTTCAGTACACATAAGGCAGGATCCTCCAGGGCACGAGCTTGCAGTACTCTGCCCAGATCTCCCTGTACTTCTGCGAGCACCTCGCCTCGTCGCGCCTTTCCCTCCAGATCAGCAGAATGAGCAGGTACGTGGGGTAGAAGTATGGGATCACGGAACTGCAAACGACGGGTCAAGATTGTTCAGACAGGCCTCCACTGCAAAAGGGAACTGCCACAGAAAATGATCACTCACCTCACTCCACAGGGCAAGCTGAACGAAAGCGCTAGCAGCAGATCTCCTAGATAATTGCAGTGCCGTGCGATGCCCCTGTAATTGGAGGATGAAAACCTTTGTAGTTTTACGTTCACAACACAAATCAACAAGCTTCATCTTTCTTTAAGGGACAGGGGAGTATTTAAAGCCTGAGGAGCTACCAAACATTTTTCAAGAAAAAAAGTAAGATCGAATAAGCAACAACCAATACACCACAATCACAAATCACAAACTGCTATAGCTTTGAATCTGTCGTAAACACTACTTAGGTGCGGTATTTTACAGCTACTGAAAAATCCCGTAATTATTCCATAGACTGTGGACCAGCATTTGGTTATTCATTTTCAGCTCATCAGGATTAGCTATTCCTTTGAAATGTCATCATCTAAAAAAAAAACCCTTTGATGCATGGCTCTAAGTTCTTTTCTACTCTATGAATTAGGCTACCATTCATCAATGCTAGGAGGGTCAATAGCAAGCATCATACAATCTATAATGATTATGTGATCAACAGAGGATCATTGGCATGCATGAGTCACATGACGCATGTGTCCTTACCAGTAACCGGATGCGAGTAGCTTTCCCCCAACAACTTTGGGAGGTTTTCCCCATATAGGAGCTTTGGGGTCCTTCTTGAACACATGTTTTTGCTTGTTAGCTCCTCGGAACACTAGGTAGCTGAGTGCCACATAACACAACGTGTGGCCAACAAGGTTAGAATGCAAGAAACAGGTAATATCAAATTGCTATAGCTTTGAGGTTCTGGAGAAAAACCAAGAGTACCCAATAAGGAAGATGCATAAGTTAGCTAGACCAGCCAAAAGGGACAGCTCTACTTTGTTCCTCAAAAGCCACCAGCCCTGACAAACAAATCATACTTGTTGATTAGTTTAATTATCAACCTACTGTTTTAGTGTAAGAGAAGCAATGATCTGGCATGCCACAAATCTGACAATTAGAAAACGCAAAATTCAGATCAATGTTAGGGTAGGATAGTCTGCCTAAGGTATTTTTTTTTTCAAAAGTAAGGTACTCAATGGGTCAACATTTGCAGGAATGAAGTAATACCTGAATAGTGAAGGTGAAAGGGATGAAAACTAGATCCCCAAACACCAGCATGAAACCCAGTCTTTCAGCAATAATGTCCCACCTGGAAGAGGTCTCAACAATATTTTGTTCAGGAGAATAGTATGTTCATCATCTTTTGATCTTCCCAGGAGATCTTGACATATTTTGTTCAAGGATAGTAAGTAATTTGCCACTGAGAGCACATGATATACTTACGTTGAGGTCATGAATTCTTCATGGATGAAGTAATCTATAATATACCACTGCATGAACAAGCATAATTAATTTAACAATTAATGAGCTGGAAGATGATCAATTAAGAAGATGGTCATGTTCAATACCGCACAAAAAAATTGGTAGAGAATGACCGAAAGATTAGCTGAACCAGCTAAGTAGCTCTTTGCAAACAAAGAGAGGTTAATAAATAACCATGCCATCATTCCTGCCCTCACAAAAAAGAATCTGCAATGATTGAAACATAGCTGTCACAAACATTTTATTCACATCACGTTATTTGTGGCGTGGCCGCGTGGGGAATAAATAATACAACACACAGTACCAGCAAGGCAATAATGGTCACTTGTTGGAGTGGGGCTGGATGCATATAGTTCATGGGTAATACTTAATTGCATCCATGTTAATTTCAGTGCACATTAACAATTGAGTGACCTAAGGGGACAATAAAGGAGCACTCATGAAGCATGTCTAAGATCATTTGCATTTCTAAAGGTGGAAAATCAAAATAATGCCAAATGTTATGGACTCTGACACTCTGTATCTTAATACACCAAATAAAATAGCTGCCAAGGTGTGCAGATAAACTTGACTTTCAGCAGATCCCCTCAAGCTAGAATACATTAATTCTTAGGACAGCAGATCTTCCTCATTTCCAGTCATCAGTAGCGTAATAAACAATAACTAAGCATTCCATTTAAGTAGGCTAGGTATTATCCAATCACCATAGACTACATGTACGGAATAATTATGAGCAAAGTATCGGTATGGGTTGACTGCATTATGGACTATGGATTTGTCAAAGGGCCAAACAGATCGTAATTGAATCATGGTCTTACACCAATCAACCGTTACCAAATCTCTCTTGGAAACCCTGTCCTATTTCAAAATTTCGATCAGCAACACCCCATATGCTAGGCAAAAACACAGGAAAGAAATTGCTGACATACTTGAGGTCAACTCCCATAAAATGAGGATTAAGCTGCACTCCCAACCACCTATTGAACAAAGTCATTAGCACAAAAGTGTCGTTGTTAACTAAAAGGGAATTGCAATAAAATACACAACCAGTTCCTACATTTAAATCAGACATAAGAAATGAAATATTCTGTTTGCTTGATCTTTCAATAATAACAAGAATTTATAGACAAGAAAACTTATGTGTTGAAAATAAGCCAGTCATAGTTTTATATATCAGACACAATATAGAGTTTTCTGGAAGTACCAATCTTGTATGAAGCTCCCACTAACATGTGGTCTCAAAGAAGAACTTTTGTGGCGGGACTTGATGCCGGCAAAGTAGAGTGCGAAAGAGACCTGAAATCAAAGAGTGAGACATGAACAGCCAATCAAATAGCTTTCAATATAGACTATACTTTGTGGCAGAATGTAACTGAATATTGCATGATGAAAATATGACCAGACATTTGCAGGCATTTTGATCATGACCAAACTAGTGGAAACATTTCGTTCAGGTTTGTCATTTTTTTTGTGAATTTCTTTCCAAAATAAGGATGGACCATTGATTCGAGGAAACTTTTTGTCATAACAAATTGTATTGACAGCCAACAGTTTGCATGCATGAGGCACACCCATGACTAAGGTCAAATTGATAAAATTTAGGAGTACTTTAGGATGTAACACTCCTGAACAGACATTAAAGGACTCCTTGACACGGAGTTAAGACCAGGTTTATCAGTCAGACACATGCAGCGTGCCCCTTTCATTTTCCACAATAGCATGGTGGCACACCAAATGTACATCGAGTAGTTAGAATATTCATAAGCAGGTGCAGGTGACTCGGAAAGGTCCAAGGTGGCACTTACAATGACACTAAAAATGAAGGTCACTGACAGAAGTTCGAGTCCCCTGTCAGCTACAACCTGCAAGCATTGACAAACAATATGTTGTTGATCAACTCGTCATACCTAAGTCAATTCACAATGACAATAAACCATAATAAAAATTTCACTATGCTCGCCCATCTGAAAAGGATTGTGGTTCGGTCCTTGTTGAACTGGAGTATAATTAGTACAGCAGCTGAACAGAAGAACACACCCAGTACCCAAGGCACGAGGACTGAACACGGAGAGGCAGGAGCTCACCGTAGGAGACATCCACCCCATGTAGACACCGAACGCCGAGAGTCCCAGCAGCAGCAGGAGCGAGAGCAAACCTGCAGACCACACGCGAATCAAGCGGCTGTGGGGAAGGAGATCGAACAACTCAGCTGGCTGCCCAGAGGATTCTAGGATCAGCGGCAGCAGGAGGTACCGTTGCAGCGGTAGTGGAGGCGGGAGGAGTCGGGGAGTATGGCTCCGTCGACGAGCTTCCCCGGGAGGATGGCTCCAGCGGCGGCGAGATACCCGAGGTAGGCGAGGAGTACCACCACCTGCGCAAGCAAAGAGCGAGCACACAAGTACACAGTGAGCGATCCATGTGCAGCAACCCGCAGCAGACCAGAGGAACAACGGTTGCGAGTGATGAGGCGACGAGGCACCACCGCGCTCCCAGAGGGCACCAGCGCGGGGACGACGGCGGCGGCGGCGGCGGCCTCCATTCTCCGTCACGGCGAGGATCTCGGGGTGGCCTGGTGGGCGCCTGCGGTTTCTACGGGGAAAAGGTCCGATTTCCCCCTCAACTTTGGCGTGGAAAAGGTCCGATTTCCCCCTCAACTTTGGCGTGCGTTCGTTTTTCCTCTCCGAACTATAAAATCACAAAACTTTCCTCGTCATCCACCTTTTAAAACCGTTCATTTTACCTCTGACCGGTTTGAACGGTGGTTTTGATACCGTAACGGTGGTTTTTGCTACAGTGACGATGGTTTTATCTTTTTTTATTTATTTTAGCTGAATTTTTAAAAAATCATAGTAAATCATAGAAAAATCGTAAAATAGAAAATCTAATTTTGTTGGAATCTACATGAGTAGATCTACACAGCGAACATATAATATAGTATGCTTTAATACAAGGTTTTTGTTGTAGCTTTAGATTAATTAGAAAATCTAATTTTGTCTATAATTAACTGGAATAATTTATAGCTACAGTTCCTATGGTCTAATTATGATGAAATTTTTATGGTGGGCTAATTATTATATGCTTGAACTACAGTAAATTTTTATGCCTTGGCTTTATATAATTTCACCATAATTGGATCATAGGAACTGTAGATATGAATTAATTAAAAAAACATATATCTAAAGCTATAGCAAAAACTTTGCACTAAAGCATACTATAATATATGTTCACTGTGTAGATCTACTCATGGAGAGTCCAACAAAATTAGATTTTCTATTTTACAATTTTTCTGTGATTTACTATGATTTTTTAAAGATTCAGCCGAAATAAATAAAAAAAGAAAAGACAAAACCGCCGTCACTGTAGCAAATCCAAAACCACCGTCAAAAACCGGCCAGGGAGGTAAAACGAACGGTTTTCAAAGTTGGAGGAGGAAATATTTCTGGTTTTATAGTTCGGGGAGGAAAAACGGACGCACGCCAAAGTTGAGGGAGAAAAATTGGACTTTTTCCTTTCTATGGCGTGGACTCGGGTCGGCGTAAGTGGCTAACAAAGTTTTGGGTTCCTCCTTACCATTCGGCCCAGACAAAAATTGAGTTACAGTACCATTCAATGTTTTTTCTTTATTCCTCTCAAAAAGATCATTTTTCATTCCATATTTAATATGGCGTGATCTGAGATCTGCCTTATGACTTGGACTATGTTCATTTTATTTAGATATATATCGTTAACAATAACAAATGAGATGCGCCAGCTGGAGTGTACAGAATCTGTGAACAAGACGATAAAGGCGACAATGGTCCTGACGCACCCACAGCCGCTTGATTCTAGTTGGTATCACGTGATACAAGGAAAAGATGCGAGTAATATAACTCGGTGTCTCGGTCTAAGTATATGTACGGAGAGTAGTAATAGATAAATAATTTCTTTGTTGGCTAGGATCTACCCCCTCCTCCATAAAAAGTGTTACTATAGGATCGTGCCAATTAAACTTTCTTAAATTTAGAAAATATTAGTAATATTTATATCTCTAAATAAGTTTATTATGAAAATATATTTAAGGATCTATCTAATGACACTATATATCATAAATAATAATATTTTTATATATATTTGTTCAAAATTAAAAATATTTGGCTTCTCGGAAAATGAGAATGACATTTCCTTTTTGTAATCTACCTCTACCATCTACCTTTTTTGTATGCCAAATCTTGCTCCTCCTCCCACCACGTCACTTATACACTCATTGACTCACACCGTTCATCGCCTACTCACGTCAAACGATTACAATCCCTTTTTCCACTGTTGTCCAAAACGGGCGGAACAAAAAAACAGAGAGCCTTCTATTCCCTATCTCACCGCACAGCGAGCTGAGCCGCTGAAAAAAAACCTTCCTCGCGACATCCGTCTCTATGCGCCCGTAATAAAAAGAAACCTTCCTTTCTCAATGGCTCCGACACTGTCGCTTCGGTCGCCGCCTCCGTGCCCGCCACCCTACGCACTCGCCTCCCACGCACGCCCGCCTAGGATGCCACTGCCACCTACCTCCGCCTTTGCGCCCGCCACCCACGCACTCCAACCTACGCACTCATCGTAGCTGCACCCTAAATGCCCGCCGAACCTTGCCCACACCATCTCCCTGTGCCGGATCCTCCTCTTCCTCTTCCTATATTATTTAGAAATAAATTGCATGGGCGATGAGTCCATTCAACCAGCCATGCGCCCCTACGCTAGATGTTTGACACGTGGCAAGGAAAAAAATCAAGCGAGGAAAGAGACCGAGTGTAGACGAGTAGGAGCCGCAGACGAGAGCGGAGCCAGGCATGCACGAGCGCTTGATACGAGCCATCCCTCCATTAGCACATTTTTTTTCCTCACCACGCGTCAAAGATCCAAGATAGGGGTGCATGGTTGGTTGAATAGACCCATCACCCATGCAATTTATTTCCCTTCCTATCAAGTTCACATAATCTTCTCCTATTTCCTTTGATGGTTTGAGGTTGTCTCGATGTATTGCTTTCATATTTGGTATGGTTCCTCGTATGTTAGGGTTGGGTTCCAACAGCCCCAATTTGATTCCTAGGGATGCTCGGCCTCATCCGCGCCACTGCTGCAATATGTCCTAGGTCTTCGTTGTTTGCCAACTCCTCGACCAGGATAAGCACATGGTGATTGGTACGCTGTGTTGCTCCAATCCGACTCCCTAATCCATCTCTTGTGAGCGCCAAAATTCCTCCTTCCCTGTCGTTAGTTCTTCGTGGTTCTTCTCATCAAACCTGGTTTTTTTCTTTCATCTATAGATGCAAAACAATGGATGAGTTCTTACGCAATGCTTGATTATAGGCTGTTCCAGGTGGATGCTGTTGTCGTGTGTAGAACCTTTAGATTAGTCATTGATTGTGTATTAGCATTCCTCTAGATATCTGGCCGAAATATGGAGCCGGATGCAAGTTTGCTACAATTAATAATCACATGTTCCTTCACATATCGTCAATTTCTAATCGTTGGTTAAGCACATATTGGTCACGGACCTTTTTCTTTAATTGCGCTTAAGATTACCTATGAAATTTTGTCGCATCTTCTACTAGGGAAAAAAAAGATAAGGATTGAGCCAAATTAATTATTTGTTTGCCACATCGATAGCAAAAAAAAAAAATCAGAATGTAATTGCAGGTAAAACTCATGTTCCAAATGTAAGCACTTTTACTTATTCCCATGTTGAAAGCAGAATTCTTTTATCTTTGTACAACCAGACAAGTTCGTGATGATAAACCATACAGCAAGATATGTGAGGCTTTCCCTGTGTGCCATTAAGAAAGATGGTGTCGGGTACCATGATTAGGGATACCCAAATCAGGGATAAAATCTTTTCATCAACCGAGACTAAGCAGGGTCGCCTGCGGGCAATTATCCGTCTCGCCTGAAGCCGGCTCGGTAAGCAACCCTCAACAGAGAAATTCTCTGCCTCGCCCGAGGCCCCGCACGTCGCTATAGCATTAAAGGACAGGGGCCGCTCCTCCAACAGTGATACGCCACCAACTACAGGACAAGACTGGAGACTTCAGATCTTTCTTCCCGGGAAAACATCACGTAACACATGCATGTAACCCTGTGCTCCCCTTGCATCTATAAAAGGGGAAGGCATGGACCATTCCAAGAAGAGGAACGGAGAGAAGGAAAATTCATAGGCAATTCGACTCATCACGAGCTAGCGTTTTACCCTTACACATCTTGAGACCTGGGAGCTTCTCCCTCTCTCACCAGCTTGTAATCCCCTATTACAAGCACCTCGGTGCAAGGCAATACAAGAACTCTCCTCCCCACTGGACGTAGGGTATTCTTCGGCCCGAACCAGTATAAATCACTTGTGTTCTTCTTGCACACCATCCGGATCTTCGACGCACAAATGCTCATTTACTTATCAGGATTAGGACCACTAGTCCAAACACTGACAGTTGGCGCGCCAGATAGGGGAGACGGTTTGCGCGTCACAGCCACCATTCCTTGCGAGTTTCAGATGGCAACCCCACTTCGTCTCAGCACGGTGATATGGTTTGGGAGCCTGGAGTTCATGTCTCTGGGTCATGACTATGACATGGTCCTCCTCCCACCCAGAGCTCCGTCTAACAGTGACTCCTCTCCGCGCCGCTAGAGGCATGGGAGGCGTCCTAGCCATCATGGTCATCGCTCTTGTCACGCTCGTCACGCATGGCGGATGCGGGAGAGCCCCCGTCCATGCTCAGCGACCGAGGGCGACTCCCCAAACTCCCCCAAGTCTTCAAGCTCGACGACCAGGATAGGATCCCTCGTGAGGGACCTATCTGGCATAGACTTGGCCACGGGCAAAGCACCAATGGCACAGGACACGTCGGCAAGGCAACACTCTGAAGAACCATCGTACTCCATGGGGTCCACGTCAGCAACAGGAGGGCCTGTGGCAGCGCCGTCACCGTTTTCGTACGGGCCCAACAATGCTGCCACAGGCTACTCCCGCTCGATGCATTCCACCATGAGCTCCTACGCAGGGCTTCCCGAGCATCATCTATGTGCCACCCTCGAGCTCGTTGCAACCACATCAGAGACATCTAGTGCTGACTCCGCGGAGAACAGTGACAGGTGGGCGGGTACGGACTTATCTGGGCTTCGTAACCCGGAGGGTCTACGCCGGTTCATGGGTGTGTACGACTACCTCTTCGGCTGCCTTGACTCCGATGAGGAGGACTATGACCCTTCGCGTGAATGCTTTCACGTGGAGGTAGAGGAGATTGCCCCGGGGGACGCCACCCCCGTAGGGCAGGGCGTTCGCACTCCGCTTCAGCAAGCACTGCCCACGGGGCCCCCACGGGAGTGGGCCGCAGTGTCTGCCCCCGAGGGGTCTTGGTGGGCCGAGCTCGAGCAGCTCCGCGAGCTCGAGGCCAAGATCGACGAGGATCGCCAGCAGCTGGTGCATCTCTGGGCCACCCTTGAGCAGGAGCGTTCTGGCAGGGGCGATGGCAGAGCAGCCCGGCACAGGGCTCGCGATGTCAATCGCCGCATCAACAATGATGAGGGGGCGATCAGCCCCCATTCTTCTCCAGGGCCAGCCAGAACGTCGCTGTAGCAGCAATACTCCTCCAGACGATGCCGGAGCCATCCACTGTGGAGGGGTGATAAGTCTGCAACGAGCTTCACGGGCTTCTTGAATGCGCCGTGATGCAGCAGGCCGAGAGCTCTGCGTTTTGACGTTGCGAGCCCAAGGCCGAGCCGCTCGTGGTGCCCTCTCGATGGGAAAGGGAGGCCTCGGTTCATCCTGAACCACAAGGGGTGCCAGAACGCAATAAGGCCCCTTCAGTACGCAACCATCTCGGTGGTGACGCCGACGCGCGTGCCATTCTCGATGCGCACCGGCGCAACAAGGAGGATGGCGCCACACGCGGCTATTACCCGCGCTGAGGCGGACGCTACGATAGCGAGGAGGACTGAAGCCCCTCACCCGAGCCTCCGGGTCCATGCGTCTTCAGCGAGGCTATCCGGAGGGCTCGATTCCTAGCCCGATTCTAACAACCAACCAACATTGTCAAGTACTCTGAGGAAACGAACTCCGATGTGTGGCTTGCTGACTATCGCCTAGCTTGTCAGCTGGGCGGCGCAGATGATGACCTGCTCATCATTTGCAACCTTCCCCTGTTCCTGGCCGACTCAGCGAGAGCATGGCTGGAACACCTTCCACCGCGGCAGATTCGTGACTGGACCGACCTGGTCAGGGTCTTCGTGGGGAACTTTCAGGGCACATACAGGTGCCCTAGAAATACCTGGGACCTCAGAAGCTGCCGCCAGAAGCCGGGCAAGACTCTCCGTGAGTTTATCCGGTGCTTCTCCAAGCAATGCACCGAGCTCCCCAATGTCACCGATTCGGATGTCATTGGGGGCATTCATCGTCGGCACCACCTGCAGAGAGCTAGTCCATGAGCTGGGCCACAAGTCTCCCACAAAGGCAAGCGAGCTCCTGGATATCGCCACCAACTTCGCCACGGGCGAGGATGTAACACCCCTGGTGTTAGCTGGCCTCATAATGCATTCATAATGCATGATCATGGCATCCTAATCTCTTATCATGAGCATAGCATCATATTTGATGAGTAAAAGTGTTGAAACATTCATTTGAAACATTTGAAATAGAAGTATGCAACATACTCAATTATGCTTGTTTCATAATTTGTGTTTATGAAAATTTGTTAGTGCAGCATGTAGATGCAACATGTGTTTTTCATACCTTGAAACATGTCAATATTGTTAGTGTAACATGACAAGCTTAAGTCTTGTAACAAGGTCATGAAACATGTGGAACCTTCACCCAAGTCTTGTAACAAGGTTATAAAGTGAGCCCTCACCCATGCACCGCATGCGCCCCAAGACCCACCACTGGGTTCGCCTTGGCGCGCAGAGCACGTGGGTGCCATCACGTTCGCCGGAGTGCTCGCCGTCGTCAAGTTTCACCGCCGGACCACCGTCCCCTGTTCCGGTGTCTATGACAAGTGGGACCCACGTGTCGGCGCCCCCTCCCCCAGCTTGGCTCGGTTGGGCCGGTTTCGTGGGCCGGGTTGCCCAGTAGCTGGGCTGAGCCCAACGCGGCGCCGAGGCCCTGTGGTCCATCCACCTTGGCCTGTAGTTTTAGGTTTTCTCTTTTTCTAAAATATAGATTTATTTGCTGAACTTTGTTAATTCATACAAAATAGTAGAAAAATCATAAAATATAAAGTGTGGACTTTTTGGAATCCTCGTGAAGTATACTTTACAGTAGTGTATTAAATGTTGGCATGTTAGTTTGTGTTTTCTGGAGATAATAATTACTTTTACTAAGTGCTTTATTTAATTGTATGAATTTGTTAAATCAATATCTCCCTTTGTGTTAATCATATTGCCATAGAATTTTTGTGAGATGCTAGTCATAGTGTAAAGATGCTCTAGTTAAATTTTCAGCCTTTTTGAAGGTCATTTGCTCCAATTATAAAATTTCTTTGTTATAGGCTTATTTAGCACTTATCTTTTTGTTATTTTGATATCTCCATATTTGCTAGTCAAAATTAGGTGAAATTTTTATGATAGCCTTTTGGTAGCATGTATTTACCTTTGTAATTTTATTAGAATTTTCTGGGTATATTTTATATGTGATGCCATTTATGCTTATGCACTCTAAATAAATAGAAAAGGGTGATTAGATGAATGTTTATGCTAGTGCCATGACTTGATTTGGTGTTACTTAAACATGATCTAACTGTTAGTGAAGTTGGGTAGGGCATTTGTGATGTTCTCAACATTACTTAATATTTAATTGTACAAATCTACCTTTTCTGGACAGATTTGGTGGTTAAGCAAATTAGGTTATGATAATGTTGTTTTCATGCTTGGTGATCTATAGAAAAGTTGTTGAGAACTTCATGAACTAGTTGCTGGTAAATTTTGGTAGCCTTTGGACTTATAGTTTAGAATTGGCAGTGTTCCAAACTGGGTTTAGTTTTGGTAGTGCTCTCTGTCTTCTAGAACAGATTCTGTACATGTGCTATTTCGACCTAGTAAATGATGAAATCATGCTTAGATGTTTATAAATGAAATATAGAAAATTTCATAAGCTTTCTAGAATGTCCTCTTGCAAGTCAATTGGATTTGTAGAACTCCAGCTATGGAGTTTCTTAGCTGCTGCTGTTAACATGTTGGAAATACTAAATTTCTGGAATCTTGTTATGTGTGTGTTTAGTCTTAACTTGGTGGCACTTAGTGGTTTCTTAGGGATGTTTAAACATGTTAATACCAGAGAGGAGATTTGCACCTAAGCTTGAAGTGATTTGAATAGAGCACCACATGACTTGGTTTTGTGCTCATGATGTTGCAATATCATTACATTCATCTTCACATCATTCATACATGTTCATAAATCATCATGTTATCCTTGGTGCATACATGAAATTCATTGGGTGCATAAACATGCAATAGGTGTGCCAAGAATCGTGTCGACCGTAAAGCTCCGCAAGGCGTGAACCCCGAAGTTGGAGTCCGTTCGGGAGCCGGAGGTCCAGTCCGACGAAGCCGGTGAAGACATGGGAACCGTTCTTGAAGCCGAACCTTGATCCATCTTCTTTCGGTTAAGGCAAGCCCCGGAGCATTATAAGCCTCCTACTTTCAAAGCAATTATCTATATATCCATGTTATATATATGTATTGTTGCATTACGTTATAGGAATTGGTTGGAAACTCTTGCTGCATTGATAACACTTCTTGTCCAGCAATTTGAACCTTGAATCCTATGTAGACAGGATCGTATCTATGCTTAGCCCTACTTAATTAGACTGGTAGAAGTCAGGTGATTTCCTATCACCTGCGAGATATAGGGCTTTACCTGGTCATGGTTGGCTATATTTGCTATTGTAGAAAAGAACCATGTGTTAATATGAATAAAAGACCGAGCGGGGTCTTACGGTTGTAGTGATGCCGTCTGTGTCAATTAAGGACTGAGACCTGGAGCCTTCTATGTCATTTTGAATGCATGCCTGACATTTAGCTGGCCGGTCTGAGGTTGCTGACTGCGAAGCCTAGTAGCTCAACTCAGGCTGCGAAGTCGAAAAGTGGAAGTCGCCTCGGAAGGGAGCCAGAGGGTCCAGGGGCAGTTGAGTTAAAAGTCCTGAGCATCCTGACCACAGGTATCCCCGAGAACGTGGCGCTGTTCGGGCCCACTCTGAGTTGTACCAAAGGTTATCTATGGCTGCCTTTAGCGGGGTTTGCCGGGTGAGTGTCAGGAATACCCCCTCAGCTGAGTTGGAATCGATTCGAGTCGCCGTCTCTCTCGGATAATGAGAAACTTGACTGGTTATCTCCAGCGTAGATACACTAATTATATTGATGGTTCGGAATTGATGATAAGGATGATGATGACAACCATGATTAAACCAGATATGATTTTTATTTCTTGCTTAGCTTAATTAAGTGATTGCTATAGTATAGGTGCTAATATAGTTAGCAGGTTAATGATGATTAACTTGATGCTTAAGCAAATAATGGTTACTTATTTGTATTAATCTTTTCTGCAAATGAGTCAAGCTAGCCCACTTTATAAAGCCTTACATACTCCTTGGTGTCACTTTATTTTTGGTTTTTGACAGGTCAGTCTAGCTGAGTACCTTCTTGTACTCATGGTTTATTCCCACCTATTCCAGGTAGTAGATTTGTACTTGTTGCTGCAAGTATTGTCTTCGCCATGCGGGGGTGAAGACTAGACCATATGGGTATGGTCTCTGTAGTATCTCTTCTAGTATGCTTTTGCAGGATGTGACTATGTACTGGCAGTATTTGACTTCAAATGGTTTCAGAAATTATGTTGCTTCCACTAATCTTTACTTTGGTTTTGTAATAAATTATTCATACTCCGATGTATGGGATTACTTATGAACTGTTGTAACAAGTGGTGTGTTATTTTGAATCACTACGATCTTGGCTCGTTATGGTTTGGTTTGAAATCCCTCGTGATTTCGTGGACTACCGGAGTTATATGGGCACAAGTTTGAGAATTTGATCGCTTCAGCGATTGTTTTTGGACCTGTGCTCTTATAATTTGGATGGTTCCATGGCAGAGGAGGCGGCCAGAGCCATTTTCCCCAAAGCCAAGGGAAAGTGGAAGGAGGATGCTACCGAGGGCTCCGCCTCTCGTGATCCTAAGAAGAAGAAAGGCAGGCCGGGGAAGTAGCAGCGCGAGAAGGACGCCCTCGTCACTGCTGTAGACCCGTAAGAAGCCCTGAGGCCCCCTCCTGGGGCCCCGAGAGTTTTCGACGAGATGCTCAAGAAGCCATGCCCCTATCATAGGGGCCTAACGAAGCACACCCTGGAAGAGTGCACCATGATGTGGCGCTACTTCTCTTGGTGCGGTCAGCCCAAGGACGACGCCGAGAAGAGAACACCAGACTCCCAAAGGGGTGACAACAAGGACAACTTGTTCCCCGAGGTGAAGAACTACTTCATGATCTTCGGTGGTCGCTCGGCGCAACTCACATGACGCGCCAAAGAAAGCGCAAATGCCGAGAGGTCTACGCAGTAGAGCCCGCCACCCCATCGTTCCTCGAGTGGTCTGAGGAGGCCATCACGTTTGACCATGATGACCACTCGAGGCACTACCCACTCATTGTCGACCCCATCATTGGCAGCAAATGACTCACTAAGGTCCTGATGGACGGGGGCAGTGGCCTCAACATCTTATACGCCGAGGCTCTCGACCTCATGGGAATTAGTAGGTCTCAGCTGCGAGTTGACGCAGCACCGTTCCACGATGTCGTGCGAGGACAGCGCGCTACCCCTCTCGGGCAGATCGATCTACCCGTCTGCTTCGGGACTCCTATTTTTAGGAGGGAAACCCTCACCTTCGAGGTTGTCGGGTTCCATGGGACCTACCATGCCATTTTGGGGTGACCATGCTACGCCAAGTACATGACCATCCCCAACTACACCTACCTCAAGCTGAATATGCCCGGCCCCAACGGCGTCATCACCATTGGCTCTGCGTACAAGCACACCTACGAGTGCGATGTGGCTTGCACCGAGTACGCCGAGGCCCTCTTCGAGTTAGCAGCCTTGGCTGCCGATTTGGAGAGGCTTTCCAAGGAGATCCCTGACCCCAAGTGCCATACGGGCAGCTTTGAGCCGGCAAAGGAAGTCAAACTCGTCCCGCTCAACCCCAATGACCCTGACGGCAAGGTGCTCAAGGTCAGCGCTACGCTTGACCCCAAATAGGAAGTTGTGCTCATCGACTTCCTCCATGCAAACACTGACATGTTTGCGTGGGGTCCCTCGGACATGCTAGGTATCTCGAGGGAGGTCGCCGAGCACTCCTTGGACATCCGAGCTGGCTCCAAACTGGTGAAGCAGCGTCTGTGCCAATTCGATGAGGAGAAGCGCCGGGCCATCGGGGAGGAGGTGCACAAACTTTTGGTGGCTGGATTCATCAAGGAGGAATTCCATCCTGAGTTTTTAGCTAATCCCATGTTAGTTAAGAAGAAGAATGGGAAGTGGAGAATGTGTGCGGATTATACTAGTTTAAATGAGGCATGTCCAAAACACCCTTTTCCATTGCCTCGTATCGATCAAATAGTTGACTCCACTGCGGGATGTGAGTTGTTATCCTTTCTTGATGCATATTCTGGCTATCACCAAATAAAAATGAAAGAGTCTGACCAGCTTGCGACTTCTTTCATCACTCCGTTTGGCATGTATTGCTACGTAACCATGTCGTTCAGCCTAAAAATGTGGGAGCCACGTACTAGCATGTATGCTCAGAGTTTTTGGGGACCTCATCAGGCGAACCATTGAGGCATACGTAGATGATATCATTGTCAAGTCCAGAGAGGCCAATGACCTTGTCACCGATCTGGACGCAGCATTTCGTTGCCTCAGGTAGAAAAACATCAAGCTAAACCCCGAGAAGTGCATCTTCGGTGTACCTCGAGGCATGCTCTTAGGGTTCATCGTCTCCGAGCGTGGCATCGAGGCCAACCTAGAAAAAATCTCTGCCATCACTAACATGGCACCAATCCGAAATCTGAAAGGGGTACAGAAGCTCATGGGATGCCTCGCATCCCTCAGCCGCTTCATTTCACGCCTCGGCGAGAAGGGTCTGCCCCTGTACCACCTCCTTAAGAAATTCGAGCACTTCTCCTAGACCCCCGAGGCACAGGAGGCCCTCGACAAGCTCAAGGCACTACTCTCCCATGCTCCTATCCTCATGCCACCCTCAGAGAAGGAACCCCTCTTGCTGTACGTCGCGACAACCAACCAGGTGGTTAGCGCGGTCATCGTCGTCAAGCAACAAGAGGAGGGCATGCACTCTCGGTCCAACGGCCAGTCTACTTCATCAATGAAGTCCTGTCTGAGACCAAAACTTAGTATCCATAGATCCAGAAGCTGCTCTACGCCATGGTCTTGGCTCAGCGCAAGCTGCGTCACTACTTTGAGTCTCATCCGGTGACTATGGTCTCATCCTTCCCTCTAGGGGAGGTGATCCAAAACCGAGAGGCAACAGGTAGAATTGCCAAGTGGGCCATGGAGCTCATGGGCGACGGCCTCGCCTATGCGCCCCCAAAAGCGATCAAGTCGTAGATCCTCGCTAAATTCCTAGGCAAATGGATTGGGTCCCAACTACCACCAACCCATGTCCAGGCCGAATGCTGGACAATGTACTTCAACAGGTCTCTGATGAAGATTGGCGCCGGCGCTGGTCTCATCTTCATCTCCCCTCTCAAAGTTCACATGCATTATGTGATTCGGCTCCACTTTGCGGCCTCTAATAATATAGTGGAATATGAGGCCCTTGTCAACGGCCTCCACATTGCCACTGAGCTAGGGATCAAGTGCCTCGATGTTTGAGGAAACTCACAACTCATCATCGATCAGGTAATGAAGGAGTCAAGCTGTCATGACCCCAAGATGGAAGCTTACTGCAAGACCCCACTGCGGCACCTGGAGGATAGGTTTGACGGCCTCGAGCTCAATCATATCGCGTGCAAATACAATGAGGCCATGGACGAGCTAGCAAAGATTGCGTCGGGTCAGACCGTGGTCCCCCTAGACGTCTTCGCTAGTGACCTCTACAAGCTCTCCATGGACTACGGGAAGCCAGGACAAGAGGGCAACCAACTGCCCGAGCCTACACTGGGGTTGGATCCTCCGAAGGACCCAGTCCCCCCTCGACTCCCGAACCTGAGGTCATGGACATAGATGAGGAACGACTCGACCACAACGATGAACCGGATTGGCGGATCCCATACTAGAACATCTCATCCAGGGGGTGCTCCGCCTAGATCAGACTCAAGCACGGCGGCTCGCGCAATGGGCCAAGTCATTCGTGCTGCTGGACAGGGAACTGTACAAACGTAGCACCTTGGGAATCCTGTAGCGTTGCATTCCCACCAAGGAGGAGAGGCAATTGCTTCAGGAAATACACTTGAGGGCTTGTGGCCACCATGCAGCACCTCAAACACTGGTCAGGAACGCCTTCCGACAAGGCTTCTACTGGCCAACCGCTGTGGCCGACGCCACCGAGATCGTACGCTCTTATGAGGGGTGTCAATTCTATGCACAACAGACGCATCTCCTGACATAAGCTTTCTAGACGATTCCCATTACATGGCCCTTTGCTGTGTGGGGTCTCAACCTAGTCGGGCCTCTACAAAAGGCACCTGAGGGCTACACGCACCTGCTCGTCGCCGTGGACAAGTTCTCCAAGTGGATCAAGGCTCGCCCCCATCTCCAAAATCAAGTCCGAGCAGGCAGTGTTGTTCTTCATGGATGTCATCCATCGCTTCGGGGTTCCTAATTCTGTCATCACCTACAACGACACGCAATTCACCGGTAGAAAATTCTTGGAGTTCTACAATGAGCACCACATCTGCATGGACTGGTCAGTAGTGTCACACCCAAAGACAAATGGCCAAGTTGAACGTGCCAATGGCATGATCCTTCAGGGCCTAAAGCCAAGAATCTTCAACCGATTGAACAAGTTCGGTAGAAGATGGCTCGCCGAGCTCCCCTCGGTCATTTGGAGTCTGAGAACAACCCCAAGCCACGCCACGGTATTGACGCCATTTTTCATGGTCTATGAGTCCGAGGCCATCCTCCCCACGGATCTTGAATATGGCGCCCCAAGGATCAAAGCCTACGACGAACAGGGCAATCAGACCACCCGCGAAGAGGCACTGGACCAATTAGACGAGGTCCGAGACGTTGCGCTGCTACACTCAGCTAAATACCAGCAAGCTCTATGGCACTATCACTCCCGATGTATTCGAGGCCGAGCCTTCCGCATTGGAGATTTGGTGCTGAGGTTAAGACAGTGCAACAAAGGGCGTCACAAGCTTACACCACCATGGGAAGGTCCGTTCATCGTCACCGAGGTGCTAAAACCAGGAACCAATAAGCTGGCCAACGAGAATGGTGAGGTTTTCACCAATGCTTGGAACATTGAGCAGCTATGTCGCTTTTACCCTTAAGCTCCCAAGCTTTGTACATACTTTTATCTCAAAAGCAATAAAGAAGCGTTCTTTACTTGTCGCACTTTCAAGAATCGATCCAGACCTGCTAGCGGGGTCGGAAGCATCTTTCCTTTACCACAAATCAGAGTAAGGCCCGACCCTACCATTGGTAGAGCCAAGCCTCCCTCGGGGGCTAGGTGGGGGGAACCCCCCAAGTCCCAATGATTTTTCTTTTTTTTTGTTCGCTTTTTGACCCTGTCCTAAAGCTCCCTCCCACACTTTGGTGAAAAAACCCATGAAATCCGAAGGAGTAAGAGAATGAACGGAGGCCAAGGTTGGTCGAGCCATGAGGCCACCTATGCCCCTAGGCTACGACACCTCCACTCACCACTCTTCACCTAAGGGACGACTCGTGCTCCGGAGAGACATCACAAAGATTTGCCCAAGAACAGAATGAGAGACAAGGGTTCGGGAGACAAAGCAAAAAATGATCACATAACTTTCTTTCCAAGGTACCTAGCGGCATGAATATGACAAAGTGGGAACCCCTCGGATCAGACGAACAATAGTGCAGGCTCTGCCTACACTATAGAGGCCACGGCACCCCTAAGAAACACTAAGTCACTGAGGTCAGACCGCATGTCAAGAGGCGCGCACAAGTGTGGGAACTCGAAAGAAAGGTTCTTCACAGATCAAGAGGAGGGGGACGACTTCGTCCTCAAAGCGGACTGCCAGGGTAGCACCGGGAGCCTCGGTCGCGTCAACAAGCTTCTCCAAGTCGGGGTCGGGCATGTCGATGAAGCCCTCGCTGGCGCACTGGAGGTCGAGACCGTCGTAGTGCGAGGTCATCACCGCCAGAGCCCACTTCATCCCAGTATGGAGGGCATCGCGTACCCGCTCATGCATACCACCGTAGAAGGTGGTAAGGTGACTCCGAAGAGAGCTGCCCGACTGCCTCCCCTCTGGAGTTTAGAGAGCATCGTAGACCGCCCTCACAGCATTTTACAGGGTGGTGTGCTCCCTGGTCTCGGTGTCCAATGTCATCTGCAGCACGATATAGGCCGTGGTGGTGTCGGCCAGATCTTTCTCCAAGCCTGCTCCAAACAGTTAGGGACAAGGGAATAAGCGCTAAAACAGCGACCAAAACCTGGGGATAAAGTTGAAGGAACATTACCTTCCACTTTCTACTTCCATTGCAGAATCTCCGCACGGGCCGCCTCGGCCGTTTGGACAGCCTGAGCCATGACACCCTCTTTCAGCTCAAGCTCCGTCTTCACTCCACCAGCTTGGCGCAGAGGCTCTCGACGGCAGCAACTTCGCGCTTCGCCTCATCCTTCAAGCCATCCCGCTCAGTGCTTACCTGAGCGAGCCCCTCCTCCAACCCTTGCATTTTCTCCACCAGGGAGGTGACTTCCCCCTGAGCCGTGGCTAGCTCCTCCTTTAGGTTGGAGCAGCACACGCGAAGATCTGCCGTCTTAGCTCTCTGCTCAGCCAGCAGCCCGTTCGTCTGGGTGAGGGACTCCCTCTGTAGCTCAAGCTAAGCCCGGAGACCCTCCTCTTGGCAGAGGAGCTTGGCCTTACCCGAGACCTCCCCTTGAGCTCCTGAAATAGAAAGAGCAAGTTTCAGGGCCTTTCATGGAAAAGGAAGGAGGAACGGCTTTATGAAAATAAAGGACTCACCTCGATGGCATTGGGAAGGTCTTCGGTGAGAATACCAAGCGCCGTCTTTAAGGACCTCCTGGCCTAGTTCCTGAACCCATCGAGGACCATCCAATGTGCCTCCTCCTCCTCCTCAGGGCTACCCAGAAAACAGGCACTGGGGTGGCCCGTGGGCTGGCCTCGATGCGAACGAGGGCCAAGTTCCCCTCGGGCTCCGGCCCCTCCGGCACACTCGGGGCAGCCATCTCCATGGTGCTAGACACCTCAGCATCCATCACCCCTTTTCCATGTGGCCTAGGGGGTTTGTTCGAGGAGATGGTGTGAACTTCCCTCTCCCCATCATGACCCCCAGCTGGTCTTCTGTTCGGGGTGACGTTGAAGCCACCTCGGCCACCGCATTTCCTGTGTCGACGAGCGCCGCGCGCTCATCGGCCTTGACCGCCTCAGCCTCGTCGGCTTTGGCCATCGCGGCCTCGTCGATCTTCGTCGCTGAGGCCTCTCCAACCATGGCTGCCTCATCCTTTGGCTTCTGGGTGGCTTCAACCTCAGCGGCTGCCTTCTCCTGTGCGGCCTGTACCGCCTCATCAACGTGGACTGAGGTGGCTCCATGCTGAAGGGTGGCCCTGGCGGCGGCCGCCCACTGGGCCATCCGACCAGCCTCACCAGGGGAAGAGAGGACCCCTGACTTGAGCGCCTTATGGGGAGCCAAGGGGGCACCCCGGCCCTCTGGCGCACACTGCGAGAAAAAACAGAGCATATCGGTCAGAAATGAGGAAGGAGCCAAAAAAGAAACCAAAACCACCTTGTCGCACATACCTCGACTTATGGAAGGCCATCTTCCTATTCTTCATCGCGTTGACGACCACCATGGCCATCCCCGCCCCCGGCTCCTATCACTGGGATGACGGCGGTGACGGCGACGGCAGGGCGACGGAAGCCTCTACCGTTGAAGACCCCAAGTTAGGTGACACTGGGGCATCATGAGCCGGAGGCCGACCTCCGACAGACATGGCCACCTCCTCGATCCTCTAAGGGGAGGGCATAGGTATCTCCCCGAACGAAGATTTGTTTGCCGCCCCTGCCATGGGCGCAGCCACCGACGCCTCGGAAGGGGCAGCCCTCTGCTCTAAGGCATCTCCACCTCTTCCCAGTAGCGTTAGGCTCCCCCCGGGCCTCTCAGGCCTCGGCACCGAGGTAGAGGCCCCCTATAGCACCATCATCTCACCAGGGCCAAGGGGCCAGACCCCTGCCCTCTCTTCTAGGAGCACCGAGCTCCCCTAAGGCCTTGGCCCCCTAGCAGGAGCCCCTTGTGGGGGCACCTTGCCACCGAAGCCCCACGCCTTCTCCTCGTCTGAAAAAACATTAAAGTCATCACGCGTCTGATTCTGGCTCCGACGGGGACTCCTCCCGAGGAAGCCCATCATGCGCTTGCTATCGACGGTGCTTCTCTAGGGCTATCCTCGCGCGAATATCCTCATCGCGCTTCCTCTTTGTGGCGTCCTTCTTCTACTTTTGCTCCTCAGCAAAGAGCCAGTTCCGCTCCTGCCACTCGCAGTCCTCTAGAACCAGGGGCTCGGAATCTCTCACCATCACCAGCCCCTAATGACGGAACAACATGAGTAACAAAAGAGGAGACCCATGGAGGATAGAAAGAGTACGAGAAGGGTAGTCATACTCACTAGAGAGATGTATCCCAAGGTGGGATGCATCCTGACCCGGTTCAGATCCGCCACGGTGAACCCCGCAGCCACCGTGTAGGTCACCCTCCTGGTGACCTCGATCACTGTGAGAGAAGTGCCAGACATCCGACACCCCTCCAATGGTGCTTACTCCTCCATCTGGTCTAGGCGTAGCCGCCACGCCATCAGCGGTAGCACTCGCCGCCGGTGAAAAGCGGCAACGACCCTGGCCGCGGTAAGACCGTCGTCCCATAGCCCCTTCAGGGCGTCGAGCAGCGGCTACAACCTGAGCTGCTCGGGACTAGGGGCTCCCCATCTCCACTTGGTCGGCCTCTCTTTCACGACGTGGCCCGTATAGGGAGGTAGTTGGCCGTCGTCGTTGCGGAGGTAGAACTAGCCCTCCTGCCATCCCCTGTTGGGCGACATGAGCTGGGCGGGGATGTACAAGTTCGACCGCTCTTGGCGCACCTGCAGGGTACAACCATCGGCCCTTACCATCTTCCAGGAGCCTCCGCCCTCGGCCACCTTGGTAAAGTGCTCCGCCTTGAAGAGATGGAGCCAGAGGTTTTAGTGGGAAGGGATACCCAAGTACCCCTCGCAGATGGTGATGAAGATGGCCACCTACGAGATGGAGTTGGGATTAAAGTTGTGAAGCTCCGCCTCGTACCAGGCGGGGAGCGCCCGCAGGAACCGGCTCGCCGGAATCCCCAGCCCTCGCTCATGGAACACCACGAAGCTCAGGACATAGCTTGCGAGCGGATTCAGCACGTCGACACCCTCCTCCGGTGCGATCCACTCCAGCGCAATGGCGTCGGTGACGGGGCGGAGAAGACCCTCCTCGACGAGCTCCTCCAGCCTCTCCTGGGTCATGGAAGAGCGGCTCCAAGGCTCCACGGGCAAAGCAGGGGCGGCCATGAGAAGGGTGGTGACGACGGATGATGGCAACAAGGTTGGTCCCTTTTCCTTTTCTCTCTCCTTGCTCTAGCTCTCCTCGTTCGCAGCTGTGGCACAGGAACAAGGAAGGCAAGAGCAAATGGCAGGGTAACGGGATGTAGCACCCGGCGCGCGCTTATATAGCAAGAACAGGAAGGCAAACAAGCAAAATCTTAGGAGACAATGAAATCTAGCGCATTTAATGCTGAAACTACGGAAACTGCCTTGATTACTTTCTTTTTTCTTGTTAACCGCACGGGCGCATGCACCGCATTAACTACACCTACCTGCGGGTGAAACGGCCCATCCAGCCACGACCGTTGCAGCGATACGTTCCACCTCTGAAAGCCCAAGTTTGGTTTTGGTAAGTAATGACACCAAGTTGCTAATGCCATTGTGACAAGTGAATTGAGTTAGGCATAGCAACACATGTGATGAAGGAGCAAGGAGCATGATGGTGCGTGGATATGAAATGATGATCATGATGGAGATGCACATGAAATGATGATCATGGTGATCAAGCATGAGGAGATGGACATGGAACAAAGGGATCAAGGCAAAGGTATAATCATAGGGTTCGCTTTTGCCGGTCTAAGGTGAGTAGAGAAGTGATTGACCGGGTTTAGGATTGATAGCCGACTATCAAGAGGGGCAATCACAGTTAGCTTGTGAATCAAATGCTACAAGGTCATCATCTTGAGCATATGCATTAGGATCTAGTAGAGAGCTAACGTAACGCCTTGAAAAATCATTGTGAAAATGCTAACACACATGCACATGATGGTGTACACTTGGTGGTGTTAGCACATTTGCGAAGGCGGTGGAGTTTGAGCGGTAGAGAGGGGTTTGGGGTCCTCTCTCCCTCCCACCAAGCTTGCGAGCACAGGATTCAGGCGTTTTTGAGGAAATGAAATGCCTATTTTTCATTCCGCCGAAGGCGAGAAAAGGTGGCGAAAGTCCGGAGTGTTTATCTCTGAAAAATTACAACCGGACGCGGTCTCGGCTTAATCGGACACGTCCGGTTAGTAGCAGCTGTTGTGAGGCGTGCGGGCTAGGGTTTTGCACTGGTGCGTCCGATCACTCGCGGGACCAGCGCGTCCGGTCAGGCGCTCAGAGGGTATGTAGTTCGCGTGGTCGATCGGACGCGGTGGCGCGTCCGGTCACGTTCGACCGAACACGTACGGTCGTGAGTGGACCCTTACTGGACTCTGATCGGACGCCGGGTGCAGCGCGTCCGGTCACGTGAGACCGGACGCGTCTGGTCGCGCGAGGAGCTCTCTGGACTTTGATCGGACACCAGGTGCAGCGCGTCCAGTCAAACTGTGTAGCGTGTCCGGTCACGGCAACGGCTCTCTCTGACGTGCACTGCTACTGTTTGTCCTGTAGTGACCGGACGTGTCCGGTCAACGCGTGCAAAGCGGCATCTCGAGTCTAACAACTCTATTCCTTGGGGATGCTTATAAATAGTTGCTTGGCCGGGTTTGGGGGTTCTCTATTGCATATTTGAGATATTGAGGCACACTTTGAGCTAGAGAACTTCCCCTCCACTCATCTCCTTGCTTGATTGCATACTCTAGTGAGATTGAGTGAGATTCAAGTGCATTGCTTAGTGATTTGCATCTAGTGGCACTTGATCCATTGAGTTGGCTGTGGATTTCTTGTTACTCTTGAGTGTTTCCCGACATCCTAGACGGCTTGGAGAAGCGGTGGTGTTGAGCTCTTGATTGGAGATTGTTTTGAGCCTCACCAAGTGTTTGTGAGGGGTTCTTGAGCCTTCCCCGCGGGAGTTCGTGAATTGGCTACTCTAGTGGAGCTCGTGGCTTGGAGGATCCCCATCTTGTGAGTGGATGTGTGGCACCCACTGAGGGTTCAACTCTTGATAGTTGATTAGCTCACGATCCATCAAGTGGGTGCATCGCCACAACGAGGAGTAGCTTGCCGGAAAGCAAGTGAACCTTGGTAAAAAATCTTGTGTCATCTCTTGCCGAGGATTCTCTTTATGACTATGTGTGATTGATTCTTTGGATACATCTCATCTCTACACTATTGGTATAAGAATCAATTCACTTCTCTTTTCATTATTGTACTTTATCTTGTCTAGTGTGCTTAGCGTAGTTTGTTTCACATAGGAGTAAGTAGCTTAGTGACTTAGCTTTGTTGGTGTGAATTAGAGATCATAGTCTTGTTCACTAGAATTGTATAAGTGGCTTGCATAGTTTAGTTGTGCTAGTGCTAGAAGAGCTTCGCCATCTTATTTACTAACTTGTTGTTTAGTAAAGCTTGTAGAAAATTTAAATAGGCTATTCACCCCCCTCTAGCCATTTGGACCTTCCAACCTCCTCGAGAAAACTGCCTAAAAAGGCATGCCCATCCTCCACGCGCAGTAGACGATAGACCCTTTCTCTAGATTTCTTCTCTGAGAAGGAATCGCGGGTGCGAAACCCTCTACGGTCCAGGGGTTCAAAGGCTGGCTCGCCTTGAGTTTGACAGCGGCCCTAGGACAAAAGAGTCAGGGATGGCTAAGGGTGAGCCCCTCTGTGGCCAAGCCTGAGCGATGAAGCTCGGGGCACCCTAAGCCGTGTTCAGGACCCAGAAGGCATTGACCAGTGGAATCCCATTGGAGGGAGGTATCGAGCCCTCAGATCCCATCGAACAGATCTGGGACCCACTGGACGACCCTCAGGTAACTTGGAGCGCGTCTCTAGACCACAAGCCGACCCCTAGCGAACAGGGCTCGGGCCTCCACCTGGACTTACCCATCAACAGCTCACTGGGAGTGCTACTGCTCGCCCACCGAGGGTAGCATAGCATATTCCACCCCTCCTCTCTGCAAAAGAGATGTGTGAGGGACGTGAAAAAAGATGAGGCACCCTTGACCACCCTCTCGCCATGAGCAGAGGCTTGGGGGCTGCCCTTGCACTACGACCAAGGCCTCGGATTCTCACCCCGCATAAAATCAAGCCCTTGGAAGCATATCCTATCCTCCCAAGGCCTCGGGGGCTACACCCGGTGGGTGCGCTCGTGTGCACCCCCAGAGAAAAGCAATACAAAAACAAGCCAAGGCCCCAGAAACGACCTGGCTGAAACCCAGCACAGACCAAACTCGACGCATAGCCTCTGAAGGAGTGCCCTCACTCCTCCACAGGCTCGGGGGCTACTATCGGGTACCATGATTAGGGGTACCCAAATCAGGGATAAAACCTTTTCATCAACCGAGACTAAGCAGGGCCGCCTATGGGCAATTATTCGTCTCGCCCAAGGCCGGCTCAGTAAGCAACCCTCAACAGGGAAATTCTCTGCCTTGCCCGAGGCCCCGATACAAGGTCTCGGATGTGGGAAGTTCTCCGACTCACCCAACCCCAGCTGCTCTCCCATTGGCGTGCTCGAGACCCCCTGTGACGTCACCCACGTTCCTGCGTCGACCAATCGGACAAGCCAGGAGAAGACAAGGGTCAAATCATGATGGCATCGCATGGGGAAGAGCTGCTGATCACTATGCCACCCATACTGACACTATACGCATGATCCAGGCCTATGCAGTGCCACTCTAGGCCACTATTCCCTCGAACGGGGTGAAATCACGCCACAATTCACGCCTCCGAGGCCTCGACTTTCTACGACGGTCAAACCACAAGGACAGGCATGTCGCCACAGTGATGATCATGACCCTACATGTCATAGCTGCGTCGTTCGCAGGGCTACATATGTCAAGGCACGTCGCTACAGCATCAAAGGACAGGGGCCGCTCCTCCAACAGTGATACGCCACCAACTACAGGACAAGACTGGAGACTTCAGATCTTTCTTTCCGAGAAAAACATCACGTAACACATGCATGTAACCCTATGCTCCCCTTGCATCTATAAAAGGGGAAGGCAGGGACCATTCCAAGAAGAGGAACGGAGAGAAGGAAAATTCATAGGCAATTCGACTCATCACGAGCTAGCGTTTTACCCTTACACATCTTGAGACCTAGGAGCTCCTCCCTCTCTCACCAGCTTGTAATCCCCTATTACAAGCACCTCGGTGCAAGGCAATACAAGAACTCTCCTCCCCACTGGACGTAGGGTATTCTTCGGCCCGAACCAGTATAAATCACTTATGTTCTTCTTGCACACCATCTGGATCTCCGATGCGCAAACGCTCATTTACTTGTCGGGATTAGGACCACTAGTCCAAACACCGATAGATGGTACCTTCCTCCATGCCACTAAAAGTTGGAGCAGACCTCTATGCCATGACACTTTTCTTTTTTACCTTCCAAGCCATTCTGTCCAATTTTGCCTTCAACGCTATCAAATAGACAAATGAAAGGACCATTTTGCCCTATATTGAGGCCCGTTTGTTAGTCACCCAAATCTTCTCTCTTTCTGTTCTCTTCCTAACACTGGCCGGGACGTTGCTGCAGCTCATCCTCCACCGGCGCCATGCCCGAGCTCCGCCGCCCTCGGCTCCGGCAAGACGCCCCCGGACCGCGAGAGCCACCCCAATCCCTATTCGCCGACACGATGTGCACCCTGCAGCAGTGCGGCCGCATCTTCGTCCTCACCCTCACCGGCAACGGCGAGCACCGGCTGGGCCACGCCTTCATCTCCTCACTCCGCTCCGCCATCGCCTCTGCCGTGGAAGCCATAGCCAAGGCGGGGCCTAGGTGCGTGCTCGTCAACGTCGGCGAGGGCCGCTTCTTCTCCAACAGCCTGGACATCGGGTGGGCGGGCTCCTTCCGCACGCGCCTCAGCGAGCTCGCAGACGCGCTTCGCCCGCTCGCCGCCGACCTGCTCGCGCTACCTATGCCCACCATTGCCGCCGTCACGGGGCACGCCTCCGCTGGTGGGTGCCTCCTCGCGCTCTGCCACGACAACCGTGGGCGCCTCCTCTCCGCCGTGGCTGTGCTACGCTCGTAGGCTCAGGCTCCAGCGAACCCCTGCGGGCTCAGGCAGTGCGCCGTGTGGCGCTCGGCGGAGGCCAGAGGGCACGACGGTTCTCCCAGCCTAGATCCCGATGGGCGGCGGGTGGCTTCCCCATCTTCGAGATGAACTCGTGTAGGCCCTCTCGCCGCCGTCGCACCACTCCACCAGGTACTCCTGCCACTTGCCTGGCGAGCACCTGGACCAGCTCCAACGGCGTCTTGGTGAGCACCTTTTGGACTAGCTCCAGCGGCGTGTGGCCCTGCCCGTCTGAGGCCTCCGGGTCGGTGCCCAGCTCCAGCAGCACGCGCACAGCGCACGCGTGGCTGTACCCAATGTGCAGCGGCGTGAGCCTGCCCCTGCGTGTCGCGATGAGGCATGGCGCATCCGTGACCTCCGCTGCCCTCGCCCATGGCCCCGCGCTCGCTCATGCCTCCGTGTTCGTGGGCCGGCCACCCCACGCGCTCGCCTCGCCCGCGAGAGTAGCGGCACGACGGAGCTCTCGAAGTGGAAGTCCACCTCGAGGTAGAAATCCTAGACTCAGCATAGTGCGGTGGAGAGGGTAGGCGCCCAGTGCCGGAGCTTAGCCCAAGTAGCCAGGCGGTGCGCACGGAGGAGGAAGGCGGCAATCTCCCTGCAGTCGAGGCAGAGGGCCTCTCGAGCAGCGTCGGCGGCGGTGAGGACGTGGGACGGTTGCGTGCGTTGGGGAGGGATTGGGAGAGAGAGGGGGCATTTTGGACATTTTCTCTGGTTGGGCCCACATGTCAGGACTGGCAAACGACAGAAATCAAACAGAAGACGGACGGAATGGCTTGGAAGGCAAAAAAAGAAAAGTGTCATGGCACAGAGATCCGCTCTAACTTTTTAGTGGCATAGAGGAAGGGACCATCTTTCTTAATGGCATACAGGGAAAAGCTTTAATGTCATGTTCACAGGTCTGGCTTTATTCGGTAAGCAATTGCTGTTTTTTAATCTTTAAGTGGTTACTAGCAAAGTTGCACGTATGTTGCAACGGGAGAAATAGTGCCACATAACTATTTATGTTTCCTCCTTTTTATAAAATTTATGAAACTTGAGAGCTATAAGTTTTTTTATGACGACATCCAAAATATAAGCAAATATTAACAATGATATGACAATGTATAATTAAGCTTATATGAAATTAAAATAAGGTCTCATAGATTTTTAACGAATAGGGATGTCTGCATTCACAAAGTTAGTTAGAGTAGGCGGATGAAAAAATAGACTAAAATTTTTCTGTTTAACATTAGGTATATAGTATATAGAATAGAATATAGTATATCCCTAATCCCTAATAATAAAGAGGCAAAATTTCCGGTCACTTTTTTCGTCCATTCATTTTTTTTGTCCGTCTTTATCTAACTGCCGGACATGGTAGAGTTTTTTTTCCGTCCGAACTTATATATAATATAACCTGCAGGCATATAGCTCTTAAAGTAATCTAGATAGTTAGGAATCCTACTCCAAATAAATCTATCCAAAAGCTAATTTGGAATTCTAACCCAAACTTTGGCTCCTTCCGTTCAGTAGTCTCTGAGTTTGATTTGTTTTCATAATGAGTTTTTTATTTGTTTCTCCTTTTTTTCTATGATATAGTTTCTCCGGTTTCTTGTCCGTTCCGTTCTTTTGTTTCCAAGATTTGGATTTGTTTGTTCCATTTTTTAATTCTATGTTTCTTAATTCTATGTTTCTGATTTCCGATTTATTTCCATGTCTTTTCCTTTATTATTTTTTCGTGTTTTTTTGCTACGGAGGAAAAAACACATGAAAACACAAACAGAAAAAGAACACACGGAGAAAAAGGAGAATCAGAGTCAAGCATATGGTCACCCGGTCTATGGTGCTCTAGATATGCATGTCATGGAACGGATCGACAAAGGAGAACGACTTGGAGTCCGGGTTGACTTGATCAAGTGTTTGCGTTTGTTGGGCCTCTATGAAATCAAGAAGTCCATGGTGAGAGGACACATGCCAAAAAAATTCTAGACTTTAATCTGTGAGGGCGCACACGACGACGCTGCCGAAATCACCTACCGCGCCTCTCTGAATCAGGCTGCCGAAATCACCTACGGTTAGTAAATAGCTAGCAAAAACCGTTTGTCCAACCGTGAACCATCCCTATCCGTGACGAGCACCTTGGTGAGATCTTTGTTTATTCATGCCTGCCTTTTTGCTTGGCTGTTCAGTAATAACAATTATTTAATTACATCGCTTGAATGTTAGCTATGAGCAAAAGTTGTACGTGCGAAATCAATTGCTTGGCCTGCTCGGTAACACTTATTGATTCCTTTTTGTGTTTTTAAGGTGTAGAGACTCGCATACTACTGATTTTCCGGTTAGTGGCACGGATAGCTTTAGCTAACTTAGTCACGATACATAAACTTTTTGCATGATCTTTGCTCTACGATTTAATTTTTCAGTTTAAAGGTTATAAAATTCTTTTAGTTCATCTTACAGCTAGGTTAGGACTGCTGAGTGCTTAAAAAAACATTGGTGACCTTATTAGCTATTACTACATGTGAATGCAATGGAAAATAGGTATTCTCGTGCACCAACAGGAGACCCGACTAACACTACAAGTAGAGGTATGTAATGATATTCTCTGTGATATTCCATTGGATGCACTATGTTCATCTTTGTCAATTTCCAGAGTACGTGCCTGTAATGCTACCAATTCATGCTTAACAGTCGACGATGCTAAAGAATGCAAGAGAGAAAAGGATGGAGCCCGATGGCATGGAACTTGATATTTAGTATTATAAAAATTAAAGTCATGATAATTAACGTCTAAATATTACTATGCTTTGCAAGAGGATAAAAAAACCAACAAAGTTGTATTTTAACTCGATACAGGCTTAATACATTGTTATATTATTGCCAACGTGGTCGTTATAAAATAAATTATAGATTTTAAATTTAATACAAAGGATAAGAACATAAATAGATATGTACCATTTTCATCATTATTTCTCCTCGATATATGATAGTTTTTTCTCCCGTGGCAACACACGAACATATTTGCTAGTATAAAGAAAATAAAAGATTATGTACATGGACATAGATACAGATAACGCCGAGGTTTAATCGATCCGAATGATTCTTGGATAGAAATCGCAAATATGTGACACGATAAAGGTGTCCTGGGCCATCTTTTTTGTTTTTTTGGCCCTTTTTTCGAAAGAATCTCTCAAATATGCCCCTAACGGAAAGATATCAAAAAATAGACCCTGTTCTTGCTGCCATAGTCACCGACGCCAAGATATAACGGCATGGCGCCAGACTCATTGGCACCAAGCCCCTGGTGTCGTGGCGCTGACGTGGCAGGTGCTTAGCGCTAAGCCTTGGCGCCATAGATCTTAGCGCCAATGACAAAAGGGCCCGTTTTCTTTCCTTTCTTCCTCACTCTCTCCTTTCTTCCTCTCCCGCGCCCGCCGCCGCCGTCTCGCCCGGCCGCCCGCCCGCGCCGTCCCGCCCGGCCACAGTGCCCCACGCTGTGCCGGCGCGACGTCCACGCCGTGAGCACCCGCCCCACACCGTCCGCTCGACCGCGTCCACGTCTCGCCCAGCTGCCCGCCCACGACGTCCCGTCCGGCCGCGGCACCTGGCCGCCCGCACCCCGCGCCGTGCGCGCCCGCGCGGTCCGCGCTGTGGTCGCGGCGTCCGCCTGCCCGGCCCAGCTGTCCCACCCCGCCCGTCCGCACCATCCGCCCCACCCCACGCCGTCCGCGCTGCGGTTGCGGCGTTCGCCTGCCCGCCCCGGCCGTCCCACGCCGTTCGCCCCGCCCCGGGCCATGCGGGCCCACGCCGTCCGCGCTGCGATCGAGGCGTCTGCCTGCCCGGTTCGGCCGTCCTGCCCCGGCCGTCCGCCCCGGCGTGGCCGCCTGCGCTGTCCATCCCGCCCCGTGCCCGCGCCGTTCGCCCCGCCCCGCGCAAGGTAGAACTAGTTGTATAACTTTGTTAGTAGTTGCTAATAGTTAGTTAAATTATATATTTAGTAGTGCTTGACATAGTTAGTTTGATAGTTACTTGACATAGTTAGTTTGATAGTTACTTGACATAGTTAGTAGTGCTTAGTAGTATTTAGTAGTGAATTGATAGTAAATGTGACGACGTTGGTAGTTTATTGATTTAGTGATATAGATATGTAAATAGGTACATACATAGATATATAGGTACTTAGATGTAGTTAGATATGTAGTTATTTTGGTAAGATTTTGCTAATTAGATATTAAATTATATCCATATACTTAGTTGTTAACCTATTTACTTAGGTTCTAGTTAGTATGTATTAGATAGGTACTATATGAAAACTACTTTGGACTAAACTCGGTGTGTTTGTATTTGTGTATGGAATACTAGATGGACAACCTAGTGAGCATATATCATGGAGGCACTGTAGAACGAGATCGCTATGGATATGTTCAGTTTGTTGACATGCAAAGCGTGCCCGTGCTATTCAATGAGAAGCCATCATTTAGTGAGTTGGTTGTAAGGGCTCAGGAGGAGCTACATTGCCATAGAGATGATGGCATCGTAGTTGAGGGTGTACTTCACCTAGATTCCACTCCCAATATGCTAAGGAAGATGATCCCAATAGGGTGTGCAGATTAGTGGGAGAACTATATGAGATCGGTTGTGAAGAGCCAGTTCCAAAGTTTGGACGTAGTTGTGCATCAGGTGCTAGTTGATCCCATCCCTCTTGGGTTTTCCCCGCCAATGGGTGAGTAGGCATACTTCGACCCTCCCGTCCCGGAACGTGATGTGAAAGCGGAGATTCCGCCTACTGTTCCCGATGCCCAATCTGCCCCCAATGATGTGGTAGATCCTCCTCATGAGATCCCTTTGACACAGAATCATCCAAGTGTCAATTAGGCATCGTTCTTTCTTTGTAGTTTAGTCTCTTCTTTTCATCCACTTTTCTCATCATGTCCTTCTATTTGTGGCTATGTTGCAGGAGACGTTCCCGACAATGAGGGTGCTCCTCCTGCTGATGCTCAAGTCCAGTTTGGAGATGGAATCCATGCCTCCAATAGTGTTGAAATTATGAATGATTCATAGCTATATGAGATCACAAGGGCTGTTGATTCTGACGATGATTGTCCCGTTGGAGAGCTCACGGAGAGTGACATTGAGATGCTGAGGCGTATCTTTCTCGACTGCCCTAATCCTATGGTTCATGAGTTCAGTGATCTTACTCATTCAGATCAGGCATTTGCAGAAGGACGTGATGATGAGCTGCAAGAAGCTCCAGAGGCTGGTCCTAGCATGGAGATTGAGAAGGGGAGGGTTTTCAATGACCTCCCTGCATTTAAGAGGTGGTTCCAGGCGTTTGCAGTGATACACAAGAGACCTTACAAGGTCCTGCATTCCTATGCGGAGCGGCGTTACATGGTTGTGTATGACAAGGAACGCTGTCCATGGAGGGTTTGTGCAAGGAAGTAAAAGGTCTTCGGAAAGTGGAAGATCACAAGAGTTGTCAGGCCACATACTTGTGCTTCACATGACCTCAACATGAAGCATCGGCAGTTGACATCTACCCTCAATGCCAAGCGGTTGATGAAAGTATTGCAGGGAGAGCCGAACATGAAGGTTAGGACAATTATCAAAATAGTTAATGAGGTCTATGGAGGATATGACATAACTTATGGCAAAGCCTGGAGGGCTAAGCAGTGGGCGTAAAAGATGATATATGGGGACTGGGAGGATGGCTACGAGCAGCTTCTAGTACTTCTCAATGCAATCAAAGCGGTGAATCCAGACATGCATTATGAGTACATCCCTAGACTAGACGCATGGAAGGATGGGAGGCAGATATTCTTCCGTACTTTCTGGTGCTTCCCTTAGTGTGTCGAGGCCTTTAGGCACTTGTAAGGTCCAAATGGTCAGAGGGGGGGTGAATAGCCTATTTAAATTTTCTACAAGCTTCACTAAATAACAAAGTTAGTATATAAGATGGCGAAGCTAATTCTAGCACTAGCTCAACTACTTTTATGCAAGCCACAAATATAATTCTAGTGCAAGGCTATGATCTCTAGTTCACACCAACAAAGCTAAGTCTCTAAACTAATTACCCCTAGGTGATACAAACTACTCTAAGCACGCTAGACAAAATATAGTGCATGAATGAAAAAGGGAAGTGAATTGATTCTTGTACCGACGGTGTAGAGATGAGATGTATCCAAAGAATCACACACAATCACATAAGAAACCTCGGCAAGAGATGACACAAGATTTTTACCGAGGTTCACTTGCTTCCTAACAAGCTACTCCTTGTTGTGGCGATGCACCCACTTGACGGATCGTGAGCTAATTGACTATCAAGAGTCAAACCCTCAGTGGGTGCCGCACATCCACTCACAAGATGGGGATCCTCCAAGCCACGAGCTCTACTAGAGTAGCCAATTTGCGAACTCCCGTGGGGAAGGCTCAAGAACCCCTCACAATCACTTGGTGAGGCTCGAAACAATCTCCAATCACGAGCTCAACACCACCGCTGCTCCAAGCCGTCTAGGGTGTCGGGAAACACCCAAGAGTAACAAGAAATCGCAGCCAACTCGATGAATCAAGTACCACTAGATGCAACTCTCAATGCTGTGCACTTGAATATCACTTAATCTCTCTAGGATTATGCAACCAAGCAAGGAGATGAATGGAGGGAGTGTTCTCTATCTCAAAGTATGCCTCAAGTGTTCAGAAGTGCAAGAGAGAACCCCCAAACCCGGCCACCATCTATTTATAGCGAAGGGGTAAGCAATTATCCGTTATAAGACATCACAGTGAAAATCATGATGACCGGCACCGGTCAGGGTGACCGAACGCGTCCAGTCACTACAGGACAAATAGCAGCAGTGCACGTCAGAGAGAGCCGTTGCCGTAACCGGACGCGCTTCACCGTTTGACCGGACGCGCTGCACCGGCATCCGATCGGAGTCCAGAGAGCTCCTCGCACGATCGGACGCGTCCGGTCGCACATGACCGAACGCGCCACCGCGTCTGCTTCGCGTCACGCCACCAAGCTGCACCAGTCGATGCTAACCGGATGCTCCGGTCCTGGGGACCCTCGGACGCGCCGGTCACGCGCTCTACGTGCGCTTCTCCTTTGCGCCCAGGTGAACTAACCGGACACGTAGGTCCACCCTGGACCGCGTCCGGTCCAGCGTCCGATTGAAGTTTTTCAGAGATAAACACTCTGGACTTTTGCCACCTTTCCTCGCCTCCAGCGCAATGGAAAATAGGCATTTCACTTCCACCAAAACGCCTGAATCCCGCCAAGCTAGCACGGTGGGAGGGAGAGAGGAACCCAAACCCCTCTCTACCGCTCAAACTCCACCGCCTTCGCAAAAGTGCTAACACCACCAAGTGTATATCATAATGTGCATATGTGTTAGCATTTTCACAATCATTTTTCAAGGCGTTACGTTAGCTCTCTACTAGATCCTAATGCATATGCTCAAGATGATGACCTAGTAGCACTTGATTCACGAGCTAACCGTGATTGCCCCTCTTGATAGTCGGCTATCAATCCTAAACCCGGTCAATCACTTCTCTACTCATCTTAGACCGGCAAAAGCAAACCCTATGATTATACCTTTGCCTTGATCATTTTGTTCCATGTCCATCTCCTCATGCTTGATCACCATGATCATCATTTCATGTCCAAGCACCATCTCTTTGTGATCTTGTGGTCACCACTCCTTGCCACATACACCTTCATCACATGTGTTGCTTATGCCTAACTCAAAACACTTAACACATGGCATTAGCAACTTGGTGTCATTAATTACCAAAACCAAACTTGGGCTTTCAGCACTGCCATCTAGTCTTCTCCATTGATGGTACATTCTTGATTGGCAAGTACCATGGTACACTTCTCATAGCTATATCATGTGATGCAAACAATAAGCTTGTTCCTTTGGCATTTGCTTTGTTTGAGAGGGAGAACAATGACAGTTGGTGATGGTTCTTGAGGCTAGTCCGGATACATGTGGTTGGGCCTGGCAGGAAGGTGGGCGTCATATCCGATAGGCACCAGGGCATACTTAATGCCATGCGAGAGGAGATAGAGGGTTATGCACCTTTGCGCCATTGTTGGTGTACTCGGCACCTTGCCGAGAATCTACTCTGGAAGTGTGGTAGACTTGGCCATAATTCATGCAGTTGCCACTGACAAATTAGTGAGGTGCGACTTGTAGTTGTTTCTATTATTTAATACCTATCGTATTGCTTGTACAATTCTCGTTTTATGTTTCAATGCATATTTAATTTATAACTTACTGACTATCTTCATTTTGTAGGTTGGCACAATTCCACCTTCTGGACCCAGTGTATGATGAGACCCACCGAGGACGTCTCGTAGCGGTGGGGCAGGTAAGATTTTAAACTTTCATATCACATACTTTGAATTATAAGCGCATATGTGTGTGTCAAGTAACATTTGTCGATTGTCTTTTGTTTCCATGTAGGAACTTCCGCTCCTTCATCCTAGAGCCCATGGAGGGTTCTTGGAAATGCAGTACGACGACAGGTACACACCTTACCTGGCGAGAGCTAGCCTAGACGTCATCTCTTTCTAGGTTCATCGTGGGCTGCCCATGTATAACTCAGCGGGCTTGACTACGCTAGTTGACAGGTATTTTATGAACATAGGTTCTATTCATAATCATTTGTTCATGTGCTTACCCTTCTGACTTGGATTTTTGTTTTGCTAAAATTATAGGTGGCGGCCTGAGACTCACAGCTTTCACACGGCATTTAGGGAGATGACAGCCACGCTACAGGACTGTCAGAAGATGCTAGGTCTGAGGATTCATGGGAGGGCAGTGATAGGATAGTGTAGTTCAGAGGGTTGGAGAGCTCGGGTGGAGGCTTTCCTTAGACATGAGGTGGGTGAGCAAGGGGCACACACTTCTGGTGTTCTAATCTCCTAGCTCCGGATAGAGTTCGCACAGTGTCCTCCAGGGGCTGATGACCAGACAGTTTAGTACCACTGCAAGGCGTGGATCCTACACTTGTTCGACTGTGTTCTCTTCCCCAACAAAATGGGAGACACTGTGTCGTGGATGTGGATCCACTTGCCTCACTAACTGGGACCAGGCGGGTCACTACAGCTAGGGCTCTACAGTGTTGGCTTTCCTTTACCGCCAGCTTTGCGAGGCGTGTCGGTGGTCTTCACAGTCAGCCTCACTTGGTGGGTGTGTGTACCTACTCCAGGTGTGGATGTGGTCGCGGCTTCTAGTTGCTCGTCCCGTGGTGCTGGCTCCTCATGACTGGTTCCTAGGTCAGCACGCACATCTACAGCCGATGTGGGTGCACCAGTGGGACCAGGTGACAGCTCCTCACGTGAGGATGGAGCAGGCGTACAAAGAGTACACGGATGAGCTAGACAGACTCATGGCCTCTAGTGTAAGTATAAATTTTTATACATGGTGGATTCAATAAATTATTTATTATGCTATCTAACATCTTATTTGGACACGTTGCAGGTGACTTGGGATCCATACAAAGACGAGGGGGCACTTCCTTTTGTGGTGACAGCGAGCTCTATAGGGTGAGGTGCCCTCTTATCTGCTTCTATGCTATAGAGTACCACCTTCCACATAGAGTTGCATGCCAGTTTGGAGCGAGGCAGCTTTGGCCACAGTCTCCGGTGTTGACCGGTGTTGACTTGCACAAGTAAGTGTTCTCTTCTTTCAATTGGACCATTTTTCTAGACTTGCACTTCTATTATTATCACATGAATGTCGAATGAGATGGATGAAATAATTGTTGGTATGTTTGTATGTGTATGAAATGCATATATGTGTGGTTTGCTTCAATAAACAAAGGAAACTCTGCCGAAATTTTTAACTTTGCCATACATGCATGTTATAGTCATATTATGTTCACTAACTTTGGTGTACGTGTTTTGCAGACTCGATCGTAAGAAAAATAGGAAGATCTTTGATTGGGACCGGCACCACCAAGACTACATTGACGAGTAGGAGATGTTCGACGAAAACGTGGATGACAACGACGAGTCGCACACGAACAGTGAGTACAGGCGGTATCAAGCTTGGTACCACCGAGCGACTCATCCGAGGCTTAGGCTACAGTGGTCACACGATGACTACGCGGACATTGAGTTGTCCAAGGACTAGGACACGACATATGACCACTCTACTCGTGTAGGTCGCCAAGTAGAGGCAGGACCGATCTTGGACAGAGTGGTATGTCATTTGCTCTACTTTTCTATATCGATTTGCGTAACAATGAATTATAACTTTGAACTTTGTTGTAGGGCAACACCCTCAGAGTATCATTTGAAGAAATAGAGCGCTTTCGTCCGAGGGTGACGGACGACGACATGCGTAGCTTCCTTGACGTAAGATTCTATAAATATGCAAATAGTATATTACTAACGTGTTCAATACATTCAGTTGACATGATTTTGTGCACCAGAGACTGACACGTCGGCTACGCCGTGCCGCTGCGCGCTTTGGTTGCAGGACAGCCACGGCACAGGATGTGCACATGCCTTATACAACTAGAGGTGTCGTAGGTTCGTCTAGCCACACACCTACAGGGTCGCGAGGAATTTCTACCGAGGACGAGGATGACGACCATGAGGACGTGGACCAGGGGCACAAGGAGCTTGGACCATTGTTGATATTTGGTAACGCAATTAGGAAATAGGATCCGCAAGCGCACGGATATCGGTGAGCACTTCACCCGAGATGTTATCCTGGGTATCGTATTTATATTTTTACCTTTAGGAGAAAGAGTGCATCTGACTAACCAAATCTATTACTACTAACCTTTAGGCTACAACCACTATGATTCGATGTGAGTGATGTATAGAGAAGACTACAACCGCACTCTTCTTCTAACCTTGGTAAGGATGATCTACTGTTCTATTGGGGAGGTTTACGGAATCTAGACACCACAAAGGATGTTCAACCCGCACCTATAAACCCTATCGATCCTGCTAACGGGATATGGAATACAAAGGTAACTCGGAATTGTCACGTTCCTCGCTACTACCACGGTCCGGCTAGACGAGGGGATATCTATGAGTATCCTAGCTTAAACACCACGTTTACGCTAGAGATGATTACTCTAAACTCTACGCGAAGAGATCAAAGTAAACTCATAAACCAAAGAACAATAAAACAAAGAACTTACTAGAATTTAGAAGTCGAAATACTGAAGAATCCTGAGAACAAGCCTCGGGTTAGAAGAACTTGCTCCCGCAGGTACAACCTCGGAGTAGACACCGACAGGCCGGCTTCCTCCGATCTACACCTCCACTCTATCTCTCTCAATCTAGTAGAACTAATTCTACTTTCACATTGGATGCTAAGCCCTAAGAGGTGGGAACCCTAGAGGGAACCTCTCTCTCTAAACCCTAACTAGAGATATGCAACTGAATAATGAATTGGGGTCTTCTCCACCAGGGGTCAGGGGCCTTGCTTATATAGCCCTTTTGGATGAATCTGGACCGTCGGATCAAACCGACCTTCATCCTACGGTTTTCCTTGATCCTCAAAGGCGGTGGAGCATAATCCGCGAGACTCGACCTGATTGGTCCCGGGGGCAGGGCGGGCGCCCTAGGGCACAGGGCGGGCGCCCTGTGTCCTGGCCCGTTACGGCTCCCGTTCGTTCCCGTGGCTTCTGGACTCTTCTAGATGTAAGATAATTACGTGCTCGGTTAATATCCCGTCATTAATCCGACATGTGGGCCTTTCTTCCGTATTTCCTGATAACCCCCTGTAGAAATAGATAAACAGCAAAACTCGTGGAATTCTGTTAGATCAAACCCTAATTCTAGGTGTTGCTTGCATATAGGTCCTTTTCTTTATTTATTTGGTGGTTATAATTGATACTTAAGAACCGTCAACAAACACCCCCATACTTAGGCTTTTACTCGTCCTCGAGAAAAGGTTGGTTAATAAAACATCTGGGGTTGAAACATTCTCTCATACCTGCAGGGTGTTGTAAAAATCCACTGTGCACTTATAGTCAGGGAAATATATGGTCAGAGTAAAGAGCCTTTCTTCTTCTTAATCCCTATCACTTGGAGTTTTTACATATTTTTGAAAATAAAAACTTAACATACCTTTATCCTCATAGGTGCTCTCAGAGTCACTCATTATCTTTTATATTTCTCTCTGAGGCTGTTTTGATTTTGCAAAAATAATTCTTTAAGCATACATACCTTGCATTTATTGTATGGTCAAAACCGGATCCGAGGAGAAGAATGCCATACTCTTAGATCAAAGATTTTGAAAATCAAAAACTTGTCACTCTTACTGGCATATTGCTTATTAGAGGGACCATGGGCTATCATTTTCTTTCCATCATATTTTTATCATATCTCATTTTTTTTCCTTTGGGTGGATACCGAGGTACCCCTAATTCTACTGCCGGACACTTGTCCATTTTTTTCCACGAGGTTATCGAGCACTTGCTCCTTTTTATTTCCTCGATATATTCATAATTTTGCATAGCCCATGCCTCTAACGCAATAATACTTCGGAAGAGTGAATCTTTCTGAATAAAAATGTCTTGATCTTAGGAGTATGATAAATCTCTCAACAAGGGTCTAACTTGTTTTGAACAAACTCAATACAAAGCAGATAGCTTTAATTAATATTTTCATGTTTAGCAGGCATATAAAACTTGAGGATGGTAGCTATAATTTTGAGATTTTTAAAACAAATTCTCCAAGCAATAAAGATACTAAGAATAAGGTACTCATACCCTTACCATCTCTTATTCCACAATGACTTTTAGCAACACAGGGTTTTGAAATAATTTTAATAATTGCAGGTTTCCAGGAAATATCACAGAGTGAGATTGATCATGATTATAAGCATTTTTATCCTTTTAATTTATCATGTTTAGAGAGATAAAATTCTGCACAAACTAAGGTGAGTGTGTAAGTGTGTAATAAAAGTGTGCAGAGTGTGTACCTGGTTCATGGAGTGGTGCGATCGAAGTGTGTGTGACATGTCAGGGAATCTCCCCCATACTTGTTTTCTTCGTCATTTTGAAGTGTGATAGCTCCGTGGGATGATGAATGAATTACCTTGAATGGTCCTTCCCATTTGCTCCGGAGCTTTCCATGCCCGAAAAGCTTCACCCTGGAATTAAAAAGTAATACCTTATCTCCGGGTGAGAACTCCTTCTTCTTGATCCTCTTGTCATGCCATCTCTTGACTCTTTCTTTGTAGATCTTTGAATTGTGATATGCTTTCTCCCGCCATTCTTCTAACTCCGATAATTGCATTCTTCTATGTTTTCCGGCGATATCTAGGTCCATATTCCATCTTTTTATGGCCCAGTGTGCCTTGAACTCAAGTTCAACAGGTAGGTGACAGGTCTTTCCGTATACCAATTGGTATGGAGACATTCCAATTGGGGTCTTGTATGCTGTCCGGTAAGCCCAGAGTGCATCGGGTAACTTGTCCTTCCATGCCGTTCCCATCTCGTTCACCGTCTTCTGAAGAATGTTCTTGATTTGCTTGTTAGAAGTCTCTGCTTGGCCACTTGTCTGAGGATGATAGGGAGTAGCGACGTTGTGACGGATTCCATGTCTTGATAGATAGTGCTCGAAGCGCTTGTCAATGAAGTGTGATCCTCCATCACTTATCACTATCCTGGGGACTCCAAATCTTGGAAATATGATTTCCTCAAACATCCTCTTCGAACTGATATTGTCGGCATGTTTGCAAGGTAGTGCCTCTACCCACTTGGAGACATAATCAACCGCCACCAAGATGAACTCACACTTCTTAGATGGGGGAAATGGACCCATGTAGTCTATTCCCCAGACATCAAAGAGTTCAATCTGAAGGTTGTTGGTGAGTGGCATGGCATCCCTTGTATTTATGTTTCCGTGCCTTTGACATGGCCCACATCTTCTGATATATTGCTTCGTGTCATCGTACATCGTAGGCCAGTAGAATCCACATTGCCAGATCTTTGAATGTGTACGGAATGCTCCATAGTGTCCTCCGTATGGTGATGAGTGACATCTGTCGATGATCTTCAATCCTTCCTCAGTGGTCACACATCTTCTAAGTAGGCCATTAGCGCATACTCGGAAGAGATATGGCTCATCCCATATATGTGAACGACTTTCCTGAATAAGCTTCTTCTTGTTTGCTCCGGGTGGTACATAACCTGAAACCATAAAATTAACAATATCTGCATACCAGGGGTCAGATCTGTTAATCCCGTAAAGCATGTCGTCCCGGAGTGAGTCATTAATGGGGGTTCCTGTGAATTCTTAAAGTATATTCTAGACAAGTGATCAGCAACATAATTTTCTACTCCCTTTTTATCTTTTATTTCTAAGTCAAATTCTTGGAGTAATAAAATCCATCTGATTAAGCGAGGTTTAGCATCTTTCTTAGTGAGCAAATATTTTAGTGCAGCATGATCAGTGTAAACAATTATCTTAGCTCCAACTAAATAAGATCTAAATTTATCAATGGCAAAAACAATAGCCAGAAGCTCTTTTTCAGTGGTTGCATAATTAAGTTGAGCTCCTGTCAAAGTTTTACTTGCATAAGTAATTGCATGATGCTTTTTATCTTTAGTTTGTCCCAAAACTGCCCCCACAGCATAATCACTAGCATCACACATAATTTCAAAAGGCAACGACCAATCAGGGGGTTGAATGATTGGTGCAGAGATGAGTGCTTGCTTTAATAAATTGAAAGAATTTAGACATGCATCATCAAATTCGAAAGGAGCATCCTTGGCTAGCAAAAGAGTAAGTGGTCTCGCAATAAATGAAAAGTCTTTTATAAATCTGCGATAAAAACCAGCATGGCCAAGAAAACTTCGAATTCCTTTTATATTCATAGGTGGAGGTAGTTGTTCAATTACTTCAATTTTAGCTTTATCTACCTCAATACCTCTTTCAGACACTAGATGTCCTAGCACTATTCCTTCTCTAACCATAAAATGACATTTTTCCCAATTAAGGATTAAGTGCTTTTCTTCACATCTTTGCAAAACCTTATCTAAGTTCTCAAGACAACTATCAAAAGTTTTTCCATAAACTGAGAAATCATCCATGAAAACTTCCATAATCTCTTCAATCATATCAGAAAATATAGACATCATACATCTTTAAAAAGAAGCTGGTGCATTACATAACCCAAAAGACATTCTACGATAAGCATACGTTCCATATGGGCATGTAAAAGTGGTTTTGCTTTGATCATCAGGATGGATAGGGATCTGGTGATACCCTGAATATCCATCTAGAAAACAGAAAAACGAGTGTTTTGCTAACCGCTCAAGCATCTCATCTATAAAAGGCAAAGGAAAATGATCCTTTTTCGTGGCTTTATTAAGTTTTCTATAGTCTATGCACATCCGCCACCCAGTGACGGTGCGTTGCGGAATTAGCTCATTCTTATCATTAGTAACAACAGTCATGCCTCCCTTTTTAGGCACAACTTGAACAGGGCTTACCCACTCACTATGCGGCACAGGATATATAATCCCTGCATGCAGCAACTTTATAACTTCTTTTTTAACTACCTCTCTCATCGCATTGTTAAGTCTACGTTGAGGCTCTCGAGAGGGTGTAACAGAAGGATCTGTCGGAATACGATGGGTACAAATCATAGGACTGATTCCTGTGAGATCTTGAAGTGAGTAGCCGAAAACAGAGTGGTGTTTTTCAAGAATGGTCATTAATCGCAGAGTTTGCTCCTGAGTGAGTTTATTACTAACGATCACAGGAAACTCTGGATTATTGTTTAGGAAAGCATAGGTAAGACCGGGTGGTAAAGTTTTGAGTTCTATGGGGGGTCTAGGTGTTTCTGCAAACTCATCTAAGGGTTCAGGTTCAGAAGGTTCGGCCTCTTCTTCAGTGAAGAAGGGGGCTTCCTCTTCTAAGTCTGGATCATCTAAAAGTTCTAGAGATGCAGCCTTTACCTCCTCCATAGGATCAGGCAAAAGATATGGCTCGGTCTTATTATTCCAGGAGTGAGTTATTGTAATTGGAAGTTTAAAATCCTTTCCCAAGGAAATGTGGAGCTTTCCAGTTTGACCTTCATAAAGGAGTCTTCTAAAAGGTTGTCCAATCAGTAGGTCGAAACCCCATATATCAAAGATATAAAAGTTCAAATGAACCATGGAGCCTTCTACCATAAAGGGTAGGACATTAATAATTCCAAGACTGGGGACTAATCGTCCCGAAGATTCCTTTATGACCTTTGTTGTGGGGGTTAAAACAAGTTTCCCAAATAAATTAAGTGCAAAAGCTTCGGACATAATATTGATCCCCACAACAGGATTATAGAGAGCGTTAAATTGATCAGAATTATAAGCACAGCGTATAATTATAGAGGGTGTGTCCACTCGGATTACTTCAGAGGAAAGCTCTGACTCCTCTAACCATTCGCTACTCATAACCGAGATAAGCTCTCTCAATTGACGTTCACTTGGTAAACAAATGCTAAATTGGCCGTTTTGGGGTCGGTCTATAGAATGGTAGTTAGAAATGTTTCCAAAATCGGCAAAGAGATCGGATTCTATGTCTAGCATGAAATCAGATGGTAGAATTTCTTCCTTTTGTGGCTCAGAACCTGGGATAGCTAAAGTAGATGAAAAATTTGGCAGAGTGTCTACTTCGGCTTCGTAGGTTTTATCATGGAGGGCATTATCCATCTCAGCTTCTAGGATTCTATTCAAGATCCCCTTAGCTTCATCAGTAGGGATACGAAAGAAAGAACCTCTAGCCATAGTATGCAACATTTGTTTATTATCTTTCTGAAGACCTCAAAAAAAGTGAAATAAAAGAACAGTGTCTTCAAGCAAAAGTTTTGGACCAGATTCTAAAAGATCAGAAAAACGTTTCCAGGATTTCCCCAAAGTTTCATTATCTTTTTGTTTAAAAGATAGGACTTCGAGTCTAAGGTCACCAGTACGGTCAAGGGAATAAAAATCTAGACAAAAGTTGGCTCTTAAAACTCCCCATTCACCTTGCTGTTGACTTACCTTCTGACTATACCATCGTCTAGCTTCTCCTCTTAAAGAAAAAGGAAAAAGCTTCCAACGTAAAGTCTTATCAGAGATGCCATCAATGCGAAGACAATCGCATGTCTGCTCAAAATCTCTAATATGAAGGTAAGGGTTTTCGTCTTCCTTTCCCGAAAAACATAAATTTTGAATCATCGCAATCAACCTTGAACTTAACTTATACTGGGATGTTTGGATAGGCTGTGATGACTCCCATGGTAAAAGGTCAGTTGCTGAAGGTGTTGCGGCATCAAAGATAGATATAGAACCTTGGTTTTCCATTTTTGGTAAAAAGAAAAAGAAAGAATGAAAAAGATAAGAAAATAAAAAGTATGAATACAAGCTAGTAGTAAGACTCAAGGTTATCTCAGCAAACCGTCTTTCTCCCCGGCAACGGCGCTAGAAATGCTTGTTGATATTTGGTAACGCAATTAGGAAATAGGATCCGCAAGCGCACGGATATCGGTGAGCACTTCACCCGAGATGTTATCCTGGGTATCGTATTTATATTTTTACCTTTAGGAGAAAGAGTGCATCTGACTAACCAAATCTATTACTACTAACCTTTAGGCTACAACCACTATGATTCGATGTGAGTGATGTATAGAGAAGACTACAACCGCACTCTTCTTCTAACCTTGGTAAGGATGATCTACTGTTCTATTGGAGAGGTTTACGGAATCTAGACACCACAAAGGATGTTCAACCCGCACCTATAAACCCTATCGATCCTGCTAATGGGATATGGAATACAAAGGTAACTCAGAATTGTCACGTTCCTCGCTACTACCACGGTCCGGCTAGACGAGGGGATATCTATGAGTATCCTAGCTTAAACACCACATTTACGCTAGAGATGATTACTCTAAACTCTACGCGAAGAGATCAAAGTAAACTCATAAACCAAAGAACAATAAAACAAAGAACTTACTAGAATTTAGAAGTCGAAATACTGAAGAATCCTGAGAACAAGCCTCAGGTTAGAAGAACTTGCTCCCGCAGGTACAACCTCGGAGTAGACACCGACAGGCCGGCTTCCTCCGATCTACACCTCCACTCTATCTCTCTCAATCTAGTAGAACTAATTCTACTTTCACATTGGATGCTAAGCCCTAAGAGGTGGGAACCCTAGAGGGAACCTCTCTCTCTAAACCCTAACTAGAGATATGCAACTGAATAATGAATTGGGGTCTTCTCCACCAGGGGTCAGGGGCCTTGCTTATATAGCCCTTTTGGATGAATCTGGACCGTCGGATCAAACCGACCTTCATCCTACGGTTTTCCTTGATCCTCAAAGGCGGTGGAGCATAATCCGCGAGACTCGACCTGATTGGTCCCGGGGGCAGGGCGGGCACCCTAGGGCACAGGGCGGGCGCCCTGTGTCCTGGCCCGTTACGGCTTCCGTTCGTTCCCGTGGCTTCTGGACTCTTCTAGATGTAAGATAATTACGTGCTCGGTTAATATCCCGTCATTAATCCGACATGTGGGCCTTTCTTTCGTATTTCCTGATAACCCCCTGCAGAAATAGATAAACAGCAAAACTCGTGGAATTCTGTTAGATCAAACCCTAATTCTAGGTGTTGCTTGCATATAGGTCCTTTTCTTTATTTATTTGATGGTTATAATTGATACTTAAGAACCGTCAACAACCATCTCAGCTAGAGGATGCTCCCTCGACCCAGCCTATGCAGCAGGTAGGTACCAGGTGATGTCGACCACCCGACCCTTACACTCCAGGCACCCATGCTCTTGGACAAAAGGGCAAGGGTAGATCTAGGAGACAGTGAGGGCTTTGGTAGATTTTAAGTTAGATGTTTTCATGGATTATGGTGGACTTGTGGACTTTTATTATGTATTATTATGGACTATATGGACTATTATTATGATTGTTCTAGCCTATTATTATGTATTGTATGAGCTACTATGGAGTTTATGGCACATTAAGGATTTTATTGCCTTTTAGGCTACTCATATATATTGTTTGAGATGAATGTCATATATATTTGTTGATGACATATGTTAATGTGATATTTTTGTTTGGATTGAATAAAAAAACAGGGAAACTCTGCCAAAATTTTCTGCCACATGTCAAGTCGTGCAGTACACCGATAGTATGTAGTCTTTTCAGTGATTTATCATGTCACTGTCCTATCGTACATCACCTTTTATAGATGAATTGATTGATCAAAGGAATCTAGCCTTTTTTAGATGAGTCTTCAAATAAGCTTTTTAGTTTTTCAAATAGGCTTTTCAGGGATGGCATCTAGGCCGTTACAGTGTTCTACAAAATAGACTTTTCATTGATACGTAGTAGGCTTTTCAGGAGCATTGAAGCCACACTACAACGACTTCCCACTCCACTGCTGCCTATATATACACCTTCCTTCATACGATGTAAGTCACTTGAAACCAGTAGTTGGTTATGTGCGAGTAGTAATATCTGGAGGGTCATCTAGAGGGAAGGGAAAGGGGGATGAAGGGAACTCCCATTGTGTGAGAGGGGTCTCTGGGTCTGGAAGACTTTGATGAACTAGTGTATCATTTTCTGGTCGAGACCAAGAGAGATTTCACCAAAGAGTGCCCTCTCCTAGGATACAATAACTAGAAAGAAGATTGGCCAAAATATAGGCATGGTGAGGACTGCTTAGTGCAGATGTTCGTGGAGGGTTTGGATGGAGGTCGTCGTTTCTTCAAATGTCTGCGAGCAGAGGTAATGGTTTTAAAATTCTTTACTCAATTTTTTTCTCCATTGCTTTGCATCTTATAGGCCAAACTCACTACATTATTCACTAAAATCTTTGGAATGCAGTGTTCAGATTCCAAAGAAAATTGTGGCTTCACTAGGTGGGTCGATCCTAGACCAATCTATCCATACGCACAGTACATCTACTACTTGCAAGACCATATCTTCGAACTAGAAAGGGAAGTTAGCAGTGGTTACAAGGATGATGAAGCCGACGATAGCAGCAGTGGTGGCGTTTCAGAGGAGGGACTATGCCATGATCCATATTGCACCTGCCCTAATCACAAGAACAATGGGCCTCCACCACCACCCCCGCTACCTCCACCAGCAACAATGGGAGGGTACTATGGAGAAGGGGCAACACCATTTGCTATGTGGTCGTACTACTAGATAGAATAAATCTATTGTGTTCACATGCCACATCCGTGTTAGGTTTATTGTTAGGTTTAATTACCTAAGGCATATTAGGTTTAGTCCAAGGAACTATGTACACTTGTTTCGTACATGTTTCTCACATGCCATGTAATGTGCTTGTTGTTCGCTCCAATTACCTAAGGCATGTTAAGTTTAGTCCAGGACATATGTGCCCTAGTTTGGTACATGTTTTGACATGCCATGCTCTATGTTATGCGTGTTGAATTGTGAAATTCACTACTTCCTTATGTTTTATGTGCACTTCGAGAACTAGTTTCAGTACCTCAACAACATTAAACCTAATATAGTGACCACAAATAATAAAAGTGACAACACTATGAAAGGTCCAATAACTTAAAGTGCATATGAAGTACATGATGACGAACTAAATAACACAGAACATGCCCTATGTACATGATTTACCTATAGTGCATTACATTAAACACATTGCATACTACATCGACCACATTGTCTATGATTAAACCATACAACTAGCCAACTACTGAGTGCAACCACTTTCCCTTTTTCTAGGCATCGGGATTCTCCTCCATCGTTGCCTTCGCTCGGCGCACGTGCTCAAGCTTCTTCTCCCTCTCCTCCCTATACGCAGCAACACGCCTCCTTTCCTCCTCTTCCTTGTGCTCCTTTTCTGCTGCCTCCTCTCTGTGTCTCTTCTCTAATATCTCCAGACGCTCCACATCCCACTCCTTCAGGCCTTGTAGAAGCCGCATGTTAGCCTCCTTGATCTCCGTGTCGATCCACTGCTCAAAATCATAGAGCGGAGGAGGGGTCTGCAGCAAAGGCAATTGTTAAAAAACCAATTAATATGTAACACTTCATATGACACAAATTAATTAATAAACAATAGCAATATCTCACAATAAATGTACTGCAGCGCTGACGCTCTGTAGGCTCCCATGTAAAATTGGAACACATCCAATACCTCTACTTATATGTTGCCTCATCTTCGGAAATGTCTACCTTGCAAGGATTGCCACAGAAGCACATGGGTATTGGCACACCGCTAGGGAGCGACTTTGGGATGTAGGAACTTTCGGTCATACGTCCATAACTACAATTCAACAAATTATGTTCTAATATAACAAAACAAATAACAATAAACCCTAAAACCTAGGGTTTAACATGTTATAAAAAAGATCAACGCATACCTTTATTTTCTAGCTTTTCCATGCCTAGGCATCCTACAGTTGTATAATACATATGAATTTTAAAAAGTGCATGAACCAATAACATGTGAAGCTTCATAGGTTAAGAATACGACTTGACTTTATCAAATCGATTTGAAATAAAGAAGGAAGGGTGAGAGGATACCTAGCTCTCAAAGATCGATGGATCAAATCCAACTTTCCACGGTCCAATATGTCGATTGAAGAGGTTGGCCGAAGTGGAGAAAGGGAAAACCCGAGACGGAGGAGGAAGAAAATGAGCAAGGCTCGGGGAGGAAGAGTGGTGCTGTGGTAAAAATAGGGACTTGACACCAAGATCTATGGCGCTAAGGCTTGGTGCTAATGAGGCTAGCGCCAACGCTTGACACCAATGAGGCCGGCGCCAAGCACCCGCCACGTCAGCGCCACGACTCCAGGGGCTTGGCACCAGTGACCCTGGCACCATGCCGTTATATCTTGGCGCCATCCACTATGGCACCAAGAGCAGGGTCTATTTTTGAAATCTTTTTGCCAGGGGTATATTTGAGAGATTCTTTCGAAAAAAGGGCCAAAAAAAACAAAAAAGACGGTGTCCTGGGCTGCTCCGAGTCTAGATGTGAGATTTCAGTCTGCCAGCCTCACTTCGTTCATGTCCGCCTCATCACGGATGAGGATTCTCAAAGCTTGCCTATGCTCTGAGCTTGAGTTTGCATTCGAGCTAGGTTGTGTGCACGCACTCGCGCCACGCAACATGTCGAGACGATGCTTTGCAGGCAACATTGAGGGGCCACACTATATATGGTGTCGATGAGTCACCGATGGCCCTCCTGTCGGCTGCCACGCCGCCGCAAGATCGTAGAAAGCACGAGTTCCTTCTGGGTTTCTTTTACGCTGACCCTGTTTGGTTCACTGAAAAGCATTGTTCGTTGATTTGTCATGAGAGAAAAACACTGTTCCTTCGCTGAAAAAGTAAGGCTGAAAAGACAAGCGAACAGGGTTGTGCGCTTTCTGCTGCTGTCCATGACTACCGCATGCCTACATCTGACAACGCCAATAGGGGCACACTGCCCTAGCTCCTTGACACACTTCGTCATCTTCCACGCATGCTCCTTGCCGGGGATTCCCTGCTGCTCCTTCTCCTTTTCGCCTTGATTATCTGAAGCATGATGTTCAGGTCGCACGCAACATGTTCCACGATCGTGCATCTGCACGAGGAGCTCTGCGCCGTCTGTGGTGGATGCCGAACCAAAGCAAGTTCACTTCTTTTCCCTTTTCCTGCACTCCATTGGTCCGCTCCTGCAATTATAATGCCGACACGAGCATCGCCCCGCGCTGCCATTGTGCCACCGACCAACGCCCCCACCGAGTATTCAGCCCAGCCCACAGCAAGAAGAGCTCCTCGTGGATCGCTGCGCCCTCTCGAGGGTCCTATTCCTATAGGGAGAGCTCTGATTCTAATAAGGCCATAGGTCCCAGGTCACGACAATCCATCGTGCACACGCCAAGAGGTGGATTATATGGCTGTACATATACAAAGTTTTTATCTTGTCCGGTTGTGTTCCTTGCGTTGTGGAGTTTTCTTAGTTTTGGTTTGGATTTGATTCGATTTTGATTCAATTTTAATGTTGTCTCTGGCTTGCCCATGGAGCACGACAGGAGAACTCGAACTCGGATCGGACATAGTTTTTGTGGCCGACGAGGACACAACGGTCTGTACGGCCAAAAAAGTCAGAACCTTTATTGAAAAACTGAAAAAAAAACCCAAACATAGAAATATATCTTAGATTAGGATCCTTATTCAACCTACTCTGGGGTATCTAGCTACTTAGAATAGGATTCCTAACTATATATACTTACATTCACGGAATTAATTAGGGAATGATGGATGAAAAAAATGACCTGAAATTTTGCCTCTATATTATTAGGGATAGAGATAGATATGCTATACTATCCTAACTACTTTGATCTATGCCACACCTATATTTTTTTGATCCACATGTTAGTGGTCTTTATAATCCTATATCTATGCGCACATACGCACGCTAGATATGGAATTATACAAAAAAACCATACATGCACATATGTTTTTTTTGTTATCGTGGTCTTATATGTACCATTGTAGCAGGTACCTATCAAACTCTAATGTGTGTTTACTACTACATTCAAACCTTTCATAGTCATGTCGTAACCTCCATTGTAGTCCAATTTTGCCTCGGCATCGATAGTGATGGTCATAGCCTTCACCGTCGTCATCTGAGACCGACTGTGGTGTACACTAACACCGCCATGTTGGCTTATGATCTGTCCATAATCAGATCCTTATTTCTGTCGTATTAAGGCCCGACCCGCCTGTGTGGGTATACACTAACACCGTCGTATTGGCTTATGATATCCGTCCATGATCCGGTCCTTGTGTTCCATCGCATTTGAGCACGGCCTGCCTGTGTTGAGGTGAACATCACCACCGCTTCAGCGTATGAACTGTCTGGTCATAGGGTATATATGGTCACCGTCGCATTGCAGTATGATCCGCCCGTGATTATCCTTTAGTTGGTGTTGGGTTACTAAAAGATTCGGCGGTGATACACTATTGACCCTTGCCGCATCAGATGAATAGCGGCGGTGATGGCCGTCTGCTTCACCAACGGCGAGTGGTACTGCGGTGATGACGAAACAACCAACGGCCTGTACATTCGACAGTGACAGAATTACATCCAATTTTCATGAGGTATTTACTAATTCAGCTAGGCCTTAAAAACTTACTGAACACACACCATACAGATATAATTATTACACATCATTCATCAAGTCCACAATGAAGAGTACTTGTTATAATAGCAATAGACACTAACATAACAACTGTGTCAACAGATGAGTTAACACAAGCGGTATATAGATAGCATAATAAAGGTTCTGCTCCCTACAGACATACGTAATGAAAATAAGGTAGATGTGCTCCGCTCCTTCACATTGGCACTCCTACTTGCAAGGCAAAGCTTTCTTGATCACCTTGGTATCCAATGCGCTATGGAACCCCTCTTCTTCCTCCCTTAGTGAAAGGTCCTAAATGGCTAGAGGGGGGCGAATAGCCTATTTAATTCTACAACAACACTTAAGACAAGATGTTAGTCAACTAAATGGCGAAGCGATCCACTACTAGATTTTGACCCTCTTGCCACACGACGCCCTTTGCAACACCACAAATTGTGTTGTAATAGGGGTGTGATTTGCAACATTTCTCCAAAAATGTGGCAACAAGGTGACTGTGTTGCCACAAAATAGTGTGTTGCAATATTTACCTTCACTGTTGCAAGAGGTGAGACCTATAGCAACCCTTTTGTGGAAAGTGTTGCTATAGGTTCAAAATATTGCCATGATGACATTTAGTTGCATTAGTATGGATTGGCATTGCAACTGCCTAGTGCTCTTCAACCAAATAGAACATTGTTGCTATTGCTTGAAATTATTGCCACCATGTTGTTGGATTGTAATATTTCTCATGACCATTGTAATAGGTAGGTCGTGTATTGCAACTAAATTTCTAAGGTGATGTAATAGTTTGTTGCTATTGCCATAATTTTTGTTGGTTGTAATATTGCTTATGACCATTGCAATAGGTAGTTGTTTATTGCAACTAAATTTCTAAGGCGATGTAATAGTTTGTTGCTATTGCCACAATTTTTGTTGGTTGTAATATTTCTCATGACCATTGCAATAGGTACCTGTTTATTGCAACTAAATATCTAAAGCAATGCAATAGCATGTTGCTATTGCCACAAGTATCTTTGGTTGCTATAGTTTCTAGTGTCATTGTAATATGGTATTGTATTGCAACACTCATATTTGGTGTGTCTTTGGGTGTGAATGACTAGAAAAACAGGCACCAACTCCTAATGTGATAGGACTTAGGAGACATCGGTGCCATAGAGATCAAGAAACACCGACACCACTCCCTTGATCATCAAGACATGTCATCTGGATTGACAATGCTTGATTCATCTCACCTCTGGTAAAGTTCCTCTGACAACCTCATGGACGTGTACTCTCCCATGCTATAGACTTCGTGCAACGGGGGATTCTAGTTCTACCTAATAATTGCCTGCTTAAATATATAGTATATTTTAGTCAAGATTTTGGAGGCAAACATAGCCACAAAATTGACATTAGTTCATGCCAACTACCTGGTCAAATATACATATAGATCGTGGTCCCAAACATAGACACAAACTAACATTAGTTCATACAAACCAACTACCTACATATAGTGCTTCATGCCAACTACCAGGTCATATATACGCATATACATCACAGTTCATACAAGCGACACTAATTACCAGCCACTACAAAAGATGACCACCAGGTAAGACTTGTGTTTATTCATGACAAAAGATCCACCCCATGATCACACTTCATCTCTTAGTGGGTTGGCAGCAGAAGAATAAATCTAGAAAATGTAGGTTTGAACGGACAAAACACATTCTCATATTATCCAAATTCAAACAACAAGCAATACTATGATGTCTTTCTCGATGTAGAACTTGAGGTCGGCCATGACGTCTTTCCATGGCAGGGCACCCTCAATGCTACCTAGGTGAAGTAATCAACAGGAATGATAGTGGCAGTGATGAAGCTTGGATGCACATGCCCAACCAACCCCATCTTTGTGTACCTAGTGAGAGAGTTGCACCAAATTAGTAGCAATCTGTAAGTGCAAACTTAATATATGAATGCTTCATCACTACCATTCTAATACATTTTATAATTGTCACTTTGACAGACAGTTTGTCAATATTTATGAATAAATATTTAATCTATCAACCAGGCAAAAAGAAACAAGCAAGGGATGGCACAAGAGGTAATATAAATTGAGATCAGTGCAGTATGTTGAGATAATCTGATGAATAATGCAAATAATCTATCAAAAATAATTTTTAGTATTATTGATTCATCACCTCAGCACTAGTTGGAAGTTGGGACAGTAATGCTACCAGAATTCGAAAAATATTAACTTTTGTTCTTAGGACATGGCCACTATATTTCTGAAAATTCCTCTTGTTGAAATGCCTGCAGGACTGGGTATTCTAAGAAGCACGAGCTCAAATCTAAGCAAAAATTAGAAAAGAAGCTCAGCTTTTACTCAAGTAGGTTTGACCTTATCTTATGTCAGATGATTTTTTCTGAGATCTTGATTCATAGATTCCCTCATGTTGTTTTTGTCATCTGTCTTTACTGCATGTTGAATTAGATGAATGTATAAGCCAGACATATGTATGGTGTTGAGGGTTAAAAGTTTGATTGTATGGAAGAACTGACTGAAGTGTTGGCTTTAGGATAAAGGCATTAGTAGATACAAACTGGACATGTGACATTTGTAGATACAAACTGAATTTTCATAATTCTGCAATGTGGATGATAGATAGCTCTATTTTAATCTGAGGGATAGAGACGAATGTTGATAAACTATATTTGTAAACTTTAAATGTTTACTTCGAACAGATGAATCTCAGTCTTCATATTCAGTCATTTACAGTTGCAACATCTAGCCATGAGTAGCATGAGGTATCCCATGCTTGTACCTTCTTCAGCAGTTGTCAATTTTTGCTTTTCATACAATGTCATTGCATTTTTCTAGAGAAGAAATATGAATTATCAATTGGTTGTTGTCTCCATTCTTTACTAACTGAAAAAGATGAATAATCATTCTTTTGCATAGTCATCCGCATAGTAATGGTTACTTTTGGATGCTCTAGCCAGGAGTCTATCTTAGCACTTGATTTCTCATAATGTAGAACTATCACTCTTTCCCTAAACATCTATGTTTCTTCTACAAACAAGACGTGAACTCTTGTGATCATGTTGTGTAATCAATTTCAGCCTTTATGTTGCATTTAGTGTTAAATTTGCTAATCCACAAACTAATGTGAACATTTTTATTCAGCAGGAAGATGCAACTTAGTGGAGTGCTTGGAAGATGCAACTTAGTGGAGTGCTTGGAGTCATGACATGATCACAAGTGAAGCAATTATAAAATACTAAACAAGCTATGCCCAAGCACAGTCAAGAAGGCGCTAGTGTTGTAGAGATGTTAGAAAATATTGTAGTTCTGCAAGTTTTGAGATTTTATGAAATTCTTAGTGTAAATACTATTTCAACAGATTGTCTATTTAATGAATGGATGTCTATTTTGGTTTAGTGGCTTTATTCAAATGGTTTGCTGATGTCTATTGAGTTTCAAATTAATTAATAGCGATTAATATTGTCCGATGGCATCAAACCAAAAGCGTTGTAAAAGTGGCTATTGGCAACCATTTTTTTGTGGCAGTATCCTATAGCAACGAACAAACCGCGTAGCAATAGAGGCTGCATCTTATAGCAACGACAATGTGAATGTGGCAATTGCACATGTTGCCACCATTTCTTGGTGTTGCGACATAATCCTTGTTGCCACAATCGTTATGCGATGCAATAGATGTTGCAACTTATAGCAACGACAATGGGAATGTGACAATTGAATATGTTGCCACCACTTCTTAGTGTTGCCACATATATCTTGTTGCCACACTCGTTATGCGATGTAATAGAGGTTGCACCTTATAGCAACCAAACCTTAGGCATGGCAATTGCACATGTTGCCACCACTTCTAAGTGCTGCGACATAATCCTTTTGCCACTATCGATATGTGTGGCAATAAATTGTTTTGCAACACACGTTCAGCGTTGCTAGTGCACCATTTTCTACGCCATGGGCATGTTGCCATTGCATTGTCTAGCAACACCTAAGGCATTGTATTAGTTGCTGTTGCCACACATTCAACTGTAGCAAAATCTTTGGTTGCAATGCCCTAGGTGTTGCAATTCCAATACACATTTGCTACACCGCAAAGAAAAGTGTTGTGCAACCCTATTGCCACCCTTTGTCACACCCATTTTTAAGGACAAAAATAGGATGCATAAAATACTCATGTGCGCCCCAGGACATGATCGCACACACAAGTAGACAAATTACATAGTATCATCACAGTGCTTATTACATAGCGAATAAATATTTAAGACATAGTCTTGAACGATAAATAATAATGACTAATAGTAGATCTCCAGCGGAAACTCCAAACATAGGGACACGGTTGACTGGTTGACACCAAGACTAGTACTCATTACGATAATCTTCCTCATAATCTTCATCTGTTATGGTGGAAATAGCAAGGGTGAGTCCATGTCGAACTCAACAAGTACAACATAGGGTTCATGAGGTACAAAAGGCTAGACACTGTTTAACTGCGTTTAGCTTTTATTTATCATGTATTTAGCAATTGAGTAGCATCAAGATAATCCACTTCCCGTTAATGAATCAATGATCAATTGTAATAAGAATAATGAATAGCATTAACATGAGCATAATAATAACAACAATAATTAAGCATGATATAACAGTTATGATCAACTATTCCATAAGAATCCCCAAGGCCGCTCGTATCCGTGAGCACGGCTAGTATACCAGTTTTTAACTCTGCGCAGAGGTGTACACTTTCACTGTGAGTCATAACTTCCAAATGCATGGGGAGGCCATTCCCAAAACACCGGAAATCATATAAAGCCACTTAAAGGTTTGTCTAACAAGTTAGGGCCATTAGATTCACTCGGCAGGCAGATGTAGAACCCCCCTTCCCAGTGGCACAACAACTCACAGCTTATACACACTAAGGACAGGGGCTCGCCCTACACCCAACGTGGCAAGCCATTCTTATGCCATTTAAGGTAACCACTAACAAGCTAGAAAAGGTCCTTTAAACAACTAAAGCCAGAGCCATATAGCCCTCACAGCTATACTATATATCCCGGTTATCACTTATAGATAAGTCCTTATGGAGAGTAACTAGAGGGACAACAATCAACGCATCACAACGCTCTAGTCCCCTTTGTCAACAGTATTAAAATCATCTTAATGGTTGATTGCTTAATCCATTAGCCAAATTACAAGATCACTGTTCATAATTAAGCACTAGCAACAACTACCCAAATGCATAGCCCATAGGTAACAAGGAATCAGGATACCAATCACTAAGTTATAATCTCTAAAGTTGTCAAGAAAAGCACATGCATATGTATGATAATTTTAGTGAATAGGTAACAAGGATAGTCCCGTGTTATACTTGCCTTGATCAAAACTCTCCGGATGATACTGCTGATCTGGCTCAAAGTAATACTCCTGATCATCCAGAAACTGCTCACCTTCTATACTCGATCATCAATCAACAACAGACATGCATCCAATCAAGCATACACGATGCAAACAAAGAAATATAATTAGAACAGTACACCAACAGTAACAAAACAGTAATAAAAGTTTATAAAACTCTTCTACACGTTCCTACGATCACACAGACGTAAAGATTACCAAATTCGGAGTTAAAACGTGAAAGTTATGAATTTTCTAAGATTTCCTATAGATAAATAAATACTTAATTATAAACTCAAAAATTAAATTGTCCAAACTGACTGTACAACTATACTAACATGTAGAGCTCGCAAATACGAACCTAACGCAACTTGAACGGATCAAATCGGAGTTAAAACGAAGATTTTATGACCAAAACAATCCTAGTGGCAAAACTATAAATATCTGAAAACGTATTTTTGATTTACCGCGAAGAAATACGCTTTCAAAACACGAAGACACCATTCGGAAAATACGCTTAGGACGGTGGGTTTTAATCTGAAAAAGTCCAGGGGCTCTTTAGAAAAACTACCCGCGAAGGGGTAAGTTCTAATCTCGGTCGTTGATCCAAGATCGGACAGCCGGAAACGTTCCCAGCAAAAGAGAGAGAGTGCGGCTTCTTCTTCTCCTCCTGCCGGCGGTCACCATAGCCGGCCATCGGAGTTCGTCGGAAAAACTCGGCTTCCCCGTTCCCGACCACCAATCAACCCGCAACCAACACCAATCAAAAGAGGAAGTAAACCCGAACTCATCTAGGCGGTTTAGGAGCACTACGACGACCCAAGGAGAGAACACGGCTCGGGGATGAACGGCGGCACCATTGCCGGCCACGGTGAGCTCCAATCCCGCGATACAAAGCACAAAAACTCAAAAGAAAAGCATTGGGAGGGAGAGGAGAAGATAGCAAACTCACCCAAGCGAAGAAATTGACCTCCAATCCACCCGAAAACTCCCCAACCGTTCAACCGCCGACCTTCAACAACCTCAAACCCTAGAACTCGATTTCACGTGGTGGAACTCGCGGTTTAGAGGAAAAACGGAAAGAGGAGGGTCATGGCTTCTTATTTATAGCTCCACATCACCGTATTCGGGTAGAAAATCCCAAGTAAATCGGCAAGAATCGGTGGCGGCAACACACGAGTCCGCCTCGGTTACAACGCGAGGAGGAAGATACGACTGACAAGCGGCCCCACCCGTCAGCGAAATGAGGAGGGAGAGAAGGCGCGGCTGCCGCGGCTGAATTCCTGGGCCGGCCCAAACGTGTGCGAAGAGGCCCGACGACCCAAGAGTGAGAGAGGAGGGAAAACAAGCCGGCCCGGTTGGGCTTCCAGGCCGCCGGCTGCACAGGTAAGGTCTTCTTCTTTCTTTTTTTTATTTGTTTGTTTTCAAACTATTTCAAATAAAATTTTCTAAGCCAAATCAAAATAAAATAAATCCACACCACAAAATAAAATAAATGCAACAGCATGAATGCATCACCAAATATTCTTTTCTAAAATTGTTAAATCCTAATTCCCCCATTAAATGTTATCTAAATTATTTGAAACCCATTAATTCTAAAATTTGAAATTTTTGGGTGTTACACCCTTGATCTTGCAACGCCTCCCAATGCTAAATTTGTGTTGCTATTACTGCTATTGCAACGATTTTGGAACTATTGCAACACATTTGGGGCGTTGAAACAGGGTCAAAATTTAGTATAGCACTACAAGTGTTGCAAGCCACCTATCCATAAATCTAGTAGGCCATGATCTCTATGTATCACACAAATGCTAAGTCACTACTTCTACCACTAGTGAGCAACCTACACAAATAATTCAACTAATTACTTCTATGCTACACTAGAGAGCTACTCTACTTAGCTAAGCTACCTCTACACAAGATATATCTACAAATGTAAATACAAGAGAGGTATAGGGATGTATACCAAGCCGGGCAAGAGATCAAATACAATGAATACCAATAAAATCCTCAGAGACAAGATGATACAAGAATTTTCCTCTGGGGTTCACTTGCTTGCCAGCAAGCTACGTCCCCATTGTAGCGATTCACCCCACTTGGAGGTTCACACGCTCATAGGCATCACACGCCTAACCTGCAACCGGGTGCCACACAACCAACACAAGATGGAGATCCACAAGCTACGAGCAATCCACTAAAGATGTCTTTCGTGATCTCCCACGGGAAGGCTCAAGAACCCCTCACAATCACCACGATCGGAGCCGGAGACAAGCATCTTCCTCCGCTCAACGATCTTTGCTGCACCAAACCGTTTAGGTGGTGGCAACCACCAAGAGTTACAAGTGAATGACGCAGTAAAACACAATCACTAAGTATCTCTAGATGCAATCACTCAAAGCAATCTTCCACGGGAAGGCTCAAGAACCCCTCACAATCACCACGATCAGAGCCGGAGACAAGCATCTTCCTTCGCTCAATGATCTTCGCTGCACCAAACCATCTAAGTGGCGGCAACCACCAAGACTAACAAGCGAATTCTGCAGTAAAACACAATCACCAAGTATCTCTAGATGCAATCACTCAAAGCAATGCACTTGGATGCTCTCCAATCTCACCAAATGATGAATCAATCAAGCAAAGTGAGTGAGAGAGAGGATTGGCTAGGCTCACTAGGGTGTATTCTCAATACAAATGGCCAAGAGTGTGACCCCAAGCCAGCCAAATGATATTTATAGACACCCCAAACAATAGAGTCATTAGCTCTATTATTGGGCTATCTACGCATCGACCGGACGCGTGACAGCGTGACCAGACGCGTCAGATCATAGCGTTCGATCACCCCAATGCTGCCACATGTGTCGTTCAAATGAGTATAGACGTTGGTTCCCAATAGCTACTCTGCGCGCTCTGTTAGTTAATGATTAGACATGACGTTCAAAAAAGAATGGATGCTCGCAAGGCAGAGTTTGATCGAGTCCAAAGAGCTCAGCTCCCAGAGCCGCCCAGACTAGACCTGACGCGTTCGGTATTGAAGACCGAAAGCACCCAGTGTCCGCTGCTCAATCCAGCGCACAACACCAGTTTAAACCAGATGCGACGCTCAGGGTCAGGTCACAAGAAACACTGAGCATCTGATCAGGGGTAAAAACTACACCGAGAGGTTCCAAGGACGACTGGACGCATCTGGTCTCAGACGATCGGACGCACCTCGGAGTCCGGTCTCCCCTGCCTCAGTTGTGCACTGCCACGACACATTGACTAAACACAGGAACAGTGCCTACCTAAGTCCGGTCCTCCCTCAAGCTAGAGTTCGGTCATCCTGACACCTCTGCCCATGCTTGGATTGAACACCGAACGCGTCCGGTCCCAATGTCGGACGCATCCGGTCACCCCGGGACCAGTGTTTTCAATTCCTTTCACTTCACCCTTACTTCTATATATTGCCAACCAAAAAGTGTCTCACAATAGTGCATGTGTGTTACCATTTTTATAAAGCATTTTTAAGGGTGTTAGCACTCACTAGAATCTGAATGCATATGGAATGAGTTAGAACATCTAGTGGCACTTTGATAACCTCATTTCACGATGAGTTTCACCCCTCTTAATAGTATGGCTATCTATCCTAAACACACTCACACCCACTAGGTGTCTTGAGTGCCAAAACAAAAAAAAGCTCTTATCAAGTATACCATTGCCTTGAGCCTTTTTATTTTTCTCTTTCTTCTTTTCCAAGTGTAGAGCTTGATCACTTCATCACATGTCCATCATCACCTCCATGGACTTCATCTTGCTCCATCACTTGGTGTGTACTAACCTATCTTATAATCACTTAGAGCAAAAGGTTAGTACCTAGGGTTTTATCAATTTACCAAAACCAAACTAGAGCTTTCAATCTCCCATTTTTGGTAATTGATGACAACCCTTGCACAAAGATATGAATTGAAATCATTTTAAATCCATGTTGCTTGCCTAAGCATTTTTACCATGTGTAAAGGATTTGTACAAGTTTCATGAACCTGAATTGGTAGCATTAGCTCCCCCTACATATGTGCTAAGAGTTTAGATAGAAGCTTGCACATATGCATAGATAGAAAATGTGGATGGGCAATGTCTACCAAGCGATGCTAAGGTGTAAGAGATGGACCTTTGAAGCGTGATACCAATCGGAGTGCACTAATAATACCATCCTTAGCATCATGGTTAGTTAGATAGCTCTTGCAAAATACAAACACTAGATACCTCATAAGATCAACATTATAAGCAAGGTTCTAGTACCACCTGTGAAAACAAATGCAAGGCACATCTAACTATCATCCTATACATGCTAGTTATTCATTTCATCAATCAAAATCTACTACTAGCATACACCACATGAGCATGGGGTTTCAATTTAAAACCTATGCTATGCAAGCATACATATGAAATGCACATTGAAATGTATCAATCAAGTTTATGAGCTGCTCCCCCTACTTGTGTGCTCAAATTTTAATTGATCCCCTTCCTTTGTCATTTCTCTCCCCCTATGTCAAGATTATCTTATCTTTGTTTCTCTCCCCCTATCTTTGTGAATTACTTTCCTCCTTTGTCAACAATGACCACAAAAGATGAGCTTTAATTTTATATAGGTTAGGGTGAACGTGAGGATCATTTTTTTCCAAATTTGGTTCATTCTATATCATTTAACAAAGCAATTTAACTCGGTTTGATCCAATGGCAAGCTTCTTCACACCTCATGACAAGGGTTATCTTGACAATGTTGAGTTAAACGCTTTTAGCTCATTTTCTAGATTAACCACTAGGTTCACAAGCCCACAAACATGTCATATGCTACCACTAGATCAAGTCAATCACATAAGCAATAGTGGTATCATACAAGCATCAAATTCATTTGATTTTCATGAATGAGCCTAATACGTGACAAGAATGACTAGATGCACTAAACAAGTCCTTAGCAAAGAATGTATGCCATGCCAAACAATTTTACCTTTCTTTGCCCGAAGGAGAGGCATGTCATATGAGTGGGGGTGCATCCACTGTTCGCCTAAACGACCATTTAGTCCGTTTAAACACCGTTTAAACGGTAAACAGAAGTCAGTTGTGTTGTTTAGACCCTAAACGGTGAATTAAACGGTTGGGTCGTTTAAACCCGTTTAAACCGTTCAATCCCGTCTAAACGGTCTAAACAAAATCAGATTAAATGTGATTAAATGAGCTAAGCAACCATTTAATCCATAATTAAGCAAATTAAAGGACTACGTCTATCACAATCAATATGAAACTAATTAACATTGTAATTATATGAAGTGTTGTGGGATTTAGATTTCTTCCAACAAGATTATTTGGTAGAATATTTCATTTTTACATGTATAAATATGTATGAGTTCTAGCCAATTTTATTTTTACCTACATAAATATGTATATTTTATTGTTATTGTACAAAATCGTTTAGGTTGTTTAACTCTGTTTAAACACCGTTTAAACGGTCTAAACGCTAAACGAAGGGTAACCGACTGTTTACCATTTAGCGTTTAGGAAAACATTGGGTGCATCAACACATATTTGAGAAATCCAATATGTTCAACTTATTCCTTAGCTTGCAAAACATCTTCTCATCAAGTGGCTTGGTAAATATATTGGCAAGTTGATCGTCGGTGCCCACACTCTCAATTGAAATATCACATTTTTGTTGATGATCTCTTATGAAATAGTGGTGGACATCAATGTTCTTTGTTCTTGCATGTTGAACCAAGTTGTTGGTGAGTTTGATAGAACTCTCATTGCCACATAGCAATGGCACTTGTTTGAACTTGATTCCAAAGTCATTCAAGGTGGCCTTTATCTAAATTATTTGTGTACAACAACTACCGGTGGATATGTATTCGACTTTGGCGGTTGAAAATGCAACACTATATTGTTTCTTTGATAACCAAGATACAAGTGATCTTTCTAACAATTGACATGTGTCCAATGTGCTCTTTATTTTCACTTTGCATCCTGTATAATCGGAGTCTGAATATCCAACTAACTCAAACTTTGCTCATTTAGGATACAACAAACCAACATTTTGCGTATGCTTCAAGTACCTCAATATTCTCCATGTAGCTTTCAAATAAATCTCTTGGTGAGGCTTGAAATCTTGCACACATGCACACACTAAACATGACATCCGACCTTGATGCCATCACATAGAGTAGGCTTCCAATCGTAGACCGATATAACTTTTGATCCACCATGTTGCCACTTGCATCACAATCCAAATTGCCATTTGTTCCCATTGGTGTACTAATTAGCTTAGCTTCATCCATTCTAAACTTCTTGAGCATATCTTTGATGTACTTATCTTGACTCACAAATGTGCATTCTTCATTTGCTTGATTTGAAGACCAAGGAAGTAACTAAGCTCTCTAATCATGGACATCTCAAACTCATTAGCCATTATCTTTTCAAACTCTTCACAAAAGTCTTGATTGGTTGATCCGAATATGATGTCATCAACATAGATTTGCAACACAAACCAATCTTCTTGGTGAAAAGTGTGGTGTCAACCCGCCCAATCATGAATTCCTTAGATAGTAGAAAATCCCTCAACCTCTCATACCATGCTCTAGGTGCTTGCTTCAAACAATACAATGCCTTTCTTGGCTTATAAACATGCATGGTTGGGCTTCTTGTCATCTTTAAAATCAGGTGGTTGCTCAATATAAACCAATTCATTAATGTACCCATTGAGAAATGCACTCTTCACATCCATTTGGTACAACTTGATATTGTGGGCACAAGCATAGGCTAGCAAGATCCTAATTGCTTCTAATCTAGCAACTAAGGCTTATGTTTCTCCAAAGTCAAGACCCTCCACTTGAGTTTAACCTTGTGCTATCAATCTTGCTTTGTTCCTTACTACTATCCCATCTTGATCTTGCTTGTTTTGAAAGACTCATTGGTTCTAATCACATTGTGGTTCTATGGTCTCTCAACTAGCTCCCATACTTGATTTTTAGTGAAGTTGTTCAACTCTTCATGCATCATGTGATTGATACAAATGAAAAATGCTCACAAAATAAAGCCAATCTTGATCTTGTTTGTACGCCTCTAGAAATATCTCCAATTGTTGTGTCCAATGGATGATCTCTTGCAATATTGATTGGTTGGAGTATTATAACTTGATTGCTTGCACTTGCTTGACCAATTGATTGATCCACTTGAGATGATGAACTAGCCACTTGATCTTGCACATTATCATGAGAGCCACTTGTACTTACTTGATTATTATCAACTTGCACATTTCGAGAGCATAGCACTTGATTTCCATCATCTTCTTCATATATCACCTCTCTAGGCCTTAACTCACCAACATCCATGTTCTTCATAGCATTTGACAATTGAATACCGCTAATATCATCAAGATTTGCATCTTCATCTTAGAAATCCTTGGTTTCATCAAATTCCACATCATAAATTTCCTCAAGAGTACCACTTGCCAAATTCCAATCTCTACATGCTTAGCTAGTGGTTGAGTATCCAAGTAAGAATCCTTCATTACATTTCTTGTCAAACTTGCTCAATCTAGTGTCTTTCTTCAAAATATAGCATTTAAAACAAAAAACCCAAAAGTATGCAATGTTAAGCTTTCTACCATTCAAGAGCTCATAAGGTATCTTCTCCATCATTGGGTGACAATAGAGTCGATTGCTATAATAGCAAGCCATGTTGATTGCTTCAACCCAAAAGGATTGACTCATATTGTACTCACTCAACATTGATCTTGCCATATCAATCAAGGTTCTATTCTTATTCTCAAGAAGGCCAATTGATTGTGGATGTACTTGGCCGAGAATTGATGTCTTATTCTAAATTCATCACACAAATCATCAATTTTAGTGTTCTTCAATTCACTACCATTGTCACTTGTAACTCTCTTGATGGTTGTTTCAAAATCATTATGTATGCCCTTGACAAATGATTTGAAAGTTGCAAATACATTACTTTTGTCCACTATAAAGAATACCCATGTGTATCTAGTATAGTCGTCCACTATCACAAAGCCATATTTGTTTTCATCAATGCTAGTGTATTGTGTTGGCCCAAACAAATCCATGTGCAACAACTCAAATGCTTTGCTAGTACTCATTATGCTCTTCTTAGAATGGGTGTTTCCAACTTGTTTTCTGGCTTAATAAGAGCTACAAAGTTTATCCTTCTCAAATATCTTTCAAACCTCTAACTAGATCATGCTTAACCAACTATTCAATTATTTCATTCCAACATGACCAAGCCTTCTATGCCATAACCAACCCATACTAGACTTAGTGAACAAGCAAGTTGACAATTGAGCTTCACTAGCATTGAAATCAAGCAAGTATAAATTCTCATATCTAAAGCCTTTGAAGATTAAGTTGGAGCCATCTACACTTATGATCTCTACAGCATCTACTCCATATATGCACTTAAATCTAAGATCACATAATTGAGCCACGGATAGCAAATTGAAGTTCAAGCTCTCTACTAGCAACACATTAGAAATGCTCAAGTCATTGGATATTGCAATCTTACCAAGCCCCTTGACCTTGCCTTTGCCACTGTCACCAAATGTGATACTATCAAACCCATTGCTATCATTGGTGTTGATTGAATTGAATATTCTTGCATCACTGATCATGTGTTAAGTGCACTTACTATCAAGAACCCAATGCCTTCCTCTGGCTTTGTAATTGACCTACAAAAGAAGATCAATTCTTTTTAGGTACTCAAACTTGCTTAGGTCCTTGAAGGTTAGTGACCAAGCTTTTTGGCACCCAAATGGCTTTCTTCTTTGAGTCCACAATTGATGTACCAATAAACTTAGCCTTCACTCCATTAACACCCTTGGTAAGCATGTAACAAGAATTAAACTTTATTGATAAAACATTAGTGCTCTTGTTCTTGTTCTTGCAATATTGCTCTATATACCCAACTTGCTTGCATCTATTACAAAAGGTACCATTGCCTCTCACAAAGCTAGCTTTGGAAGTTGCAAAGGTTGCCTTACCTTTCTTGGGGTATAGCCCAATCCCTCTTTGTTGAGAGAAAATCTTTGGCTATCCAAGCACTTTAGCAAGCGGGCCTCATCACCACAGCCATTGCCTAAGACGTGAGTGAGCTCATTGACCTCCCTCTTTAAGGTCTCATTCTCAACCATAAGTGAGGCATCACAAGTGAAACCATCATTCAGAGGTGAAGTAGTAGTGCTAGATGAGCTACAACAAGGGTTAGCGGAAGCAACAACAATAGACTTGTAGAAAGATTCATCAATAATATCACATGTCAAGCCTACATCGCATGTTACAAGAACCCTCTCATTTTGCTCAACAAGAGTGGAATGAGCCTTTTCAAGCTTCTTGTGAGCTTTGCCAAGCTTCTCATGGGCTTCCTCTAGCCTCTCATGAGATGCTTTGAGCTCATCAAAGGCTTGCTTAAGAGCTTTTAGTTCCTTACGTAAGTCTTTGCATTCCCTTCTCTTGATGTCAAAGTGAGTGCGAGCATCTTCTAACATGTCAAAGAGCTCACCCTTGGATAGTTCATCCTCATCATCACTCTCACTATTGCTCTCACCACACTCATCATCAAATTGTACCTTAGTGGCCTTAGCCATGAAACATGTCGATGGAGTGTCGAAGAGAGAAGGCTTTTCATTGATAGCAATGCGTGCAAGTGCCTTCTTCTTGCTTGACTTCTTGTCATCATCACTATCATCATCATCACTTGAAGATGCATCACTATCCCAAGTGACCACATATGAGCCTCCCTTCTTCTTCTTCTTGAAGGTCTTCTTGGTCTCCGTCTTCTCTTTCTTTTTCTTCTTCTTGCTCTTCTTGTTGTCATCATCATTGTTACTGTTGTATGGACAATCGACAATGAGATGATCCTTGCTATTGCACTTGAAGCACCTTTTTTGTTCATCCTTGTTCCTTGATGATGACTTCTTCTTTCTAGCACGATATCCCTTCTTCATCATGAATTTGCCAAACCTCTTCACAAAGAGAGCCAACTTCTCATCATCTTTATCAAAGCTCGAGCCTTCATCTTCACTTGATGTGTCTTGCTTTGCTTTGCCCTTGGATGATGATGTGGCCTTGAATACCACACTCTTCTTCTTCTCATCCTTCTTGTCATCTTTCTTATCCGTGTTCTTCTCTTCTTTCTCATCATCATCTCTATAAGTGTCATCGATCATCACATCGCCCAACACTTGGTTTGGTGTCATGGTGTCCAAATTGCTCCTCACTAGAATGGTGACCAATGTGCTAAATCTTGAAGGTAAGCATCTCAAGAACTTGTGGGAGAAGTCCTTGTCCTTCATCTCTTCTCCAAGTGCTTTGAGATCATTGACAAGCACTTGTAGCCTATGAAACATCTCCAGCACACTTTCATCATTCTTTATCTTGAAGCTCACAAACTTCTCCTTGAGAATATATGCCTTGGCACCCTTCACCGCTTGAATGCCCTCAAATGATTCTTCCAACTTCTTTCATGCCTTATAAGCCATCTTAATGTTCTTGATTTGCTCAAATGTCCTCTCATCCAAGGCATCATGAATGGCACTAAAAGCAGTGTTAATGTTTTGTAGCAACACTTCATCAACCGCAGTGGGAGATTCTGGATTGGTAATCTCAATCCTGGTCTCCACCATCTTCCACACCTTTCTATTGATTGACTTGATATAGGTGGTCATCTTTGCCTTCTAATATGGATAATTTGTGCCACCAAATTGGGGTGGCTCTTGGTGTAGTTAATTTGAGCTATTTTGACACCAAAGGTTGTTAAGCCTCAAATGAATGATGACCACGGCTCTGATACCACTTGAAAGGTCCTAAATGGCTAGAGGGGGGTGAATAACCTATTTCAATTTCTACAACAATACTTAAGACAAGATGTTAGTCAACTAAATGGCAAAGCGAGTTTTGTGCTAGCACTACAAGTGTTGCAAGCCACCTATCCACAAGTCTAGTAGGCTATGATCTCTGTATCACACAAATGCTACGTCACTACTTTTACCACTAGTGAGCAACCTACACAAGTAATTCAGCTAATTACTTCTATGCTACACTAGGGAGCTACTCCACTTAGCTAAGCTACCTCTACAGAAGATATCTCTACAAATGTAAATACAAGAGAGGTAGAGGGATGTATATCGAGTGGGGCAAGAGATCCAATACAATGAATACCAATGAAATCCTCAGAGACAAGATGACTGTTGATATTTGGTAACGCAATTAGGAAATGATCCGCAAGCGCACGGATATCGGTGAGCACTTCACCCGGGATGTTATCCAGAGTATCGTATTTATTTTTTTACCACTAGGAGAAAGCGTGCATCTGACTAACCAAATCTATTACTACTAACCTTTAGGCTACAACCACTGTGATTTGATGTGAGCGATGTATAGAGAAGACTGCAACTGCACTCTCGTTCTAACCTTGGTAAGGATGATCTACTGCTCTATTGGGGAGGCTCACGGAATCTAGACACCTCAAAGGATGTTCGACCCACACCTATAAACCCTATCGATCCTGCTAACGGGATATGGAATACAAAGGTAGCTACGGAAATGTCACGTTCCTCGCTACTACCACGGTCCGGCTAGACAGGGGATATCTATGAGTATCCTAGCCCAAACACCTCGTTTACGCTAGAGATGATTACTCTAAACTCTACGCGAAGAGATTAAAGTAAACTCATAAACCAAAGAACAATAAAACAAAGAACTTACTAGAATTTAGAAGTCGAAATACTGAAGAATTCTAGGAGCAAGCCTCGGGTTAGGAGAACTTGATCCTGCAGGTACAACCTCGAAGTAGTCACCGACAGGCCGGGCTTCCTTCGATCTATACCTCCACTCTATCTCTCTCAATCTAGAAGAACTAAGTCTAATCTCACATTGGATGCTAAGCCCTAATGAGGTGGGAACCCTAAGGGAACCTCTCTCTCTGAATCCTCTCTAGAAAATATGAAAATAATGGACTTGGATTCTCCTCTCCAGGGGCCAGGGGTCCTGCTTATATAGTCCCTTCAAGTGAACCTGGGCCGTCGGATCAAACCGACATTAATCGCACGGTTTTCCTTGATCCTTTAGGTCGGTGGGGCATAATCCGCGAGACTCATCCTGATTGGTTGCAGACCTAGGGTGGGCGCCCCAAGGTCCAGGGCGGGCGCCCTGGTCCCGGGCCCGTTTGGCCTCCCGTTCGATCCCGTGGCTTCTAGAGTCTTCTAGATGATAGAAAATCGGTGAACACGATAATATCTCTATGTAATTCCAACGTGTGGGCCTTTCCTTTGTATTTCCTGATAACCCCCTGCAGAAACAGATAAACAACAAAACTCGTGGAATTCTATCAGATCAAACCCTAATTCTAGGTGTTGCTTGCATATAGGTCCTTTTCCTTATTTATTGGATAATTAAAATTGATACTTAAGAACCGTCAACAAACACCCCCATACTTAGGCTTTTACTCGTCCTCGAGAAAAGGATGGTTCAGAAAAATAACTGGGGTTGAAACATTGTAAAGCATTCTTTTTATACCTGCAGGGTGTTGTGAATGTCCACTGTGCACTGTAGTCAGGGAAATATATGGTTGAAGTAGAGATCCTTTCTTCTTCTCAACCCTGTCACTTAGAGTTTTTTATATATTTTTGAATAGAAAACTTAGCATACCTTTATCCTCATAGGGGCTCTCAGATCACTCATTTATCTTTTGTATATCTCGCTGAGGCTGTTTTAATTTGTAGAAATTCTCAAGCATACTTACTTTGCATATATTGCCTGGGTCAAAACGGGATCCGAGGAGAGGAATGCCATACTCTTAGATCAAAGACTTTGAAAATTAAAACTTGTCAACTCTTACTGGCATATTGCTTATTAGAGGGACCATGGGCTATCATTTTCTTTTTACCATATATATTTTTATCGTCTCATTTTTTTTCAGGTGGATACTGAGGTACCCCTAATTCTACTTCCGGACACTTGTCCATTTTTCTGCGAGGTTGTTGAGCACTTGCTCCTTTTTATTTCCTCGAAATATATTTTTGCATAGCCCATGCCTCTAATGCAATAATACTTCGGAAGAGTGAATCTTTCTGAATAAAAATGTCTTGATCTTGGGAGCATGATAAATCTCTCAACAAGGGTCTAACTCGTTTTGAACAAACTCAATACAAAGCAAATTAATATTTTTAGGTTTATCAGGCATATAAAATATTGAGGATGGTAGCTATATTTTTGAAGTTATTGAAAAGAAAATCTCCAAGCGACAAAGATTTCAAGAATAAGATACTCATATTCTACCATCTCACATTCCACAATGACTTGAGTAACACATGGTTTTTAAAATGATTTTCAATAAATGCAGGTTTTCAGAAATATCACAGAGTGAGATTGATCATGATTAAAAATATTTTTGTCTTTTTAAATTATCATGTTAGGAACAATATTCTACATAGCCCAATATGTATTTGTATATATGTAAATAAAGCGTGCAGAGTATATACCTGAATCGTGGAGTGGTGCAATCGAAGTGCATTTACCATGTCGGGGGGATTCCCCCATACTTGTTTCCTGCTTTCTTGTATAAAAATAAAGTGGAGATACACGAGGCATAATAGTAATAATAATCTTTATTTGTCTTGAGGCATTTATTACACTAACTAATGAAGTGAACTAATCTAAACTGAATTGAATCTAATTGAATCTAATGATGAAGACTAAGACACACTGCATCAAGGTCTAATCTAGATAGTTCAGTGTTGCTCTAAATCCCTGATCCTAGCAAGGGCATCAGAAAGGTCACGTTTAAGCGCGAGCACAGTAGTGTTCAGGTTGGAGACCTGCCTACTAAGGGAGCTAACTGTGGACTGAAGTTCCATAATATGTCTATTTGCTGTCCTGATGTCCTCATCCACATCTACTATGGTCCTGCGGCGCTTCGGTGGTGTCTCAAACGAATTGAGAGCGTGCTTAGGAGCTTCCTTTGGTGGGATGAAGCGAACTTTTGCTGTCCTAACTCCTTCGAAGCGGGGCCTCTCCTTCTCCGTAGTGTAGTGGATGCTGCTGATCTCGCCGCTCCGGTTGGTCTTGACGCCTACAACCCGCTCAGTGGGTTTAGGTGGCAGAATTTTCGTGCCGGCTGGTACCTTGACGATGGCTTCTTGCTTGGACGACAGTCCCTTGAGAAGAAGGGGCTGCGGTGGTGCAGTAAGAACTGGTTGGGCGTAGTAGGATGAGATTGAGCTGCGCTGGTTTGATGGTGGGGCTGCTAGCTATCGCTCTGTGTTGGCCGGGACGTAGGCGTCGGGGTCATCCTTGGGCTTGCGGTTGAGGTCGTAAGGGACGATCTCCCAGTTGCGGTGGGTCTTGTCGGCCATTGGAGAAGCAAGGAACTAGACAAACTCTAATTGAGGAGGAGAGAAGGATTGAATGAATTGGTGTTGAAAGCTGACGTCAGGGGTCTGTTTATATAGGGATCAAAAAGTGCCTCTAGGGTTTCCATAGATCCATCCCGCTGCCGGGCGTGCGTAACAACCCATTCGCGAAATTTTCTGGATAACCATAGATGAGGAAAGCACGTCGGAAGAGGCCGGGGCCGAGGGGACACCAGGGCAGGGTGCCCGCCCTCATCCTCAGGGCGCCCGCCCTGGGCCTGCCTCCTCTGCGGGCCCGCTTGCTCGAGCGTGTTTCTAGAAGTATTTTTATCCCGAAAAATATATACGTGGCCCAAAAACGTCAGATTAAAAAGGTCAGGCTTTAATTCTCCATCGGAAGGTTAAAATGGATCACGTCTATTTCTTCTAATTCTTTATTGGGTTCTAAAAATAATTTAAGACGTTGACCATTTACCTTGAATAACGTACCTTCATCGTTTTGAAGTGTAATAGCTCCGTGGGATAATGAATTGACTACCTTGTATGGTCCTTCCCATTTACTCCGGAGTTTTCCATGCCCGAAAAGCTTCACCCTGGAATTAAAAAGTAATACCTTATCTCCGGGTGAGAACTCCTTCTTGATCCTCTTGTCATGCCATCTTTTGACTCTTTCTTTGTAGATCTTCGAATTGTGATATGCTTTCTCTCGCCATTCTTCCAATTCTGATAGTTGCATTCTTCTATGATCTCCAGCAACATCTAGGTCCATATTCCATCTTCTTATGGCCCAGTGTGCTTTGAACTCTAGTTCAACAGGCAAGTGGCAAGTCTTCCCGTACACCAATTGGTATGGGGTCATTCCAATTGGGGTCTTGTATGCTGTCCGGTATGCCCAGAGTGCATCGGGTAACTTTTCCTTCCATGTTGTTCCCATCTCATTTACTGTTTTCTGAAGAATGTTCTTGATTTGCTTGTTGGAAGTCTCTGTTTGGCCACTTGTCTGAGGATGATATGGGGTAGCAACGTTGTGACGGATTCCATGTTTTGCTAGATAATGCTCAAAGCGTTTGTCGATGAAGTGTGATCCCCCATCACTTATCACCACCCTAGGGACTCCAAATCTTGGAAATATAATCTCTTCAAACATCCTCTTTGAATTAATATTGTCGGCACGCTTGCAAGGTAGTGCTTCTACCCACTTGGAGACGTAGTCAACTGCCACCAAGATGAATTCACACTTCTTTGATGGAGGAAATGGACCCATGTAGTCTATTCCCCAAACATCAAAGAGCTCAATCTGAAGGTTGTTGGTGAGTGGCATAGCATCTCTTGTATTTATGTTTCCGTGCCTTTGACATGGCCCACATCTTCTGATATATTGCCTTGTGTCTTCATACATTGTAGGCCAATAGAATCCACATTGCCAGATCTTTGAATGTGTACGGAATGCTCCATAATGACCTCCGTATGGTGATGAATGGCATCTGTCGATGATCTTCCACCCTTCCTCAGTGGTCACACACCTTCTGAGTAAGCCATCAGCGCATACTCGGAAGAGGTATGGCTCATCCCATATGTGTGAACGACTTTCTTGAATAAGCTTCTTCTTGTTCGCTCCTGGTGGTACATACCCTGAAACCATAAAATTAACAATATCTGCATACCAGGGGTCAGACCTGTTGATTCCATAGAGCATGTCGTCCCGGAGTGAATCATTAATGGGTGTTTCCTGTGGATCCTTAAAGTGCATTCTAGACAAGTGATCAGCAACAGAATTTTCTACTCCCTTTTTATCTTTTATTTCTAAGTCAAATTCTTGGAGTAACAAGATCCATCTAATTAGGCGAGGTTTAGCATCTTTTTTAGTGAGCAAATATTTTAATGCAGCATGATCAGTGTAAACAATTATTTTAGCTCCTACTAAGTAAGATCTAAATTTATCAATGGCAAAGACAACAGCCAGAAGCTCTTTTTCAGTGGTTGCATAATTAAGTTGAGCTCCTGTCAAAGTTTTACTGGCATAAGCAATTGCATGATGCTTCTTGTCTTTTGTTTGCCCCAAAACTGCCCCCACAGCATAATCACTAGCATCACACATAATTTCAAAAGGCAACGACCAATCAGGGGGTTCAATGATTGGTGCAGAGATGAGTGCATTCTTTAATAATTCAAAAGCTTTTAAACATGCATCATCAAATTCGAAAGGAGCATCCTTGGCTAGCAAAAGAGTGAGTGGTCTAGCAATAAATAAAAAATCTTTTATGAATCTGCGATAAAAACCAGCATGGCCAAGAAAGCTTCGAATTCCTTTTATATTCACAGGTGGAGGTAGTTGTTCTATTACTTCAATTTTAGCTTTATCTACCTCAATACCTCTTTTAGACACTAGGTGTCCTAGCACTATTCCTTCCCTAACCATAAAATAACATTTTTCCCAGTTAAGGACTAAGTGCTTTTCTTTGCATCTTTGCAAAACCTTGTCTAAGTTTTCAAGACAAATATCAAAAGTTTTTCCATAAACAGAAAAATCATCCATGAAAACTTCCATAATCTCTTCAATCATATCAGAAAATATAGACATCATGCATCTTTGAAAAGAAGCTGGTGCATTACATAGCCCAAAAGACATTCTACGATAAGCATAAGTTCCGTATGGACAGGTAAAAGTGGTTTTGCTTTGATCATCAGGATGGATCGGGATCTGGTGGTACCCTGAATATCCATCTAAGAAACAGAAGAACGAATGGTTCGCTAACCGCTCTAACATCTCATCTATAAAAGGTAAAGGAAAGTGATCCTTTTTCGTGGCTTTATTCAGTTTTCTATAGTCAATGCACATCCGCCACCCTGTGACGGTGCGTTGCGGAATTAGCTCGTTCTTCTCATTTGTAACAACAGTCATGCCTCCCTTTTTAGGCACAACTTGAACAGGGCTCACCCACTCACTATGCGGCACAGGATATATAATCCCTGCATGCAGCAACTTTATAACTTCCTTTTTAACTACTTCTCTCATCGCGTTGTTGAGTCTACGTTGGGGTTCCTGAGAAGGTGAAACAGAAGGATCTGTCGGAATGCGATGGGTGCAAATCATAGGACTGATTCCTGTAAGATCTTGGAGTGAGTAGCCAAAGACTGAGTGATGTTTTTCTAAAACGGTCATTAATCGCAGAGTTTGTTCCTGAGTGAGTTTATTACTAATGATCACAGGAAACTCTGGATTATTGTTTAGGAAAGCATAGATAAGACCGGGTGGTAAAGTTTTAAGCTCTATAGGAGGTCTGGGTGTTTCTGCAAACTCATCTAAAGGTTCAGGTTCAGAAGGTTCAGCTTCCTCTTCTATGAAGAAAGGGGCTTCTTCTTCTAAGTCTGATTCATTTAAAAGCTCTAGAGACGCAGCTTTTACCTCTTCCATAGGATCAGGCAAAAGAGATGACTCGATCTTATTATTCAAGGAGTGAGAAATTGTCATAGGGAATTTAAAATCCTTTCCAAAAGAAATGTGTAGCTTTCCAGTTTGACCTTCATAAAGGAGTCTTCTAAATGGTTGTCCTATCAACAGGTCGAAGTCCCATGTATCAAAGATATAAAAGTTCAAATGAATCATGGAGCCTTCTACCATAAAGGGTAGGACATTCACAATTCCAAGACTGGGGACCAATCGTCCCGAAGATTCCTTCATGAACTTTGTTGTGGGGGTTAAAATTAATTTTCCAAATAATTTAAGTGCAAAAGCTTCAGACATGATATTGATCCCCACAACAGGATTATAGAGAGCATCAAATTGATCAGAATCATAAGCACAGCGTATAGTGATAGGAGGTGTATCCAAACGGATCACTTCAGAGGAAAGCTCTGACTCCTCCAACCATTCGCTACTCATGACTGAGATAAGCTCTCTCAATTGATATTCACTTGGTAAACAAATGCTATAATGGCCGCTTTGGGGTTTGTCTATAGAATGGTAGTTTGAAATGTTTCCAAAATCGGCAAAAAGATCGGATTCTATATCCAGCATGAAATCAGGTGGTGGAATTTCTTCCTTTTGTGGCTCAAAACTTGAGATAGCTGAAGTAGGTGAAGAATTCGGCAGAGTGTCTACTTCGGCTTCGTAGGTTTCATCATGGAGGGTATTATCCATCTCAGCTTCTAGGATTCTATCTAGGATCGCTCTAGCTTCATCAGTAGGGATACGAAAGAAAGAACCTCTAGACATTGTATGTAGCATTTGTTTATGATCTTTCTGAAGACCTCGAAAGAAATGAAAAAGGAGAATAGGGTCTTCAAAATTGAGTTTTGGACCAGATTCTAAAAGATCAGAAAAACGTTTCCAGGATTTTCCCAAAGTTTCATTTTCTTTTTGTTTAAAAGATAGAACTTCGAGTCTAAGGTCGGCGATACGATTGAGGGAATAAAAATCTAAACAGAAGTTGGCTCGTAAGACTCCCCATTCACCTCGTTGTTGACTTACCTTCTGACTATACCATCGTCTAGCTTCTCCTCTTAAGGAAAAAGGAAAAAGCTTCCAACGTAAAGTCTTATCAGAAATGCCTTCAATACGAAGACAATCGCATGTTTGCTCAAAATCTCTAATATGAAGGTAAGGATTTTCGTCTTCCTTTCCCGAAAAGGATAGGTTCTCAATCATGGCAATTAACCTTGAACTTAACCTATACTGGGATGTTTGGATAGGCTGTGATGACTCCCATGGTAAAAGGTCAGTTTTCGAAGGTGTTGCAAATTGATAGATTGATTTAGAATCTTGGTTCTCCATAAGGTAAGAATAAAGAAAAGATAAGGAATAAAAAGATAAAGAAAGATAAAAGTATAGGTACAAGCTAGTAGTAAGATTCAAGGTTATCTCAGCAAACCGTCTTTCTCCCCGGCAACGACGCCAGAAATGCTTGTTGATATTTGGTAACGCAATTAGGAAATGATCCGCAAGCGCACGGATATCGGTGAGCACTTCACCCGGGATGTTATCCAGAGTATCGTATTTATTTTTTTACCACTAGGAGAAAGCGTGCATCTGACTAACCAAATCTATTACTACTAACCTTTAGGCTACAACCACTGTGATTTGATGTGAGCGATGTATAGAGAAGACTGCAACTGCACTCTCGTTCTAACCTTGGTAAGGATGATCTACTGCTCTATTGGGGAGGCTCACGGAATCTAGACACCTCAAAGGATGTTCGACCCGCACCTATAAACCCTATCGATCCTGCTAACGGGATATGGAATACAAAGGTAGCTACGGAAATGTCACGTTCCTCGCTACTACCACGGTCCGGCTAGACAGGGGATATCTATGAGTATCCTAGCCCAAACACCTCGTTTACGCTAGAGATGATTACTCTAAACTCTACGCGAAGAGATTAAAGTAAACTCATAAACCAAAGAACAATAAAACAAAGAACTTACTAGAATTTAGAAGTCGAAATACTGAAGAATCCTAGGAGCAAGCCTCGGGTTAGGAGAACTTGATCCTGCAGGTACAACCTCGAAGTAGTCACCGACAGGCCGGGCTTCCTTCGATCTATACCTCCACTCTATCTCTCTCAATCTAGAAGAACTAAGTCTAATCTCACATTGGATGCTAAGCCCTAATGAGGTGGGAACCCTAAGGGAACCTCTCTCTCTGAATCCTCTCTAGAAAATATGAAAATAATGGACTTGGATTCTCCTCTCCAGGGGCCAGGGGTCCTGCTTATATAGTCCCTTCAAGTGAACCTGGGCCGTCGGATCAAACCGACATTAATCGCACGGTTTTCCTTGATCCTTTAGGTCGGTGGGGCATAATCCGCGAGACTCATCCTGATTGGTTGCAGACCTAGGGTGGGCGCCCCAGGGTCCAGGGCGGGCGCCCTGGTCCCGGGCCCGTTTGGCCTCCCGTTCGATCCCGTGGCTTCTGGAGTCTTCTAGATGATAGAAAATCGGTGAACACGTTAATATCTCTATGTAATTCCGACGTGTGGGCCTTTCCTTTGTATTTCCTGATAACCCCCTGCAGAAACAGATAAACAACAAAACTCATGGAATTCTGTCAGATCAAACCCTAATTCTAGGTGTTGCTTGCATATAGGTCATTTTCCTTATTTATTGGATAATTAAAATTGATACTTAAGAACCGTCAACAATGACACAAGATTTTTCCTCCGAGGTTCACTTTCTTATCGGCAAGCTACGTCCATGTTGTAGGATTCACCCACTTGGAGGTTCAGGCGCTAATAGGCATCACACGCCTAACCCGCAACTGGGTGCCGCACAACCAACACAAGATAGGGATCCACAAGCTATGAGCAATCCACTAAAGATGCCTTTTGTGATCTCCCACGGGGAAGGCTCAAGAATCCCTCACAATCTCCACGATCGGAGCTAGAGACAAGCACCTTCCTTCACTCAACGATCCTCGCTGCACCAAACCATCTCAGTGGCGGCAACCACCAAGAGTAACAAGCACCAAATTGTAATCAAACTGTAATCAGGATGGCGTAGATCAGCGTTTGAACTAGCAGATACCTGGCTTTGGACTCATTGAGCACCTTGCTGATGAAGTAAATAGGGCGCTGGACTTTATACATGTGGCCAGGTTCCTCACGCTCGACCACGATGACTGTGGAGACCACATGATCGGTGGCCGCAATGTAGAGAAGAAGAACGTCATCTTTCTGAGGGGCTGTAAGGACTAGAGGAGAGGTTAAGAATTCTTTGAGCTACATGAAGGCAGCGTCAGCCTCCTTCGACTAGACGAACTTCTCCGTAGCCTTGAGTAGCTTGAAGAAAGGTAGGCCCTTTTTGCCGAGTCGTGAGATGAAACGGCTTAAGGCGGCCATGCATCCAGTGAGCTTCTGGATATCCTTGACGTTTTTGGGTGGTTGCATGTCCAGAACAGCCTTTACCTTTGTCGGGTTGGGGCGTATGCCATCGTGGCTGATGACGTTGCCCAATAATATACCAGACGGGACTCCAAAGATACATTTCTTTAGATTAAGCTTCCATTGGTACTTGTTGAGAGCCGTGAAGGTACGCTGGAGATTGTTGACCAGGGTGTGAGCCTTTCTAGTTTTCACGACCACATCATCGATGTAGGCTTCAACCAGATCATCCTTGATCTCATCAGCAAGGCACTGCTGGATAGCATGCTGGTAAGTGGGCCCCGTGTTCTTAAGCCTAAACGACATAGTCGTGTAGCAGTAGGCGCCGAACAGTGTAATGAAGGACGTCTTGATCTGATCGTCCTTGTTGAGAGCGATCTGGTGATAACCAGAGTAGCAATCGAGAAAGGACAATAGCTCACAGCCGGCTGTGGAATCAATGACTTCGTCTATGCGAGGTAAGCCGAAGGGGTCTTTAGGGCAGTGTTTGTTGAGATCAGTATAATCAACGCACATTCTCCATTCATTATTCTTTTTGCATACAAGGACCGGGTTGGCTAACCAGTCCGGATGATACAATTCTTCAATAAATCCAACTGCTAAAAGGCGGGTAACTTCTGCCCTAATAGCCTCCTTTTTGTCACAAACGAACCATCGTAGCTTTTACTTGATAGGTCTTGCGGTCTTTGAGACATTCAAGGAGTGCTTGATCAGGTGTCGAGGAACACCGGGCATGTCAGCGGGTTTCCACGCGAAGACGCTTACATTGTCCCTTAGAAGCCTGACGAGTGCATCTTCCTATTTAGGATCCAGGTTAGCCCCGACAAGGGCCGTCTTGCTGGGATCATCGTCGACCAGCTGGATCTCCTTGTGCTTGTTGGACTTGATGTGCTTCCGCGGTGCTTGGCGCTCTGGGATCTCCAGTTGACCGACGGGAATCTTGGAGGCGTCGACCAGGGTTTGCTCCATGCGAATTGAGAGATCGGTGGCCTCTGCCACCTTGAAGCTTTCCTCTTCATAAGTATAGGCAGTGTAAACATTGCCTCTGAGAGTAAGGACGCCCTGCTCGGTAGGCATTTTGAGCACTAAGTAAGAGTAGTGTGGCACAGCCATGAACTTGGTGAGCGTTGGTCGACCAAGGATGGCGTGGTAAGTACCCTCAAAGTCTACGACCATGAAGTTAACGTAGTCGTGCGGAAGTGGTTTGGATTGCCGAACTGCACAGGGAGTGTGATCTGCCCGAGAGGTATGGAGCTCTATCCGGGAAGGACGCCCCAGAACTGTGCATCATAAGGCTTGAGATCAGCCTGAGTTAGTTTAAGGGCAGGCAAGATGCTGCGAAATAGGATGTTGATGGAGCTGCCGCCGTCCACAAGCACCCTCTCAAACCGGACGCTGTTGATGCAGGGATCGAGGACGAGGGGAAAACGACCGGGTTCCGGAATTGCCGCCCACCGGTCTGCTCGGCTGAAGGAGATTTCGCGGTGGGACCAGGCCGGGAGCCTAGGATTGGAGATGAGGTCATCGATGTTGACGATGCTCAAGTAGGCCTGCTTCAGCAGCTTGCATTCGCGCTTGGATTCTAAAGACACCTTTCCGCCAAAGATAGAGTGGACGGTTTTGGTGGGATTGACATATTGGTGATGAGGATTTCTATCCTATTCGTCGTCATCACCGTCACACCGCGGTCCATTGTCAATGGCCTTTGGAGCATCATCATTAGCAAGTTGCTTGGCGTAGATGTTCTTGAGGAAGCGGCAGTTCTCCATGGTCTAATTGGACTTAGGATGGATCTAGCAGGGACCCTTCAAAGCTTTGTTGTAATCCTCTTGATAGTCACGGCGACCAGCAAGTTTCTTGACCGCGTTGACCTCATGGTCGTCTTTGCGGGGATGATTATCAGGCCACCAATCACGATTATCTCGGCGGTCACGATTGTTGTTGTTGCGCCGGTCGTGATGTTTGTATTTGTTGTTCCGACCACGGTCATCGGGTTTCTCGTCCTAGCGCGGTGGGTGCTCGGGGCGTGATGACACACCCACATCTTCCTTAATGATCTTCTCGGCGTCATCGGCATCCGCGTAGTTCTTGGCAGTAGCGAGGAGCTCGAAGACCATAGACGGCCGTTTTCGGAGCAGCTTGCTTCTGAGGGCGTCGTGGTGGCGAAGGCCTTTGATGAAAGCCGAGACTGCTTCGTCATGAGTGATTTTTGGGATCTTGAGACGCATATCCAAGAAGCAACGGATGTAGTCACGTAGTGGCTCGCCTGCTCGGTCATGTATGCGCTCGAGGTCGTACTTGTTGCCCGGCTGGTCACATGTGGTGATGAAATTGTCGATGAAGACTTGCCGAAGGTCTGACCAGCTGTCGAACTGGTTCTCTGGGAGTCTGAGAAGCCATTGATGACCTGCCTGATCAAGAACAACTGGGACATAATTAGCCATTCCATGCTCATCACCTGCGGTGGACCGGACGGTGATCCAGTAGAGCGTGACCCAGCTTTCGGGGTTCTCCTTGCCGTCATATTTCCTGAGCTTTTCAAGCTTGAAATTCCTCGGCTAGACAACTTGTCGGAGATGAGGAGTAAACTATTTGAGACCTGGGGGGGCGTGTTCGGTGTCATACTGGATGTGGCGCACGTTCTCTTGGGCCTGGCGGTCATTAGCACGACTAGTGATGTGACTGCGAACGTCGTGAGGAGGAAGATGGTGACGGAGATCGCGAGGAGGGTTCTGGTCGACCTCTTGATCTCGATTGCCACAACGATTGCGGTTATTGTCACGATGACCTCGACCACCTTCTTGTCCGCCTTCATCACCGCCGCCACCACCGCAACCACGTGGGGGCAGATCGTCACGATGTTGGTGACTTGGATGCTCTGAAGCGCGGGAACGACGACTCCGACTAAATGCGATGGACGTGCTTGTAGCAGCTCGGGCTCGCTGGGCGAGCTCGACGGTTTGACCCATAGCGGCGGTTAGATATGCTTTGATGTCTTTGCGAACTGTGTGGTTTTCCGGCATGTCTGGTAATTGGTCCAGGTTAGCCATGGTGACGACCACATTGCCACTTAGAGTCCTGAAAACTTTCCTATCGCCTACTCTATCGAAGACGTTAGCCAGATCTCGAGGTCGGGGTCCCCCGCGACGTGCTTCTTCTTCTTCTGCCTCATGCTGACGGCGTTCGGCGCGGTCGGCGTTACGCTGTTTGCGAAGTTGTCGTTGCTCATTAGTTTCTCCCATGACTGCGGGCTCATCATTGCTGACGTTGAGCACCATGTCGCCACGTCTTAGTGGGAACCTTGGGATCGGAGAGAAACCTGGAGGGTACGGTAGTGGATCCCGATCATATTCGTCGTCGTCGAGGTGTTCAGCCTTGGTGTGGATAGATCATGTAGATCTAGTGCTGGAGTCACCATCCTCGGGCAATGTATGAGCTGAACCTTCATGATACTCCCGGATACCATCCATTTTGACTATGTTGCTTGGTGGTTGTCGAGGTATATCCAGGAAGTACAAATCTAAAACATGGTCTCGCTCTGTGGGACCCATGAACAGATGAGGTGTACGATACGCGTACTCGAAAGCAGCGTTTTTCAGGCCATATGGGAAAGACTGGCAATCCTCCATCGGGACTTGGTACTCAGAGAGCCTGAGGTTGGGTGTAGGAATCAGGCGAAGGCATACCATACGTCCTTTAGGAGTAGCGGTGACCACTAGATTTGTATCTAGTCGTGCTGGACGACGAGCCCGCACTGGTCAGGTAGATCCGTTGTGGTGAAGAAGTACCTGCTCAGTAGATTGATTTTGGATCGAATCTACCAAAGTTAGGGTTTGCGAGAGCTTGTGGCCGACTTGGTCAATAGATTCGATCAGGTCAGAGTTGTCGATCACCCTTCCTTTGTAGCGGGAAAGTGGTCGACGAGTTGTTAGCATGGTCGGAGCCGTTGCTGGAGTGGTGGGAGCCGTAGCCAGCGTGGTCGAAGCCATAGCCGATGAAGACGTGGTCGACGTAGATCGGATCTGCGCCTCCTCTGTGGTGGTGGCGGTGAAGCTGTTGATACCGGTGGTCCAGGTGATCTGGCCGACGGTGAACGAGAGACCGTCCGCCACGGCCGCAGAGTCGGGGATGATGACCATCTTGCTCGCCTGGGAAGCTGTATGCACACCCCCTACCTGGCACGCCACTGTCGACAAAACCTGGTCGGCAGTCTACCAAGGGGTATGCCCAAGGTAGTGATTTGTTGGTAGACAGGTGTGCAAGCTACGAACTAGATGGTGACGCAAGACACAACAAGGTTTTATCCAGGTTCGGCCGCCGTGAGGGCGTAATACCTACGTCCTGCGTCTGATTTGTATTGCTGTGTATAATGAGATGTGTTTTGAGGGGGTCCCCTACCCACCTTATATAGTCTGGGGGGCAGGGTTACAAATCTGAAAACTAATCATGCCAGGTTACAATTGCCATAGCTGGCCGGATAAGGATTCCTATTCTAACCGACTAGGATATTGCTTGATCTCCAAGTTTGCTTTCCTTCCTTGCGTGGGACGCTGAGCAGATCGACTGGGCCACGCGTCATCTTCTGATGGGTCGGGCCCACTGGTCTGGGCCAACCCAAGTCTAGCCATAGGGGCATAGGGGTTAATACCCCCACAAATCTCGTAGCAATCACCTAGTGCCTCTAGATGCAATCACTCAAAGCAATGCACTTGGATGCTATCCAATCTCACAAATGATGAATCAATCAAGTAAAGTGAGTGAGAGGATTGGCTAGGCTCACTAGGGTGTATTCTCAATAGAAATGGCCAAGATTATGAGCCCAAGCGGTCAAACAATATTTATATACACCCCTAAATAATAGAGCCATTGGCTCTATTATTGGGTTGTCTGTGCACCGACCTGACGTGTCCGACAGCACGACCGGAAGCGTCCGGTCACAACGTCCGATCACCCCTGCGCTGCCACACGTGTCTCGTTCAATGAGTATAGCCGTTGGCGCCCAATGGCTACTCTACGCGCTCTGTTAGTCAACTATCAGACGTGACGTTCAGAAAAGAATGGACGCTCTTGTTGATATTTGTTAACGCAAACAAAGAAATCCGCAAGCGCACGGATACCGCTGTAGCTTTTACCCCGGGAGTATTTCAAGGTATTGATTTTCACAGGGAATGCGAATGTACTAATCAAGGGTCAAGTTGGTCCAAGGATAAAAGGATAGGAAATGGTTTTGTGGGTAGAGAGGAATTTCCTAAGGTTCCCTAGCCAAACAAGCAGAGGCTATGTCGCTACTCTTACACTAGTAAGCTAACTAGCAACTAAACTAGAGATTAAACAACTAGCAATCTACTCAACTAGACAAGTATGAAACAATGTAATGCAAGGAAGATGAGTAGGGAGATTTTATACCGTCTGAGGCAAGCGATCAAACAACCAATATGAGTACCAATGAGTCACTGGGAGAATACCAATGCAGACAATGTGACACATAATTTTTCTCTTGAGGTTCACGTTCTTGCTAGCACGCTAGTCCCTATTGTGTCGACCAACATTTGGTGGTTCGGTGGCTAATAGGCATCACACACCTAGCCCACTACTTGGGCACCACAAGAACCTACCCACAAGTGAGGTAACTCAATAACACGAGCAATCAACTAGAGTTACCTTTTGGCTCTCCACCGGGGAAGGTACAAGATCCCTCACAATTACCAGGAGATGGCCACGAACAATCATCAACTTGTGCCAATGCTCCTCCGCTGCTCCAAGACATCTAGGTGTCGGCAAACACCAAGAGTAACAAGAAAAACCGCGGTGATGCAACCACAAGTGCCACTAGATGCGCCAACGTGATGTAAATGCACTTGGATGCTCTCGCAACTCACTTGGATGATGAACAATCAAGAGAGATGAGTGGGAGTGGTGTTTCTCAGCTCAAAGGGATGTCAAAAATATCAAATGGCCACGAGAGACACCCCAAGGCCGGCCAAGGTCTATTTATAGACCGCCCAAAAAAGAACCGTTATGCACCACGGGCTTGACCGGACCCTACGACTGGACCCTAACCAAAGTCTGGTCCCTCTATCAGCCAATTAGCAACCGCTGTGTCATCTCCAATTCAAACTAGCCATTGGCGCCTGTGCTCCCGCTCGCGCATAAACAACCGAACGTGCCTCTTCATTGACCGGACCTAGCGCCACCCAGAGTCCGGTCATTTCTAGAGAGCTCCTAGAGCGCTTGAAAATGATCGAACCCAGTCTGATCTTAATGGGACGCACGCCTGAGTTTAATCCTCAGCAATTCAACACCCGCGCTTCACTTGGCTATGACCGGACTCGCATAGTGCAAACGACCAGACCTGACGAAGGCCAAAGTTCAGTGTGCACCAAAACTACACCGAGAGGTCACCTAACCGAACTCACAGGCAGAGTCTAGTCCTCTAGGCTCTGCCATGCATCCATGCGCCACCGAAGCCAAACAACTGGACCCAGCTAGCAGGGTCTGGTTCTGATAAGGAACGTCCTTGAGGGTGGCCTGATCTTCACGATAGTAGGTCACGAATCGAAGATAACTTGCTACGAACAGTGAAATAACTAGCTTTATACCTGATAAAGGTTGGATGCGACCAAACGACGGGGAGAGAGGCACCGAAACCATAAAGACTTCAACTTGATCTTTGAATGACCACAGAACCACAATCTGGAACTAATCTACACAAAACGGTGTAGCCGTAATGGAAACCATAGAGCAGAACTAGGGGAACCCAGAGGGATCACTTCACATGTCTAAAAAACAAAGGAAGAACAAAGGTTTGAGTAAGGCACTCGGCAGCTCGGCCGCAGTATCATGTAGTTTATCAAATGATCAAAAGGTTTTTTCTAACAGCTTAGTGGGAGGGGATATTTATACTAGGAACAACTGTCCTAGTTGGGTGTGAAAACGAAATGGAGTTTCTAAAGACAGGCAATGTGAAAGGTCGCCACAAGATGGATTCCCAAAGTGGTCTCACGTGACTGTTGGCCTCCAGAGCATTCTCCACTAATCTGACCATAACTCCTTATTGGGAAGTCCAAATGATGAACCATTTGTTGGGTGTGAAAGTAGATTCGAAGAGCTTTCCAGCCATGTGCAGCATGCACCATGAAACTTTATAGATTGGTATAGTTTTTTATGGGAAGTTGTACCACATTCTGCCCCTGGCAGACTATTGACCTTATGCGTCACTTTTTTCCTGGGTTCGGTCGTCCGTCCGTGCTACTTGTCATTCGCGTTACTTTTTCCTGGGTCTGGTCGTCCGTCCGTGTTACTTTTCAGACGGAGCTATTTTGTAGCATTGTGTCTTGATCCTTCGGCCATGTGCCTTCTAGGTCTTCATGTGTAAACCTAAGCATCATCAAGATAGGACATTTATGTAGTATAACATTCTCAGAAGTGTTAAAATTACAATCAATTAGGAATGAATTCACCTGCTCTTGTAGTTTCTTGACATGACTTCTTGTAAGTGGCTCTTGATTTATATCCTTTGGACTTGAGCTAGTGTGCATGGGTGGGATGTCCTTATCATCCTCTCCCTCTTGAAAGGAGTCATCCTCGACTCTTCCAATCCAAAGAATGGAGGTAGATCAGCAACATTAAAACTTGTACTCACACCATAAGTACTTGGAAGATCAATTTCATAGGTGTTGTCATTGATCTTGCGAAGCACTTTGAATGGACAATCGGCTCGGGGCTGCAACTTGGTTCTTGCGTTGTTCAGGAAAGCGATCCTTGCGCAAATGCACCCAAACCAAGTCTCTTAGTTCAAATAACATCTTCTTGTGACCCTTGTTGGTGCGCTTCTCATACATCTTGGTCATCTTTTCAATGCTTGCTCTAGCTCAATCATGAAGCTTCTTGACAACTCATTTGCTTGCATCAAAGTTCATATGTTCCTGCATAGGCAAAGGCAAAAGATCGATGGGAGCAGCAGGTTTAAAACCATATACAATTTTGAATGGACAAAATTTTGTGGTTTAGTGTACCTCCCTGTTATATGCAAATTCCACATATGGCAAACTTTCTTCCCATAGTTTTAGATTCTTCTTTAGGACAGCTCACAGCAATATTGATAGTGTACGGTTCACAACTTTAGTTTGCCCATCAGTTTGAGGATGACATGTTCTGGAGAATAGCAGCTTCGCTCCAAGTTTTTCCCACAAGGTCTTCCAAAAGTAGCTCAAAAACTATGTCACAATCAGAAACAATAGTCTGTTGTTGATGGTCGTTAATGTCAATTATAAACCATCAACATAACTTTCATATATACTTAATTCCATCACCAAACATAGGTATAGGGGTTTAAACTAACAAATTCCACGAGTTTTGGTGTTTTCATTTGTCTTGCAGGATATTTAATGTTTCATAGAACAAAACTATCTCAAATGATTAATTGGAGTACACCATTGCGAAGAGCTCGTCGAGCTGATCGAAACGGATATACCCTTGCTATATTTGGAGCTCAAAATAAAAATATATTAATTTCGCAAATAAAAGAAAAGCTCCACATCATAGAGCTACGGGATTAACTGGGCCCAAATCAGAATTTGGCCCATTAAGGCCTATGTGCATTTTAATGAGATATGGTGGAAAGTTTAGTACCACATCGCTTGCTAAATGTGGAGGAAGGACAGGCGCCCCTCATAAAAGAAACTTAGACCCCCTAGAGCCAGGGCATGGATTAAGAGGCGTTCCATGAATGGATCAAACTCTTATCCAGATCAACACCAGGAGTACTAGGGCTAAACTCTCCAATGTAGTAGATTAGTTATGTTGAGAGTTAGGGAGAGTTGAGCTACGCTCAGGTTTTGGAGAAGTCTTCAGAGTTCTAGTATATCTTTGTATCTTATCTTTGCAAGACTTATGCTTTAATATATTTATTATCTTCTATATTTACTTTTATGCCTTTCACCATAGTTATCATATCTTGGCATGGGATCTCCGCTCGCATCGAGTGCTCTAGTTATAGATCATGACTAGAGTAGTAATCAGTAGATTAGACATGGTGTCTAGCCAATAGGTTACCTGAGATTGCACCCAACCTCACGGATAGTTATGGTAGCCCCAGGTGGTGACAGCCCTGATGGCCGACGTAGTCCACCACGTTTAGGTTAGTGTTTGTAGGACTATAGTCAGAGCTTCCTAGTCCCTTTCTCATCTCTTTCTGTGGTTAGTGTTCTAATGTCCCAAAGTGCTATTGTGTGTGATCACTATATCTACTTATGCTTCAGTTATCATAGAACCAAAGTAATAGAGAAGTATATAGGAACCTTGAACTCACCTGTTGTCCTCTCAACTTAGTTAGAATACTCATTTATTATGGAATCCTCTTATGTGTGTGCTATTATGCTTAACTCCTATCAACACATTTATCCCCTGCTCAAGCTATGTTGGTATGTTAACAGTTATTCTTTTGCCAATACCCATTAAATCTTTACTCCATTGTTTCCCTATGATAAAATATAAATAACGATACCTGGAATACTCCTGGTAAAATGCTACAATGGTATTCTATGTGCTTGCGGAATCCTTTATATTCTATATGCGTTAATAAATACCAACATCCATGGTACTCCATGTAAACGCACAATTTCCCTAAAAATAATTCAACAATGTGTGAAGCATCATTGCTCTTATGGCAAGGAATAAAGTGTGCCATTTTGCTAAAATGATCTACCACAACAAAGATTGTATCCCTCCCCTTCTTGGTTTGAGGTAAACCAAGAACAAAGTCCATAGAGATATCCTCCCAAGGTACACTAGGAATAGGTAGAGGAGTGTATAAACCATCAGGGTTCAAACGGGACTTAGCTTTGTGGCAGGTTTCGCAGCAAAGAACACCATGTCTCTTCTCATCTTTGGCCAAAAGAAGTGATCAGCGAGTACTTGCTCTATTTTCTTGGCACCAAAGTGGCCCACAAGTCCACCCGCATGAGCTTCCTGCATAAGCAAAATGCGAACAGAACAATCTGGAATGCAGAGTTTATTAGCTCGAAACAAAAACCCATCATGCAAATAGAATTTTTCCCATCCCTTGCCACCACAACACTTGGAATATGGCTCAGCAAAATATGAATTAGTGGCATATAAATCTTTTATACTTTCCAAACCAAGAATTTTAGCATCAAGTTGTGAAAGCAAAGTATGACGACGAGACAAAGCATCAACTACAACATTATCCTTCCCTTTCTAGTAGTTGACAATGTATGGAAAAGATTCAATGAATTCACTCCATTTTGCATGTCTTCGGTTTAGTTTTAATTGTCCCTTAAGGTGTTTTAAAGATTCATGGTCTGAATGTATCACAAATTATTTAGGCAAAGGTAGTGTTCCAAGTTTCCAAACTCCTAACAAGTGCATATAATTCTTTATCATAAACTGAATAATTCAAAGTTGGACCACTTAGCTTTTCATTGAAGTATGCAATCGGCCTCCTTTCTTGCATGAGCACACCTCCAATCCCTACACCACTGGCATCACATTCAATTTCAAATGTCTTACCGAAATCTGGGAGTGCAAGGAGTGGGGCTGTTGTTAACTTCATTTTTAACTCTTCAAATGCCTTCTCTTGTGCTTCTCCCCATTTAAAAGGCACTTCTTTCTTTGTCAACTCATTGATTAGAGCAGTAATGGTGCTGAAATCTTTCACTAATCGCCAGTACAAACCGGCAAGTCCGAGGAAGCTCCGAACTTGGCTCACATTTTGTGGAGGCACCCACTCATGAACAACTTTGATCTTTTCCTCATCCACCTCCACACCTTGGCCTGAAACAACAAAGCTAAGAAACACTACCTTGTCGATGCAAAATGTGCACTTTTCAAGGTTAGCATACAATTTTTGCTCATGTAGGATAGCAAGCACACTTCGTATATGTTCAACATGTTCATCAAGGGATTTTCTGTAAATTAATATATCTTCAAAGTAAACCACAACAAACTTGCCAATGAAAGCTCTAAGCACATGATTCATCAATCTTATGAAGGTACTAGGTGCATTAGTCAACCCAAAAGGCATTACCAACCATTCATACACCCAAACTTAGTTTTAAAAGCTATTTTCCACTCATCCCCTTCTCGCATTCTTATTTGGTGATAACCACTTCTCAAGTCAATTTTTATGAAAATGATAGCACCACTAAGTTCATCAAGGATGTCATCAAGTCTAGGAATCGAATGTCTATACCTTATTGTGATGTTATTAATAGCTCTACAATCAACACACATTCTCCGTGAACCATCTTTCTTGGGAACTAGAAGAACAGGAATAGCACAAGGTGAAAGACTTTCTTGCACATACCATTTTTTGATTAATTCTTCCTCTTGTTGCTGAATTTCTTTTGTTTCCTCCGGGTTGGTGCGGTATGCAGCTCGGTTTGGAAGTGAAGCACCAGGAACAAGGTCAATTTGATGTTTGATCCCTCTCTTAGGTGGTAGCCCCGGTGGTACTTCATTTGGAAATACATCCTCATATTCATGTAACACATTAAAAACAACACTTGACAAAGTAGAGGACAAGTCGTTAGTGGAAAGAAAATTTTCCTTGTATAGGAGCACAAAGAACATGGTATTGGGTTCACTCAATTCTTTTAAATCCCTCTTCTTAGCCATCATAACTAATCCCTCTTTTCCTGTTGTCTTGGTTCTTTGTAGCTGTGGGGTTTTATTTGGCTTTGGAAACACTCCCTCACTAATTTTGTGGGTCACTCGCAAGTGGTTTACGCTCTCACACTGTTTTCTTTTTAGATCATCCTTCAAAATCTCCTTTGGTGTCAAAGGAAGCAAAGAAATTCGCTCTCCTTTGTACATGAAAGCCAACTTGTTGGTTCTTCCAAAAATCAGAACATCACGATCATATAACCATGGTCTTCCTAGCAATAGTTGACATGCTTGCATAGGCGCCACATCACACTCCACATGATCATTATACTTCCCAATAGAGAAGGGAACTGTCACAACTTGTTTCACACGCACCACAATCATTAAGTCATTGCATCTTGTATGGATTAGGATGATGCCTCTGTTTTAGCCCCAATCTATCAACCAACTCCTGACTTGCAATATTGGTGCAGCTGCCGTTGTCAACAATAATTCTACACAACTTATCTTTGATCATGCCTCGAGTATGGAAGAGATTGTGTCGCTGTCCATTCTCTTCTTTCACAGCAGTAACACTAAGCACTCAAAGAGAAATAAAGTAATTATTATCACCATCATAGTCTAAAAAGAACAAGGAAGAACAAAGGTTTGAGTAAGGCACTCGGTATCTCGGCCGCAATATCATGTAGTTTATCAAATGATCAAAAAGGTTTTTTTTCTAACAGCTTAGAAGGAGGGGATATTCACACTAGGAACAACCGTCCTAGTTCGGTGTGAAAATGAAATAGAGTTTCTAAAGATAGGCAATGTGAAAGGTCACCACAAGATGGATTCCCAAAGTGGTCTCACATGGTTGTTGGCCTCCAGAGTAGTCTCTACTAATCTGACCATACTCCTTATTGGGAAGTCCAAATGATGAACCATTTATTGGGTGTGAAAGTAGACTTGAAGAGCTTTCCAGCCATGTGCAGCATGCACCATGAAACTTTATAGATTGGTATAGTTTTACATGGGAAATTGTGCCAAATTTTGCCCCTGACAGACTATTGACCTTCTGCATCACTTTTTCCTGGGTCTGGTCGTCCGTCCGTGTTACTTGTCATCCATGTTACTTTTTCCTAGGTCCTGTTGTCCGTCCATGTCACTTTTCAAACGGAGCTATTTTGTAGCACCGTGTCTTGATCCTTCGGCCATGTGCCTTCCAGGTCTTCATGTGTAAACCTAAGCATCATCAAGATAGGACATTTATGTAGTATAACATTCTCAGAAGTGTTAAAATTACAATCAATTAAAAATGAATTCACCTGCTTTTGTAGTTTCTTGGCATGGTTCTTGTAAGCGGCTCTTGATTTGTATCCTTTCAACTTGAGCTAGTGTGCATGGCTGGGATGTCCTTATCATCCTCTCCCTCTTGAAAAGGAGTCGTCGTCAACTCTTCCAATCCAAAGAATGGAGATAAATCGGTGACATTAAAACTTAGCTTTGGTTGAGTTTGATATAACAATAGTTATCAAGCTAGTATCAAGATGACACCATTTGAGGCTTTATATGGTAGGAGATGTGTTTCTCATGTGTGTTGGGAGACGTTGGATCCTTAGTGGGTTCAGATTGGGTTCAGCAGACTACTAAAAAGGTACAAGTGATACGTCAAAATATGTTAGCCGCTCAATGTCATCAGAAAAGTTACACTAATGTGAGAAGGCGAGACCTCGAGTTTGCTGTGGGTGATCAGGTTTCTTAAAGTATCACCAACCAAAGGAATCGTGCGTTTTAGTGCTACAGGAAAACTTAGCCCAAGATATATTGGTCTGTTTGATATTGTAGCCCGAGTTGGCAGTTAGGCTTATCGCTTGCAGTTACCTGAGTCCATGAGAGGGGAAAATAATGTCTTCCATGTATCTATGTTGAGAAAGTATCTACGTGATCCAGAACACAAGATTGACCTTGAGTCAATTAGCGTTCAGCAGGATGACTGTGAAGTATCTCCCAATGCGTATCTTAGACTCTTCAGAGCGAGTTCTGAGAAGGAAGACAATCAAATATGTTAAATTGTTTTGGACTAATCAGTCTGAGCGTGAGGCTACTTGGGAGCTTGAGGAGGAGGAGATGCATAACGAATATCCCGATCTCTTTGAGACCGGTAAGTTTTGCATGCTATATGCCTAGTTTACCTTTCTATTGGTTTGTGTTGACGGTAGATAAGTGTCAATTTTAACCGTCAACGAAACATGAAAAAGGACCTAAACATAATTACCACATAGATATAGGGGGTTTACTGACAGAATTCTACAAGTTTTGGTGAATATCTATTTCTGCAAGGTGTCAATTGAAAAGAACCAAGGAAGGCCCACATGTCAGGTTTACATAGAGACAAAGGGACTACACATAACTTTTCTCGAATGTGGAAGGTACGAGAAGACTCTAGAAACAAACAGGAGGCAAAACGGGCCCGGAAGTGGAGCGCCCGCCCTAGTGGCTCAGCCAATCAAGCTCCACCTCGCGGATCCTGCTTCCACCGCCTTTGAGGATGAATAAAAACCGTAGATCAAGGTCGGTTTGATCCGAGGGTTGTGGTGTTTCCTAGAGGGCTATATAAGCAAGGCCCATGGCCCCTGGAGGAGGCATCCCTTAAACCCTAATTCATTATCTCCCAGCCGGGATCAGGGGAGAGGTGTCCCATGAAAGGATGACCTCTCTAGGGGATTAGGTCTAGCTTCTCCAATGTAGTAGATTAGTATCTTGGGAGAGAGGGTCGAGTTGGGATCTTGCTCAAGGTTCTAGATCTAGTCATGGAGGCTTGGTAAAGCCTTGTATCTTCACTTCAACATTCTATAAGACTTATACTTATTCTCTTATTTATATGCATATGCTTATTTTGAATATATCTTTCTAGTTGAGTTTATCATTGCTTTTGTGTGCTAGTTCATAGAGCGCTTAGTCTAGCCTTTACCGGTTGGGCTAAGTAGCCGAGCCTCATGTAAACATGGTGTTTATACGATGCTCTGCCTATGAGTACACCCTGTTCCCTAGCTGTATGGTAGTTACGGGAGGTGACAACCCCGTCCATATCTATCGAGCAGGTTCTTAAATTGTAGGACCGTAGTCATATCAGAAGAGGTATCCTTTGTGGTGCTCTCTCCTGTCTAGTGGCGTCCCGAAGTGCACAAGAGTGTGGTAAGTCTTAGCATAGTTGGATATACCTTTACCGTGTGATAAGAATATCATAGGAATCTACCTCACCCGTTGACCTCCCAAGTTAACTAGTTGCGTATCTTTAGTGACTTATCTCATGTGTGTCATATTACATAAATCCTATCATTTCATATATCATTTACCCCTGCTATAATCTAGTTGGTTTACTAGGTTAGTAGATACATGATGGTGAATTATCATATTCTTTAACCCTTGCTTCCCTGTGGTAAAATATAAATAGCGATACCTGGTTTACTCCCGGTAAAATGCTACAATGGTATGTTCTGTGCGCTTGCGGATTCCTTCATATTTTAGTTGCACTTAATTTATACCAACAAGCATTTTTGGCGTCGTTGCCGGGGAAGCAATTGGCGTAAAGATTTTGATAATGATCTTGATGTCTGCTAATTTAGTGCATCACTAGCTTTAGTAGGATTACCCTTGTTCTGTTGAGTTATGGAATAGATAGGACATCAGATGCCGTTTCGACCTTTCGGCAAGTTTCCACAAGAAAAGAAAAAAAGAGACACATTGAAGAACCTAGGGTGCCTGAACATTCATGATTCATCAACATTGGAACCCTGCCATCTCACAGGTTTGTGTATACATATATATTATTCTAACCATGTGCAGATTGGAGAAAAAGGTTGTCGTCACAAGAATTCAAATCACATCTTAAGTGACAAACATGGATGTTGCACTACTCACAAATCTCAAATTGTGAGTCATGGTAAGTTTGATCAATAAAGGTGAGATAGTCTTGCTAATGGACTTTAAAATTAATGGGTAGTTATCTTTTTAATTGTGCATCTCACTACATGATTACTTTATATCATTCATGCATCCTTTCTATTTAGTTTATTATGTTCTCTCATCCATTGCATGTTTAGTTCCTTGCATGCACTCATATCGCCTGCATCTAAAAATAAAAATATTCCTCACCATGATCATGTTGTGTCATCTCTATTTGAGTAAATCTCTATAACGCTTTCATGTTACCTTTATCTACTATAGTATGCTTTGGTTTAGAAGTGCTACATATGGTCATATGGGTGTTTCTAAAGGCTTTTAAATTAAGCATGGTGCTTAGGTTAAATAGCCTTCCTTAATCCAATTAGACATGGAGTCTAGTTTGGTTATTGAACTAAAAATTGCTAGTGTAGACACTAGTTGTTTTGTCAGACTAACCCCTACAGAAAACTCTCAAATCCAATTTGGGTAAGTCAAGAGATGGACTCACTTCGAAGATGAAGCAAGGCATATGATGAACTCCAACAACTTCGCACAAAAGACACAGCTCATTCATCGTCCAAGGAAGAATTGTAAGTATCAAATATCATTCACATTGTCTTTTGCTGCAAGTTACCTTTGCCTTGAACCATGTTACAGTGCCATAAAAAAGAGATTGTTAGAAAACATGATAAATAAAGTCTATGCTAAAGTAACTCGAAAACCATCTCTTAGTTAGCATGGATGAAATTCAAATAAATAGTGGATAATAGCCCATAGTTTAAAATAGTTGCAATCCTTCGGGTATGTGTCCACTAACATTTTGCAGAAAAAAGGGGATTTATGATGCGCCTGTTTATGGTTTGGTTTGACAAGCCACTACTTCAGTGATGAACAAAGAAGGAAGAGACGAGTGGCACATGAAGAATCTACAACAAAAGCACTCACTTAATGGAAGTGGATGAATGAAGCAGCATGTCATAAGCAACCTTGAAGACATCATAGCATTGAGCCCAAAACTCGAGCTAGGATGCCGATGAGGAGCAGGGCAACTCACCTCATTTTAGCCAATCAAAGACCTGCTCTCATTGTTCTTGAAGACACCATCTTGCACGTCAGCGGCGAGGACAAGGATGACATGATAGCATGCATCCTTGTGTCAATCAATCACCAATCAAGGGTTGACTACCGACCAAGCCTTGAAAGACCATGACTATGGTTGCAAGATGATGTTCCTAAGCCATTGGAGATGAAGCTTGCATACAAATATTAAGGAAACTGCTTCCTTGATCATCAAGACAAATAGCGTATCATTAACTGAACAACTCTTCGCCATGCCACTAGAAGACAAAGACCATCAAGGAAGAACTCGAGTCTACATCTCCAATAAACATCAATTCATCAACCAAGACTCAACAAAAATCAAGAATAGTTGACGAAAGAAGATCATACAACTGTCTGTATTCTCATCTCCTGGATTAGACAATCCAAAGAAAAGTAGAATGCAGAGGAGAGATCTTTGCTCAACGGACCTAGAATCAAGAGCCCTCTCTGACAGATTTAAGAACAGAGGACGAACAGTGTCTAAGGACATGGAGTTACAACACACTCTGAAGGATGATTCAACACTCACACTTGGCTTCAAGTGACGAGCAACAGCAAGGCTCAAGCTTGGGGGAGGAAGGCTGCTGACTCCTCTAATGATGATCCAGCAATGCTCTTCATCTTCTCGAGCCCCCGTCGCTCTGGCACACCGGTTTGCAATCCCTCCACTCAAAATTACTTTCTCTCTATAAGTTTGAATGTTTCTATAGATAGCATATATGCAAATCAAACTTAAGATAAAGTAAAATCAATCCTTAAGAGAAGAAGTAATGGTGAGTAAATGTTCTATGCTAATTAAAATGTTCAAACCAACTTTTTTGTAGCATAGAAAATGACCTTTAGCTCTGTGAACAACACTACCCTTTTCATTGTTTGTACATTCCTTCGGGTATACGTTGTCCACTAATCCTCTGCAGAGAAGAAACAATAAGTGGAGCCAAAGGTCTGGACATAATGAAAAAAAAGAGAGAAGAGGAAGGAGAAAGGAGTGTAAATCTAGAGGACCATGAACAAGTCAAGGAGAGAGGTGAATCGAGCAAGACAAACCCCAAGAAGAAGGAAAGGACCACTAGAAGCATCTACTCTTCATCATAGTGTGCTCCAGTGATAAAGGTAACATCTTAAGTTAAGTGGTAAATATTTAAAAAGCTTTTCTTGACTCTGGTATGCACATAAAGAAAGGAGCAAACATGTTTGAATTACAACTTGCTTGATTCAATTTGACTAACTCAACATGTCTTGTTTCTTAAGCTTGTTCATAACATCACTCCCTTGATTTCATAGTCATAATTAAATGAGCTGAATGTTGCATCTTTGGGAGATGATTGTCTTAATCATAAAAATGTTTGATACAAGGTTGACAATTCTTTCATTGTTTAAGCAATTCCACTCTTTTTGATAAAAGTGTTTAATTGCTACATTCATGCTCATCCTTCTGATCTTGCCACCCATAAAATGAACAAGACATATCAATCTCATCATGTTCAATGTGCCTAAGGTTAAAGAAGAATAAATAGGGTTATGGTTCTGTTGGTGTTTTTTCACCAACAGGACCTATGCACTTGATCTCTACCTTGTCTTTGCAAGCAGGACACTTCAAGAAAAATGAAGGGGAATTAGTTGATTTCCCAAACCCTACAAAGTTACCATCTCAAGAGGTGCAATTATCAAGATCTCTACCTTTGGAATCAGATGGTGCACCTAAGGAGTGAACATGATGAGAAGTCCTATTCAGAGGACCTAAGTCACCGAACCCTCGCTAGGGAGGTAAACTTGGTAGTTATCCATATTTCCCTTTTTGGCATTGCATTCTCATTAAGCATATCTACTTTCCCACATTAGCATAATCAATTCTTGTTGCATATTTTACTTTGTTACATCTGCATTAGAAAATAAAATAAATATGTCTTGCATTGCATCTCAAAACTGCTACGCCCCATGTGAATAAATTTGTGGCATAAAACCTATAAGTCTATTTGTTGTGGTGGCATAAAAATAAGATAAATATGCATTCATCATAGTTTTGATTCTTCTGCATAGTATATAACTAAAAGTACAAAAATAGAAAGATCCTGCTGAAGAAAGAGACTCATATGTTAAGAGGTTCTAGATGTTCAAGGCTTAGAGGTATATCACTAACACTTAATCAAGTTCCACAAGCTTTGTTGTCTATTTGAGCTTCATAGAATTTGAAGGATCAAGGAAAGCAAACAGATAGAAGGACAATCTATCCCCTGTCGGAGTGCTGTCTCAACAATCATCAACATGAGCAATCTGATGAGGGAAGTATAACTTCACTGTCTACCAGCTTCATCAAACAATACTATATCAACATCCAGCTTGGGGGAGAGCATCCCCCATGTATCCAGCTAAGTGTTTTCTTATCTTTCTATTTACTTATATATTTATGCTTTGATATATGAAACAAATAAGAAGATGCATAACCTTTAGAAAGCCAAATAAATGTTTCCCTTTCTATATATTTATGTATGATCTTTAAGCTTGCTAAATAAATATAGGAGAGTGTGTTAAGTTTCATCTTACTAAAATAAACCCCTAGAATAAACTCTTATATGGAAATGATGAATAGTTGCTCTGTCGTAATTCCTCTCAAGTACCTAGTTTTCAACCTCAAACTCTCCCAAGTTTTGGAACACAATTGTTTTAATCTAAGATTTGCTCTAAACCTAAAACTTGTGGGTAGCGAATGCTTGATCTAAGTCTAGGTAGTTGGCAGATATGATATGGGAAGGTCTGAGCTGCTGTTTATCATGCTCCTAGAGATACTAGAGTTCTGGAGAATTTATCTTTAAAAATAAAAAATCTTGCATGATGAGTTCCTATATGACGAGAGTTTAATTCCTACCACAGTCATATATACATACTTACTAGATTAGGAAAGACTTTTACTTATTAGCTTAGTTGCTTGTAAGCATTGAGTGTGGTCAGTCTGTGTTGACCCTAGGGGATTAGTCATATGGTTAAAATCAAGATTCACGTGCACTCCACCTACTTATGCTGTTTCTACCCTAGAAGTACGCATCTAAATATTTTCCATTAGACACAACCCAACAAGTTGTTCTGCTCCTACACTGGGAGTGAACAAAACCTTTCATCCATTGCTAGCCCCTTTTATTTTAAGCTCTAGTATTTTCATTGCTACCACTTATCTATGTTTCCAAAAAGATACTTGGGAATTATTCCACCATATTTAGTTGTTTAAAAAAGTGAGAAAGAAAAAAATAAAGAGAGAATAAAGAGGACAAATGTCCCAACATAGAGAGATTTTCAGCAACCCAAGTTCTCAGCAAGGATCTTCAAAGTTTAAGAGAGGTATAAAATTCCTTCAAGGAGCAAAAGTAGAATTAGATGTTCACCATTATTCTTCTACCCCCTTATTTCCACTTACATCTTACATCCTCCATCATTTCCACTACATGTCCACTCAGCCCATATTTAGGATCACACACATGCACATCTTGATTTAACTGTATGGCCGGACTTGTTCCTCTGGATCCATGGTCTGACTATGCAATAAATGTTTGCAAGTAAGGATTCCTTGTCTCCCCACCTATGAGCTCCATATAAGCCTATTAGAAGTAGGGTGAGAGAGAGAAGGCATAATGCTACTATGCATTATGCCAAAAATACCACATATCTTGAAGAGAAGAGAGAAGGCATACACCATAAATGGCTTGGTAAGGATCCACGAATACTACAAATGAGAGACTTGAGAGGGTCATACACAGGAATCTCTGAGTTTTATTTGAAAACCCTACAAAACTCTGGGATAATAGTTGATCAAAGAGCTTGAGACATAGCGCTTGACTTGACCGTTCTATCTTTCAACTGCTCAAGACCCAAGAGACGGCTACAAGCCCCATGGTGGAAGATAATATGGGTAAGTTTGAAAGTCAGAATAGTTCACTCTAAACCAGAGGAGAGTTCTTGTTTGAATGCATGTGTACCTTTGAGGTGTGAAAGCATTGTAGCAACTCTTGATCCATCACTGAGTTTATCTTTGCTCAGGGACGAGCAAAGGGTAAGATTGGGGGAGTTGTTGACGGTAGATAAGTGTCAATTTTAACCGTCAACGAAACATGAAAAAGGACCTAAACATAATTACCACAAAGATATAGGGGGTTTACTGACAGAATTCCATAAGTTTTGGTGAATGTCTGTTTCTGTAGGGTGTCAACTGAAAAGAACCAAGGAAGGCCCACATGTCAAGTTTACATAGAGACAAAGGGACTACACATAACTTTTCTGGAATGTGGAAGGTACGAGAAGACTCTAGAAACAAACGGGAGGCGAAACGGGCCTGGAAGTGGGGCGCCCGCCCTAGTGGCTCAGCCAATCAGGCTCCACCTCGTGGATCCTGCTTCCACCGCCTTGAGGATGAATAAAAACCGTAGATCAAGGTCGGTTTGATCCGAGGGCTGTGGTGTTTCCTAGAGGGCTATATAAGCAAGGCCCCTGGCCCCTAGAGGAGGCATCCCTTAAACCCTAATTCATTATCTCCCAGCCGGGATCAGGGGAGAGGTGTCCCATGAAAGGATGACCTCTCTAGGGGATTAGGTCTAGCTTCTCCAATGTAGTAGATTAGTATCTTGGGAGAGAGGGTCGAGTTGGGATCTTGCTCAAGATTCCAGATCTAGTCATGGAGGCTTGGTAAAGCCTTGTATCTTCACTTCAACATTCTGTAAGACTTATACTTATTCTCTTATTTACATGCATATGCTTATTTTGAATATATCTTTCTAGTTGAGTTTATCATTGCTTTTGTGTGCTAGTTCATAGAGCGCTTAGTCTAGGCTTTACCGGTTGGGCTAAGTAGCCGAGCCTCATGTAAACATGGTGTTTATACGATGCTCTGCCTATGAGTACACCCTGTTCCCTAGCTGTATGGTAGTTACGGGAGGTGACAGCCCCGTCCATATCTATCGAGTAGGTTCTTAAATTGTAGGACCGTAGTCACATCAGAAGAGGTATCCTTTGTGGTGCTCTCTCCTGTCTAGTGGCATCCTGAAGTGCACAAGAGTATGGTAAGTCTTAGCATAGTTGGATATACCTTTACCGTGTGATAAGAATATCATAGGAATCTACCTCACCCGTTGACCTCCCAAGTTAACTAGTTGCATTTCTTTAGTGACTTATCCCATGTGTGTCATATTACATAAATCCTATCATTTCATATATCATTTACCCCTGCTATAATCTAGTTGGTTTACTATTGTTAGTAGATACATGATGGTGAATTATCAGATTCTTTAACCCTTGCTTCCTTGTGGTAAAATATAAATAACGATACTTGGTTTACTCCCGGTATAATGCTACAATGGTATGTTCTGTGCGCTTGCGGAATCCTTTATATTTTAGTTGCACTTAATTTATACCAACAGTTTGTCATAAAATCACACGAATTCAAGGACGAATTCCTTTAAGGAGGTAGAATGTAACAACTGAAATACACAAATGTATATATTTATATTTTAACTCTATCTAGACCATGAATCTTGAAAGAATGTACATAAAAAAACTAACGTTGGCTATGAGCCCAACTAGCCAACTGTCCTATGGCCCAACAGCCCAAAATGCCATGGGAGAGGAAAGGGTCGACCCTCCATCTTTCCCAGAGCCATCCTCACGCATGCATCTCCACCTCCCTTCACTTTCCACGTGAAAAACTGCTCTCATCCTGTCTTCCTTTGTGTTGTGGTCGGGATCCATGGAGGAGAGCAGGGGACACCAAGAGAAGAGGTGAAAAACGGATTAGGGAGAAGGGGTGGACCAATTATAGGTATGTCATGGCATCTTTGCCCTATCTTCTCTCTGAGAATTCTGCGGGGAAACCCTACTGAGGTCTTTCAATCCTGGGGCTCCTGTAATTTTGGTTGTAGTAGGGTTGGTTGATGGCGATTAGAGGCAAGATTTCTTTGGAAAGTGTTGATTGATCATTTTCTGGACACTAGGGATTTCTAGAGAGTACAGTCATCTTTCTCTCGAGTTTTCCCATTTATTATATGCATGTTAAATTAGGATAAAATTGATATTGTTGTAGTAGACTCTTAGAGGTTTCCACGAAGTCCAAGTTTATGTTTTTATACCAAATGAGTTAGGAGTTATGAGTTTTTGAAGTTGGCTTTTAGAATCTGACAAAAATTTAGAATAGTAGTAGATTGAACATGTTTTTCATGGTCTTCCTGACCGAATTTGTGGTGTCAACCTGAAGCAAACTTGCAGTAAGGTTTTCATGCTTTCCATCTTAGTAAATTACGCAAGTACAACTCCATATATAAATTTCTGAATATCCTTGTCATGTTTTACCATCAGAAAAATACAGTTAAGTTCAGAGCCTCAGTACTTCATTTTAAGTGCTTCAAATCAAAAAAAATTTATTATACCAAAGTTGTAGAGAATGGGGTCTTCCATGTTCTGACCAAGTTTAGGAATTTTTGGGTTAGTGGATATCAGTATACAGAAAAGAGAAGCGCACTATTGCTGTTGATGTAAAGGGATATTGCTGTTTAGGGTAGTTTTGAAGGGACAGGTCATAGGATCGCTTGAGGTGCTGTTTATACTTATTTGTATAAGTGTACATTCTGAGTTTATGCTTCCTAACCAGGTGGCAGTGCTTCGGATCGTGCCTAGTGCTTTTCTTGTGTCGCTCTGGCTTTTTGGAGGCAAGTAATTGTAGCGGTGGTTGTGCTACTGTTGTGACATGTTATTTTTATCACCTACACTTTAAATTCAGAACTGATGTACTCTAATTATGATCTGAACATGGTGGTTTCTTCATGCACAAGCATGTTGCTTAATTGTGTTATTTTGTTACTTTGTTTCACATGAGGATGAAGTTGAAGTGTTGATAATCTTTATCACATTGCATCATGTCATGTGCACTTTGCATTTCACATGCACTTGAAGTTGATCGTAATCCTATGGATGCGACTGTACCGGTACACATCATGCGTTGCCTGAGGAGGGGTGCGATGTAAAAGAAGTTATGGCATTTGCATTTTTATGCATTCATCGAAGGCATCATATTAATATGTGACTGTAGCAGATGTGAAGTTGAAGAAAATATATGTCCTTTGGATATGGATTTATTAGTTGTATGTTAGTTGTCTTATAAGAGGCATGTTTCTATTTTGTTAGGGCGTAACTGAATGCTTAATCAACTTGTGATTTAAATAGCTTGTCAAACAAATTGCATGTTGAGATTTGTAAATCTCACCCTTGCTTGCTCTTTCCAGGTACTTAAAGCTTTACATGTGGAAATGGGAAGTAACAGCACGTTGCACCGATAATGATTTGACTTATCATACTTGTGTTGTAATAAAAAAAAAGGATGTTTAGTTCATGGATTTATTTTTAGTCCTTTCTTAACTATGTGTCAAAGTTTTTAAACTTAATTATCTTCTCTTCTAGTACTTTTGGATAATCCGACATGTTACTTTATTATGTTTTATCTATGCTATGCTTCCGCATTGTTTTTGTAAAGGAGGTGTTGCTGTTTTTTTCTAGTTAAATTTAGTCTTAGGTTGCGTAGTTGGTAGCATTCCAGGGTGTTGTGGCCTGGGGTGTTACATGATCATCTCTTTTGGTCACCATCATCATCATGACCATCATCTTGCTCCATCACTTGGCTTTGGACCATCCTCTCTTGTCTACACACTTAGCTCAAGGATTAGTTTATAGGTTTCATCAATTATCCAAAACCAAACTAGGGCTTTCAGCCTCCAGCTCTACGCGGTACCCGGACATGGGGGATTACGAGAGACAGACAGAGTTATCACCACCTGGCGTCTACCCCTCAACCGTGGAGTACGAGGCAAACAAAGGTAGCCTCTAGCCTAGACACCACATCTACGATATCGACTACTACTCTAGTGTCGATCAAGCTTATCCGTCTTTATCAGGGCCCTCTACTAGAATATCCACTACAAGAGTGGACGACGAACCCGCAATCAAATAAAAGTATAGCTTAACTAATCAAAAGACTTCTATAACCAAAAGAAACATGAACACTTGCTAAGATACCCGTCGAGGTACAAAGCGTGTATTCGTTGAGGTACAAGTGGGGGAAGGCTACCGACAAGTCTGGCACTTCTTCCCTGAACACTCCCTCATATCTCTCCTTACTACTTTTCTAGAGCTAGCTAGGGCCTAAGCCATGAAGTGGTGATGCTCTTGCTCTTGCTTTGCTCTTCTTATCTCTTATGTGTTGCGTGAAATGAGAAGGGGGTGGCCTCCTTTATAGGTGGAGGGGGGAAGGATCCTAGGGAATATTCCTATCCATGAGCAAACCGCCCTCCTCTGTATTAATTGTACCGCCAAACCCCCTAAACCGCCCTTGGAACGTCGGTTGAAGGTAGCCCACACGAAAATGGGGCCATTTGGGCTGGCTAGGGGTGCGGCCGTGCCCGCACCCTGGCTGGGCCCAAACATGCCCGTCTTCGGTGGGTTGCCTCCCTTGATCATTATGACTTGGCCTATGTGGGTTTGGTGCGGAGTTGAAGTGATTTGCTTTGGTTATGGGTCTGTTCTCTAATTGTTTGGGCCCTGATTCCTCTGGTGATTGGGCCTCCTCCCTCGGGTACTTGTATTTTTGTATTTCTTGTATCTTTAGGTATATTTCTTGTGTATTCCCGACATGTCCTCCTGCAAATGGTAAACCACCAAAACTCGTGGAATCGTTAGTTATAAGCACTAATTCTAAGTTTGGTATTTTTTTAGCAGGTTTTATATGATAGTTGGTGGTTAGTAATAAAAGTTAAGGACTGCCAACAAACATATTAATAGATCATTTCTTCATATGAGGCATTGCTTGTTTTGGTATGTACACAGACCAAAATTTTCCTTTCTTCTATTGTTGGCATGTTTCACAGTCAGCATGTCGGTGGTACTCCGGGGTGACTTAGGGCTAAGTGGTGGTATGGTATTGATACATCCGGCCCAGGTGGGGTTGGCCGAGGCCCAATAAATTAAGGTTGCCCGGACCCCAACAGTTCTTATGCACACCCACTCGGGGAAAGACCCAATGTCCCTAAAAGACTAGTCCGATAGGGGAAGGGTGACTCTCTCTTTTAAGGTGGCTTCCTCCTCCCAAGCTAAGCAAGGTGGGATTATTCAGAGGCTCACACGGTCACCGCCCGACTACAACTAGGCCACTTGGCCTTTTTTGTTGTGTCTTTGCCAGCGGGTTATAGTGGAGGATATCCTCATCATTCTTACCCCCTTAAACAAGGGCCCAGCTCTGATACCAAATGATACATCCGGCCCAGGTGGGGTTGGCCGAGGCCCAATAAATTAAGGTTGCCCGGACCTCAACAGTTCTTATGCACACCTACTCGGGGAAAAGCCTAATGTCCCTAAAAGACTAGTCCGATAGGGGAAGGGTGGCTCTATCTTTTAAGGTGGTTTCCTCCTCCCAAGCTAAGCAAGGTGGGATTATTCAGAGGCTCACACGATCGCCGTCTGACTACAACTAGGCCACTTGGCCTTTTTTGTTGCGTCTTTGCCAGCGGGTAATAGTGAAGGATGTCCTCATCAGGTATTGTACCAGCTAGGCAGTAGCCTGCAATCAGCGCAGGGCATCGTTAATGATGGTGATCTTATGGACACAGGATGTAGATGCTCTATAGAGTTGATCGATCTATACGTATAGCCGTGTCTACGGTTATGGACATTTCCTATGTTTCTCGCTTCAGCTTAACTAGAGAGTGGTGTCTTCTTCTCTTCCCTTGGGTTGGATAAGGATCCGGCCCGAGGCCATTAAGACAAGGACGAGAGGGAGTTATCCTTATCGACTAGAGAGTGAGGTGGATTGTAGTGAGTGTGATGTGACTGTGTTGGTTATGGGATAGGATGGATGAATGGATGGGATAATATCTCATGGACATATTACTGCATATTGATGAGATTTGTATAGAAAATTACAACCAAACAATAGGTCATTTTCCTTACCCTTGCATACCACCTTCCACATAGCAAAGCAAAGCATATGGTGGGAAACAGTGGCTAGTACGACTCGTACTAAAAGTTGTTGATATAGGCGAGGAGTCCGAGTACGACTACACCGCCGATGGATGGGAGGATTAGAGAGTCTTGTGCCATGCTCGAGTATGCTTGTGGAGTTGGAGTCTTCAACTGCTGAGGCACTACATCTACTATGATGTTGTGTATATTTGTGTGTGTGTGTGTGTGATTCCGCAAATATGGTAATGTAATAATTATGGATAAACCTCTCTATTCATATCTTTTTAAGACAGGTACTCGCTATGTATGAATTGTGCTATCGGCTAGATTTCGGTAATGTGATGGCGCGATCTCCTAGAACTATCATCACATTATAGAGTGTTCCGTGTATTCCCCTTCGAGGAAATCATAGATCGTATCATGTGGCCCCACCTTTACGTGGTCTAATTTACTTTATGTCTACATGCACATATGTAGAAATTTCTTGGCCCTTGCTTTCACACCAAAAATTAATTGTCAGGTCCGCGCTAATTTTTCTCAGCCACACAACCCATGAAACCAAGCATGAAGAGAAAAACACTAAATATTACATGAGAGAGTAACGGGTTGGTTGTATGCACTAGCATGATAAGCGCGCTATGATGCGCCGGTTTTTGGAGGAGAACAAAATCCGCGAAAAGAAGCGAAAAAAACAAAAGAAAAAAAAGAAAAATGAACAGTGCCGAACCCCGATGGCAACGGGGAATTCCCCGTCGAGGAATGACTCCCCATCCCCATCCCCGCGGGGCGACAAATTCCCCGTCCCTATCCCCGTGAAAGCTCACAGGGGTGACTTTTTCCCCATCCCCGTCCCCGTGCGGGGAAATAATCCCCGTGGGGAATCCCGTCCCCTGTTAGTTCATCACAATATCATCCATTCATACATTTAGAAATCCACACAATAATATAAACACATCACGGATTCATAAATCACAACATATACAACACCGCAAAGATATATTCCAGCCATGGCAACCTCACAGCCATGCTTCAAATCTCCAATCAATAGCAAAAAAATACATATTCTTCAATGGGAGAAGGGCAAAAGGCAACCAAATTAAATGTATTAGCGAACTGCTACCATGACGTCCTCATGGCTCCAATCGACGCTGCTCTTCCTGGCTCCAAGCAGCAGCGCATCATCTCGCGCGGGATGACAGCAGGCTCTGCGGCTCACGCCGCCAGGAGCACTTGTGGCGGCGCGGCGGCTCTGACTGTCGGACGCGGTGCATCGCCTTGAGCTGTCGCGCACATGAGCACGGACTGCGGGCGAGCAGACGCGGAGTGGTGGAGGTGCGCTGCGGATGGCCGCCGGCAGCTAGTGTGCTGTGCCACTGGAGCAGCGAGCTGCGAGCACCTGAAGTCCTGTCGTCCTGGACAGTGAGCGGCTGGGGAATGACTAGGGTTGGGGAGGGATTTAGGGTTAGAGGCGCGTATATACTAGGCTACGAGATTGGGCCTTTAATGGGCCACACAACTGTTTCATCTCCAGTCTAGTACGCAAGAAGGTCGCTAAGTGGGGCAGGTTGGCGGGGATTGGGGACGGGGACCAGGCAACCATCCCGTCCCCGCGATCCCCAACGGGGATAACTTTTCTACTATATCAATCCCCGTGGGGAGTAATTTGGTCCCGTCCCCGTCCCCTAATGGGTGAATTCCCCGCGGGGAATCGGGGATCGGGGCCCGTTGACATCTTTAGTGTCGAACAATGGCAGCAGCTTTGAAAGGCCAGGGATTCTTAGGAGCGTTAAAGAGAGTAGTTATAGTTATAGTTATGTGGGAGCCTAGGAGCGATGAACAAGGGTTAAGATGCAGATGCTACGCCCTGTATTCTAGGACTGAAAAATAGTTATATTGGTCTTATATTCTAGCACAGTTAGTTAATTGGCAGGGAATAAAAAAACGGTTAAAATAACTTACAGTAAGAATCTGACCTGCACCCTAAGTTTAGCTGGGGATTAAAAAAGAAAAATAAATAAAGAAAAATTGGTAAAAATAACTTACAATAAGGATTTTTTTATCGGAACTTACAATAAGAATCAAACGTGCACCCTAAGTTTAGCGGGGGATAAAAATCAGAAAAATGAAAAGATGCTCAAATTACTGACAGTCAAACCTACCACCCAACAACAAACTCTTTATATTGTGTATAACAAAAAATATATTTTATAGGTCTATTTGGTTGGTGACCAAAACTTGCCACACCTAACCTTCGACAAACTGTGGCTGCCAGAGAAAGTTTGACGAGCAAATTTAAAGCCACACTTGTGGCAAAGTTTGGCAAAAAAAATTGGTTTATGACGTGTGGGACATGATGCTAAGAAAGTATGACACACCATAGTTATGACAGCAAACCAAATAGCTGCCAGAAAAACTATGGCATGACTAACTTGTGACATGGCACGTTTTGGTCACAAACCAAACAAACTCTAATGTCAAATAAATGTTAGACATGACCCACAGGCCATAGGGTATGCCATAACCTACCCGACATACCCTGTGTGGGCTTGACCCTGCTAATTTTACCATGGTGATTCATCGTGCCCTCCAATTTCTTCACCCGGGCACGACGACCACTCCCTAATTACCAGGGCTGAAAGTTGAAACTTGCGAATCATTCAACCTTCCCTAGTTACCATGGGTAAAATCGAAGGCATAAAGACCTGAGGTCTGTTTGGTTGGTTACCAGAAAATGTCAAGTTAAATTTTTGGTAAATTATGGCTGCCAGAGAAAGTTTAACAAACGAAATTGAAGACAATAAAATGAGTCTGCAACCTACGGGACATGGTGCCACAAAACTCCGCGCCCCCACCCCCCGCGGCGTTGGTCCACCTCACCTCCCTAAAACCCCCCCTTTCCTAGTTCCAACTAGGGTTTACTGGCCGGGCTTGTCACTGCAAAGAGTTCCACAAGCTTCGCGGGGCGATGGGGTCGCCGCCGGCCTTTGCGGCGGCGGCCGCCATGGTGGCCGTGCTGCTATGCGCCTCGGCGGCCGCCAACCCCGCAGGCGGGCCCCACATGGCGGACCTGAGCGTGCTGTTGCCCCCGCGGATGACAAAGCCTGTCGAGTACCGCCTCATCGGCGGCGATGGATGCTTCTCCTGGTATGCTTCTGTAGCCGTCCTTTGCCCGCATTTTTGCTTCGGGTGCTGCGTGATCGCTCGGAAAGCCGTTCTGCGACGTGCGCTGCTACGTTGGCTTCGTGGAGCGTCTCCACGTTTGATTGTTGCTGCGACGTGTGCTGCGCTTGCTTCAGATTTCAGACTTTGGCTGAGTGGCTTGGCTGAGTGGCCCTGATGTGAACCCTGGTGAAGCCACAGGATAGCAGTTTGGTCATGGTTAGGGCCTTGGGTAGCTGAACTTGTACTCTTTTACTTGGAGTAACTGATTTGCCATGTTTGTAGCTTGAACATGACTCCACCTCTATTATGTTGACCTTTGATAAAGTTAGCTCTGGATCCTGCAGGCAACCAGCAGGTGTCTGGTCTCTTGGTCAAGGTCGTTTTTTTGTTGCAAGTATAAGTCACAAATGTTTTTGTAGATTCTTGTGTGTGTGAGTGTGTGTTGTAAGGGTTCTTACGGTTAATGCACAACTCTCCCATTTCACAATATTATTAAGAGGTTAATGCCTGCGGTTTCCTTTGTTTACAGGTCATGGGATCATCATGATCTTATTTCAGTTAAACCAGAGTACAATGATAGCAGCAGATGCTCGACTAGTGCTCGTTTGGCATCAATTGCTCCATACTCCGGCCGGAGGGAGACTTCTGTCTATGCGACTGATATTATCAGTGGAATCACGATACACTGCAAAGTATTCGTAGACAAGATCTCCCGGATCAGTATTTTCCACCATGCTGTTAAAATTGATCTAGATGAAATTGCCACATTACGTGTACATGCCTTTGATGATGAAGGTAATTCATATAAACTTTTTGTATCTTTCATTCTTACAATATGAAATTGACTTAGTACATATAAACAGTGATACTGCTTGTATCTAGTAATTGGGTTCATAGTTTGTAAATCATCGGGTTACATCACCTTTTGTTCCTTCTTTACTGGGTTCTCATTTCTTAATATCCCTGAAGTTCTTGTTGGCCTAAGAGCTTCCTTTTGGAATAATTTTTGATTTAGTAAGCCTTTTTTCAGTCAGACATAGCCTTTTAGACCCAAGAAAGTTGGGATAGGCAAGAGATGAAACCATTAATGAACCACCAACAAAAAGTGGAAAAACTTATATACAAAACTACTTTTCCACTGTTCACCTAAACAGCTGTTTAGTTCATTTAAACAACTTTTAAACGGTAAATGAAGGCCAACTGTGTTGTTTAGGCCCTAAACGGTGAATTAAATTCTTAGACCATTTAAACCCTTTAAATCGTTAAAAAGCGTCTAGATAGTCTAAACAGAATCGAGTTAAACATGATTGAATGAGTTAAACGGACATTTAATTCGCCATTTACTCAATGGGAGGATTACAACTACATCGTCAGTATATGAGGTGGAGAGGGATTAAGTTTTCTTCCAAAAAAAATCGTTTGGTAGAATAGTTATATTTTACATGCTTAAATATGTATGCTTTCTAGCATGTTTGGCTTTTAAATACATACATATGTATATTTTAGTGTTACTATACGAAACCGTTTGGGCTGTTTAGCTCCGTTTAAACACCGTATAAATGGCCTAACACTAAACAGAGGAGGATCAACTGTTTACCATTTAGCGTTTTGGATAACACTGCTATTTTCCTGGCATTGCTATGTTCTCTTATTTTAGCATACTTAATTTGGTTCCTTTTGCGTTTAGAAAACGTGTTCTCGACATTGGTGGGATTGCAGTTTTTGTGGCACCTTACCCCGAGGTTGGTTGATAATAGTAGCCATCATCTTGTTCGTATTCCGCTGAAAGAAACACATTTGAGTGACTGTGGTGGCTTTTGTGGTGATATGAATATTCGGTTTGAGCTAGAAGACAAGGTAAACTGTTTTTGTCCGTGTTTTCCAATTCCCTTGACCACTCTTCAGTTACATAAGAATGCATATTTTGAATTTTCTTGCTCTACTTGTGCAGAATCTTGGTTCAGATTTCTTTGTGGTGAAGGGTATTGAGATCGGCCAAGAGGTTGTTAAAGCTCAGTTGTTTGAGCCTCAGTTTGATCATGTGACTGACACAATTACATTAACTGTTGCTGAAGCCATGTCACTAGAGCCATCATCACCAGTTCTCGTGACTGTTGGTGTTTTGGTGAAGTTTAAACTCAAGGTATTCCGACAAAAAGTTGCTCAAGGTACCTTCTTTAACAGATCAAGTTCTGTCATCATTTGCCATAGAATTCTCTGAACAAAAAAACTAACCTAATTGTGTTCACTGATGAAATTGCATTATGTCTCCTGCTATATGCTATATCAGAGAAGAATCACAATAGATGAATAATTTACACAAAACACATTATATTCATATTCAGGGAAAAATTGAACCATTTTTATGACATCAGAGCTAAAATATCTAGTTTTAGATTCTGTATTGTGGTATGGCATTTATTATTTTCTCAACCTTTTCTGCCTGCATTTTCTTGAGTGCATCTCTGGTGCTGAAAGCTAACAGATCCTTTCCATTTCTACTTTTTCACTAGTGGTTAAATTACCATCACAATATCATCGTTGGCATGCGACAAACTCTTCTGTGGCGCAAGTGGATTCCTTGGGTATCTTGCATGCGTTGAGTCTGGGGTTTACTAAGGTGGTTGTTGAAGACACAAGAGTTTCTGGTCATGAACAAGTATCGTCTCTACATGTTGTTATTCCACGGACACTCTTCCTTTATCTGATCCCCATTATGGATGATTCTGCTCATCTTCATGGGATAACAAATATTCCATCCTCAAAAGTATGGTATGTTTATCCTGGAAGAAAATACATGGTCCTTGCCAAAGCATTTGCAGAGGGATTTGATGCTAGGGAAATATATATTACAGAGGTACTATTCATATGATACATTTGATTACTTGTTCTCTTAATATATGTTACTTACTATTTGATATGCCGTATGCGGATACTACACATGTCATTAGATCTGTAGGAAAATTCTTGGAAATTATTTCAAGGTTGATTTGTGGATGACTCATAGAACTACAAGCACATGTTTCTTAAATTCCATCGATCATTATGTTCTTCATGATGCAAGGAAAAAGATAGTTTATCCAATTTGTAGTATTAAGCACAAAAGCTCAAAAGAACAAAAAATGCGACTTGCAACCAACCTAGGATGTAGGAGGAACAAGGTGGTATTGCAAATAAGAAGAAATAGACACCAAATTCAAGTCGAAAAGGCCTTCAACCTAGGGTCGGGGGTTGTACACACAGACCTCCTACCAAGTACCAACCGAACTAGGTTCAGTTCCTAAAACTCGAATAAACACGACCTAAGCATGATTATGTTTCTATTTACATGCAATGCTGTGTTTGGTGTTCCACTAATCAGTGTGCATATCTTAATACCTTGAGCTTTTAGATTACCTGGGGCATCACTATTTGCTGCCTCAAGATGTTTTCTCCATAATTACCACATTTCCTTGGTTCATGCAGATGACTTGCGCAGTCTTGCATGAAACTTGTGCAGTGCACGATACATAAAATAATTACATCATTTGAGCAGTTTGTTAGAGATGTTAATGTTGGAATGTGTGTGTATTAGGCCCATGAGGCTAAGGCCCATGTGGCCCATGTATGGTTACCTATATAGCTACCCTTCTAGGGTTAGCCCAATCAATAGAAAATCATTCCTCAAACAGTTAATTTTAGGTTCAGATATTGCCATCTGTATTGAAAGTTTGAAACCTTTTCTGTTTATTAATTATTTTTTTCTTTGGCTGGTAGGAAAATGAGCTTAAATTGGAGAGTAGTACCATGGAATTCTGGAACTTGCTGCAAGTGCCAGACAGTTCTACAGGTTCCTATGAAGTGCAAACTTCTAGATTGTTAAGTCCTGTTTCCCAGGGGCAAGGGCATTTAGTTGCTTCCTTAACTTACCTAACAGAGGCACCTGGACCAACAAAGGTACATCCAATTCATGTGTGTATTTTGTTGGTACCTTGTTTAGCAGATACTATTAGGGTGATGTTGGCATTTTGGTTTGCTGATTTACCTGATTGATGCATGCAATATTAGGTTCTCAAGCTTGTGCAAGAAGTTAATGTTTGTAGTAAGGTGAAGGCATTCTGGGATGAAGGATTGGAGAACTCCAATGTTATTTACCTGCCCTGGGTTCCTGGAGTTTATCAGGAAGTTGAAATAAAGGCAATTGGAGGTTGGTTATTGTGATATACTGATATCTGCATATTCTTTACCCACTTTTGGTTTGTAATTTGAGTAGGTTTATATTGTCTTTGCATTCATATGAAGGGTGTGGTAAGACGCTGGACGACTACAAGTTATTTTCCTCTGATGAGGATGTTGCTTCTGTGTCTGACTCTCGTATCGTGCGTGCAAAAAAACCTGGTCAAGCTGTCATCCGAGTAGTTTCTGCTTTCGATTTCTTGAATTTTGATGAGGTTTGTCTATCTAATTTTCTTTTTAAATACTAACTTTTCCTGAAGTCTTTACCTAGTTGACATGATATGAAGTGACAAATGTTATTCCTAGAGATTATCTATTGAATCACTTTACCTAGTTGACATGATATGAAGTGACACATGTTATTCCTAGAGATTATCTATTGAATCACTTTTTATGTTGTGCTGAGTTACTGGTGATGTGTAAGGTTTAAACTTCAAACTTCCCACCATTTTCTGCTGATTACAATAACATTAGCTTCTTACAGAATGACCACTTTTATTTTTTCTCTTGCCCTCGGACTTCTGAACCTGATGCATATCTAGCATATGTGCACTGTTTTTTGTTACAATTGTTTGTTTGAGGCCTTTATTATTGGGCAAAGTATATTATGACACCTTCCTTGTTACCATAGGTCGATGCAATGGAGTTACTGGATCCGTGTTTTCCACACGTGTTCTCGAAAAGAAAAAAAAACCACAGTTGCATGTTGTAGTCTACTGTGCCTTCGTTCACATTTTCAATTAACTGAATACACATACATGGTTAATTGATTACTGTTCTATTTGTAGTTTCATTCTGGGTTCATTTTATTTCATGGTTCATGACAGTTCTGTTCCATTCTTTTACTTTTAGTGGAGGTCTTCCTTTACAATAATAGTATTCCATTTCCACAAATTTCAGACTCCTGGTAGCTCATTTTGTTTTATTGGCAATGTAGGTCATTGTTGAAGTTTCCATTCCTTCAGTACTGTCTATCTTGCCAGTCTTTCCTGTGGAGGTGCCTGTTGGAACACGACTTCATTCTGCTGCGGCGTTAAAAACATCTGCTGGTGCGTTTGCCAAAAAAGAAACATATGGTAGTTCACACAACTTGAATTTGATGTGACTCCCTCTGGTACAAAGCGGATGAAGATTAAGCTTGTGCCTTACAAAATGACATTAGTACAAGAATGGAAAGTAGCTTGTGTCTTACAAAATGACAGTACAAGAATGGAAAGTAGCTTGTGCCTTACAAAATGACATTACTACAAGAATGCTAGGTTTTGGAGTACTACTCTCATACTAATCCCTCCTGCTGTCTCCTCTCTCTTGTTCTGTCCTCATCCTCAGCAAATAGTATAATTTGTTCAGGGCTTCACATCAGATGTCATCTTTTTCTTACAAGAAGACAGAAGCTTATGTTAGACTTATCCATTTTGTGGTAGCATCTGGATCATTAATCAATTATTTTTGCCTACAAACTGTTATGTTCTAAACAAGCTATCGATGTTTCTCTCTGCAGGACACTCATTCTCACAATGTAACCATTTTAATGCTTTTATAAGGTGGAGTCTAATATCCGACGATGAGTCTTTTCACATTCTTAACACCGCTGAGGCTTCGAGCATCGAGGACATAAAACACAATTCAGGTCATTGGGGCCAAAACGGCAATCCTTGTGCTTGGATCTCTCTGAGTGCATCTTCTGCTGGCAGATCCACAATAGTTGCAACATTTTCCATTGATTCAGATTCAGATATCGAGACATTTGGTGGACCTATTTCTCTGGAGGCAACTTCAAAAATTTCTGCATATTATCCTCTTGTGGTTCTTCAAGGGGGAAATGGAAACCAATTTGGTGGGTACTGGTTTGACTTATCTGGAATACATAGTAGGATTAAGAACATGGATAACAACTCTCCCAAGGAGCTGTACTTAGTTCCTGGATCAACAATGGATGTTCTTCTCTTTGGAGGACCTGAGCGTTGGGACCAAGTTGTTGATTTTGTTGAAACAGTTGATGTTATTGGTGAATCCAAAAATCATATTACTAGTTCTACTGCTGTGCAGAAACTATCTAGTGGACTATACCGAGTATCTTGCCTAAGCAAAGTGAGATATGTAAGTACTTCAAATGGAATTTTGCATTTTCATTTATGAACTGCGTATTGCAATCTTTTCTAGTGAATTGATTCACTGAGATATATTCAATTTAATCCACTTTTTCCTTAGCAATTGCTGTTTTCACGTGGGAACATGGTTGGGAAAGATCATCCTGTGCCTGCAATTTCCAAATCGGAGTTTGCTGTTATTTGTGACTTCCCATCAGAAATAACATTGATAGCCAATGAAAATGGTACTTTCTTCTTCTTTTCATTAATATCCAGTTTAATAATCCTTAAAAGTACAACATGTCCATGTTGAAAGTTTAGCCTATTATTAAATGTTTATCTTTGACTGTACAGAAAACCGACTTGATATATTGGAAGCCGCTAGGAAAGCTGACCGTGGTCCAGATAGATTGCAAGCATCACCCATTGTAATCTCCAACGGAAGAAATATACGTCTAGCTGCTGCGAGCATACATGTAAATGGAAGATTTTTTGCTAATTCATCTTCTCTTCGCCTGAAATGGGAAGCCACTGGATGTGAAGGGCTTGCTTACTTTGACAAAACCAAATCTGCGGAAATGCTTGATGAGTCAGCTTGGGAGAGATTTCTTGTCCTACAGAATTCTACAGGAGTGGTCAGTATAGTTTATATCATAAATTGCCTTGTATTGAACTTCAGTTTCTTTAATTACTCCCTCCGTCCAAAAAAGAATGCAATTCTCACTTCCTGATAAATCAAACAATTTGAAGTCTGACAAATTTATATGAAACACTGCTAACATTTATGATACCAAATTAATATCATTAGATTAGTTATGAAATATATTTTCATAGTAAACCTATTTGGAGACATAAATGTTGATACTATTTTCTATAAACTTGGTCAAACTTAAAAAAAAAAATTGACTTGTCTCAAACCTAGCATTGCATTCTTTTTGGGGCGGAGGGAGTACATAAAAACACCCCTGGTATTAGCTTGCATGTACAACCGCATTCATATTTTCTTTTCCTATTGAGTTCAGGTGATTCACCACTCTCTTTATATGACCGATAATCCAATGCTGGTTGCATATGTATGAATTTTGTGGATTGAATGCGAATGTCTTAACATTTTCAATTTTGAACCTCCAGTGCACTGTACGTGCTACAGTTGTTGACTTCTCAACAAAATATGCTGGCCAAACTCATGAGGAAGAATACACATTTCATAGTCTCACAGATGCTATTCAGTTGCAGGTAATTTAACTGGGATTTTTTATGAATACTTTTCATCAATTTTGCTAAAGCTCGTCTCACTCAGCCTGTGTTTAAACAGATTGTTTCTTCATTAAGAGTCACCCCTGAATATGTCTTGTTAGTTTTCCATCCTGAAGCACAGGTGAACTTTTGCTCACTTCTTGTATATCCTATTCATGATCTGAAGTAAATGTAAGTCCCCTTAGCTATTTATGCTCTTATGCATTTGTGCCACAGGAAAATTTGATTGTAAGTGGTGGAACATGCTCCCTAGATGCTTCTACCAATGACACACATGTGGTGCAAATAGTTACACATCCGGGAAAAGCCTTATGTTCTCAATTGATTCTTGGGGCTAAAGGCTTAGGCGAAGCTATAGTCACAATCCAGGATGTTGGCCTTTCCCCAAGAGCAACTACTCATTCTTTGGTACATTACTTTGGCACTCATCTTCTTAATTCTCCTGATACTTTTTATACTTATTACAAGTCAATGAAGTGACTTCTGTTGCATACTATGTTTGTACTGGTCAAATGGTTGTCAGCATCTCTGTCATATCTCTGTATCTGTGCTTTGTTTAACATTTATCTTGGGATAATGATAACTTTTGGTATATACCTGTCATCCTTAATTTACAGTCAACTTCCATCAGACTATCCCTCATCAATAAAGATGTGCTAATCTTCCTTTTAGGCCATTGTATATCAAACTGACAGTAGCTTCTGTGGTGCTGTTTTCTTATTTGTTTGCAGGCTAGAGTTGCAAATGTTGACTGGATTAAGATAATGGCAGAAGAGCACATCAGTCTTATGGTATGAGGATCTGCATTTTTATTATGATTTTTTTGTGTTTTTTTGCTGATTCTTTTTCATTTATAGGAAGGAAGTATGAAAGATCTTCAAATATTAGCTGGCACCCAAGATGGACAAATATTTGGCAATTCTCAGGTTTGTGCTTGGAGGCACACTGTGTCTGCTTCATATTTTTTTAGCATGTTGGTTAAATTTGGCACTATTCATTTTCAACACTTTTCTGGTTTAAAATGTCGTAACTTTACATTTAATATCCTTTTAAACTCATTTCAGCGTTTTTTATTATTTATTATTTGTTACCCTTTTCTATTAATTCTTCAAGTTATCATGTTGGATCAACCCTGCAAAATAGGGTTGTTATTATTCGTCTCCATGATTTTTTTTCCTTTTCAAACCTTTTTGCTGTGAGTCTGACAATTGATTGCTTGTTTCAGTCTTCACTCATTTGATTGGCTACACTGTTTTTTTCTCTTTGAGTTCGCTAATTTCTCTCCATCTTTGCAGTTCAAATATATGGACATTGAGTTGCATCTTGGCGATGAGATTCTGGAGCTTATTGGTCCAAGTGAATCAATGGATGGACCCAAATTTTCAATTAAAGCTGCAAAAATTGGCATTACATCTCTATATGTAAGTTGACGATAGATATATGTTCAGTTGCTTGTATTGGTTGCTGATCCTTACTATGTCCAATCTTCAGGTCAGTACTAAACAACACTCTGGACAGAGAGTTTTGAGTCAGGTTGTCAAGGTGGAAGTGTACAGACCATTGCAAATACATCCTGAGTATATTTACCTCACTCCAGGCGCCTCTTTTGTGGTAACCAATACAAGCAACTTGGTCTCTTTCTATAAATTTATGCCAGCTATATCTACATCCCTACAAGTTTCTAATGCTCATTTGGGGATGTACTATTAGCATGCTGTTGCCAGATCATTGGCATTTTATTTCTATTTTTGTTAAGAGATTATGGGTCCTGAGTTTTATCTTCCTCCTGCTTAGCTTTCTGTTAAAGGTGGTCCAAAAACTGGAGTTTCCATTGAGTACTCAAGTCTGAACAGGGAAATCGTAGAAGTTCAAAATATTACTGGGAAACTATCTGCAAAATCTGTGGGGAACTCTGTAAGTTCTAACCATTTTGAGATCATTTACTCCCGAATCTTGAATTTGGATCAGTTATGCATTCAATGTACTGAGCTATTGCACTATTTAGACTATACGTGCTGCTATTTTAGCAAATGGAGGTACCTTAGTTTGTGAAGCTTTTGGAAGAGTCGAAGTGGATATCCCAGTGGCTATGACACTGAATACTCAAAGTGAACGTCTTTGTATTGGCTGTAGCATGCCAGTTTATCCATCTCTGCCTAAGGTATGCTTAATATCTGTTTGCTATATGCTTATCTTTACACGTTTACCATCCCTTAAAATGACAATGCTTCCCAGGGAGATCTATTTTCCTTCTATGAAACTTGCCAAAGTTACAATTGGATGATAGCAGATGAGAAGGTCAGAATTCAGAATACTCCTACTTTCCTTGTATAAAGTTAATCTGTACTAATAAGTTATTCTGCCTTAGGTTGTGATATTCCAATCAGCTAAATCTTGGCAATACAGACTTGACCAAGGACTATATTCAGATGGAAAAAACAGTCCATGGTTTTCCAGTGGCAGCAGCAAGTCTTTTATCAGTCATATGATTGGAAGGTATAGTATGGAGCACTACACTAAAATCGCCAGTGAACTGATTTTGTCATAGAATTGATTGCCCTAACCTTAATTCAACTGAAGTAGTTTTATTTGGTGTTCGATCTTTATAGTAAAAAGAAATAATCATTGTTCTGGTAAAAATGTGTCAAGTTTGCGGTGAACCAGATGTTGGGTTCTGGAGTGCTCTCATAGTCTTAAGCTAGAAACCAGTGGAGAAGCTTTCTTTTTCCTCCCTTCCCATTGGTTCAAACACATAATGAAACACCCTTGTGTATTTGGTAACCCAGATAGCAACAAGTTTGCCCTAATATGTTATTTCATTTTTGTGACAGGTCTGCTGGGAAAACCAAAATTTCCCTTTCAGTTACTTGTGACTTCTTGCTACCTGGCACCTCTGGATCTGTTGTATCATACAATGCGTCCAAGACCATTCTTGTGGTTCCAGATCCTCCCCTTGCACTTGTACTACCTATGACTTGGCTATTCCCACCCTTTTATACTACTACGAGCCTTTTGCCTAGATCAGCAAATTCACTTGGAGAACCAAACTCACTTGACCTGGAGAGCTCCATTGGGTATTCTCTGCTAAGGGGCAGTGGTAGGATAATTGGTGGAAGTAAGATTCAGACTGGAGAAAGCAATGCAGTTGATTGTATTCAAGCAAAAGATCACTCAGCTGGAAGAACCGAAATAGCAGCATGTCTACGAGTTGCTGAGGTTGGATGCTGAAACTCATGTTATTTTGTTTTGACTGCAAGTCCTATACTCATGATGTACTCCGTACTTACAAAGATTCCTATTTGTGTTTTTCCATCTTTTTTTCTGAAACTGTACATTACTGAACTCATTTAGAATAGAGGTCACTTGGGGCACGATTAGATCTCTTGCTTGATCTCACCTCACTTCGCTGGGCAAGAAACTGGAACATACACCGTGTTTGGTTTCTTTGCTCGCCTGCCTTGTTTCCCGTGCTGGCAAGGCTAACCTTGCTGGGCGAGGCAAGGCGAGGTGAGGAAATCCAGCAAGCCAACTAAACAGCCCCCTAGATCTATGGAACTGGACAAACCAGTAGACAATCGGTCATGGTTTTTGTTGGCCAGTAACCACAGAATGGATCTCAGATTTGGGTAAGCCTAGAGGGCAGCTTGGCCATAGGCCGCTTGGATTGAAGGGAATGCAATAGCTTAGGTTTTACAAAGACACTGCCCCTGCTTTTATAGGCAGAGGGCCTCTCTACTTTCTCACCTGCTCCAGCATATCTCCTAACCACTAAAGTGGATGCTGGGCATATTCTAAAACACTAGGCTTTAACAACCGAAAATGGCATGACAAAGCACAGTAAGATACATAGAGAGAGCACTAGGCTTAACTCTCAGTTTTCAAGGCGTTGCCTTGGTGTCCATGCAGTAAAAAATCCTGGGCTTCCCTGAACAGCAAGAGAGAGGAAGGAGCAAAAATGGAAGGGAAACTGACCAACAAAGCAACAAGGCCATGTAGCTGCTGCCTGCCCCATCCCCGCCTTCTCTGGCAACAGTGGCCGATGAAATTTCACTCTGGGAAGCTGCAGCAGTGGTCTATCTGAAGATGGAGGTAGCTGTGGTGGTCTGGTTGATCTAAGGGGCGTCGTGTCAGGGCCTAAAGGGCAGGAGCATGCGAGTGGCAAGGATCACTGGTTGGCTGTTTGGGAGAGAAACGAAGCGGAGAGGCCATGGTGTTGCTTCTGCCAGAGAGAGATAATCGCAAGGAGCCATTTTATTATCTTTCCCAGAAGGAAAACTATGGGCGGATTAACTCATCTACTTCAGTTGATGAAAGAGCCCAATGCAGAAAAATGCATGTTGGATCTTCAAAACAGTTTGAATCATTTCGATGATAATCTGTTTGATCTGTTTTACTGAGAAGGTGTACAGTCCGGATCCGTATAACACTAATATAGTACGTTCTTTTTCCATTTTAGGATAGATAACTTATGTTTTCTTTACACTCCCGTTTGGATGTGGATATTCAGCCTTAGAATTTGGAATTGATATTGGTTAGCTCCTAATGCGGATGTTTGGATGGTTAAGAATTCAGAATTGGAAATTGATCCAAGTACCAAACGGTATTTACTGCACCTGCAGCTCTTTGTCCTCAATACCGACCCCTACCCCTCTGTTTTGCGTTGAGTTCGCATGCCCCTCAAAAAACAAAAAGAAGCCTGTCCTTCCTCTCCTCGCCGCTCTCTCGACACAGTGGCTGCTGCCACGTGCTTATCGCCACTGTCATGTGCTGATGCAGCTGCCGCGCGTCTGCATTCCACCTATCGCCGTATGGCTCGTCGGCTTTGACCTTCCTCGTTCCTTGTTTGGCACAAAGGTCAGAGATCCAATCTTCCTTGGCCGTGCTGCCTAGCCCCCTTCTCTTCTTCCTTGTGGACGGTGCCCCTTTGTTTTCTTCCTCACAGCCGGCGAATCCTTCTCTTATTCCTCACAGCCGGTGACTCTTCTTCCTCATGCCTGGCGGCCCCTTATTTCTCAACTTCATTGTGGCTGGCTTCCTCATGGTCGACGCTCCCTTCTCTTCTCCCTTGTGGCTGGCGCCCCTGGTTCTTCTTGTTGGAAAATGATTCTCTATTCATTAGGGCTAACCCTAGATGGGTAGCTATATAGGTTCCATACATGGGCCACATGGGCCTTAGCCTCATGGGCCTAAACACATACTCCAACACCCCCCCGCAGTCTGAACTACCGGCGCAGCGGAGTTCGAGGCTGAACAAGAAAGAACACACACAACCCCCCCACAGACGCAACTAGCCACCGGTGATGTTGAGGCTGGAGCGAAACTCGGCGAAGGTCGAGGACGGGAGGCCTTTGGTGAAGATGTCCGCGAACTGGGAGGTCGTCGGAACATGAAGGACCCGCACCTCGCCCAAGGCCACCCGATCACGGACAAAGTGGAGGTCGATCTCCACATGCTTCGTCCGCTGGTGCTGGATGGGGTTGGTGGAGAGGTAGACCGCACTGACGTTGTCGCAGTAGATCAGTGTGCTCCGGGAGGGCGGAGTGTGCAACTCAGCAAGCAGCTGCCTGAGCCAGGCGGCCTCCGCCACGCCGTTAGCAACGGCGCGGTACTCCGCCTCGGCGCTGGACCGGGAGACCACCGGCTGGCGCTTGGAGGACCAAGACACTAGGTTGCCGCCCAGGAAGACGGCGTAGCCGGAGGTGGAGCGGCGAGTATCCGGGCACCCGGCCCAGTCAGCGTCGGTGTAGACGACGAGGTCGGTGGAGGAGGCCCGGTGTAGGAGGAGGCCGTAGTCGAGTGTGCCCCGGAGGTAGCGGAGGAGGCGCTTGAGAGCCGTGAGGTGAGGCTCCCGGGGATCATGCATGTGGAGGCAGACCTGCTGAACTGCATAGGTGATGTCCGGCCGGGTGAAGGTGAGGTACTGTAGGGCCCCGACAAGACTCCTGTACGCAGTGGGGTCGGCCACCGGTGGTCCCTCAGCTTCAGACAGCTTGCCCTGAGTGTCGACCGGAGTGGAGCAGGGCTTGCAGTCAGACATCCCAGCCCGCTCCAGGATATCCCGAGTGTACTGCCGCTGGTGAAGAAGGAGCCCAGCAGGACGGTGCTCAACAGTGACACCGAGGAAGTGGTGGAGCTCACCCAGGTCCTTCATCGCAAACTCCTGTTGGAGAGCTGCAATGATCCGGCGAAGTGGCTCGCTGGAGGCGGTGAGGACAATGTCATCAACATAGAGCAACAAGTATGCAGTGTCGGCCCCATGGTGGTAGACGAACAGGGACGTATCAGACTTGGCCTCCACGAACCCCAGGGTCAGCAAGAAAGCAGCGAACCGGTGGTTCCACGCCCGAGGTGCCTGCTTGAGGCCGTAGAGGGACCTGTTGAGCCGGCAGACCATGTCAGGACGGGTGGTGTCGACGAACCCCGCCGGCTGACTGCAGTACACCGTCTCGGTAAGAAGGCCGTGGAGGAAGGCATTCTTGACGTCCAGCTGGTGGACGGGCCAAGACCGAGCAAGCGCCAGCGATAGCACGATACGGACGGTGGCCGGCTTGACCACTGGGCTGAAGGTCTCATCGTAGTCGACGCCAGGGCGCTGAGTGAAGCCCCGGAGGACCCATCGAGCCTTGTAGCGCTCGAGAGAGCCGTCCGCTCGGCGCTTGTGAGTCCAAATCCACTTGCCGGTGACGACATTGGCGCCCGGCGGCTGGGGCACCAACTCCCACGTCTGGTTGGCGAGTAGCGCAGCGTACTCCTCTTCCATCGCACGGCGCCAGTGAGGGTCCAACAGGGCGTCGCGGACGGAGGAGGGTACCGGAGAGACCACCGCGTCGCCGGTCGAAGCCTCGAGGGCACGAGGCGGCAGGGTGCCAGCCGCGTGTCGTGTCACCATCGGGTGAACATGCCGCGGGTGTCGGTGAAGCAGCGGCGGGTGGTAGACCGGCGGGGCACCACGGGCCGGCGGAGACAATGGCGGTGGTGTTGGTGTCCCCGGTGGAGAAGGGACCATGAGCGGCGGTGGTCGCGGCCTGCGCTGGTATACCCGTACGGGCGCGGCGAACCTCGACGGAGGCGCCGGGGCAGGTGCCGAGACGGGATCCGGCACGACCCCCCCGGGGCAGAAGCGGGGGACGAAGGCCCCGGGTCTGCACCAACTGGAGAAGACGGGGCCGCGCCGGAGGACGAGGGGCCCGGACTCGCAGGGGAGCCGGGACCGGTGGCCGGCTCGGAGTGCGGCGAAGCGGTACCTGCAGGAGACCACGAAAAAGGTGGCTGGACCACCGGGTCAGTGGGAAACAGAGAGGGTGGGTCAGGGACCGGAGGTGTAGTGGTGCTGGAAAAGGGAAAGACGGACTCATCGAACACCACATGGCGCGAGATGAGAACACGTCGGGAGGTAAGGTCAAAGCATCGGTACCCCTTGTGATCCGGGGAGTACCCGAGGAAGACAGAGCGTGGAGCGAGGGTCCAGCTTGTGAGAAGAAGTGGCAGCAGTGTTGGGGTAACAAGCACACCTAAACACGCGGAGGTGATCGTACCGAGGCGGGGTACCGAAGAGGGTGTGGTGAGGTGTGGGAGCGGGACAGGCAGCGGAAGGAAGGCGATTAAGAAGGTAGGTGGAGGTGTGCAGGCCCTCAGCCCAGAAGCGAGCAGGAAGAGAGGCCTGAAACAGAAGAGTGCGCACGGTGTCGTTGGTGGTGCGAATCATCCGCTCTGCCTTGCCATTCTGCGAAGAGGTGTATGGGCAAGACATGCGCAACTGAACACCGTGAGAGAGGAAGAAAGCTCGGGAGGTGGAGTTATCAAACTCGCGACCATTGTCACACTGGACGGCCTTGATGGTGAGACCGAACTGTGTAGACACCCAAGTAAAGAAGTGAAGGAGCGTGGTAAACGTATCCGACTTCGCACGTAGAGGAAAAGTCCATGAATAATGCGAAAAATCATCAACAACCACAAGATAGTACTTATAACCAGAAATACTGATAACAGGAGATGCCTATAGGTCGCAATCTACAAGATCAAAAATGCGGGCCGCATGAGAAGAACTAGAAAAAGGAAGACGAACATGTCGGCCCAATTGGCACGCATGACACAGTTGCTCATCATGAGCTCGAGTACATGGAAGACCAGAGCTACGACTGAGCTGTATCAGGGCATCACGTCCAGGATGGCCGAGGCGCCGGTGCCAGGTAGTAGAGGAAGTAGAAGCGGCGAAGGCAGCTGACAAAAAGGACGGCGAAGAAGATGAAGGCGCCGCCGGGAAGCGAAGAGTGTAAAGGGGCCCGGTGCTGTCACATCGGAGCAGAGGACGTCGGGAAGCCAAATCCTTTACAGTAAGACAAGAAGAGTCAAATTCCACAGAACAAGAATTGTCAGCTGTAAAACGACGAATAGAAAGAAGGTTATGAACCATAGAAGGAGCAACAAGAACATCAGGAAGACGAAAGGAGCCATGAGCACCGACGGTACCCACAGACGTGACAGGAAGGCAAGAACCATTGGCGACCATAATGGACGAAGGAAGAGAGGAAGAAGGAGAGTGGAGCGACGAAAGTATACCGGGGTCAGGAGTGGTATGGTAGGTGACCCCCGAATTAGCGATCCACTCGGGTCCGACCGGAGGTGTCAGGCCCATGGTGCTGAACGAGCGAGCCAGGGCCGCCTGATCCCAGCCGGCGACCCCTGGTGGAGTCCCGAAGGGTGGAACCCACGGCGTAGCAGGGAAGGCGCCGGGTGAAGTACCAGTAGGAGGAGCTCCGGTGAGCATGGCCATCGGTGGACGAGTGTCGGCTCCGGGGGCGTGGTAGGGCCACATGGAGATGCGACCGGAACATGGGTTTTGGAACGAAGGCCATGGCGCCCCCCCGTGTGTCCCAGCCGGTGCCGGGGCCTGGGGTGGACCACCCCGACCACCCCCGCGGCCCCCTCCACGGCGACGACGAGAGCCACGACCCCCCCCCACCTCCGCTTGGCCCGGAGGGAGGAGGGCCTAGGAGAGACGACGGTGGCGGAGCCGACGACCGCGGTGGAGCAGGAGGACGCGGCGAAGTAGCAGCCAGGGCCGTCGAGGAGGACGAGGACCCCGTGGAAGTGGTGGATCCCGGCTGGAGGCCTTGCGTGAGCTCCTCCATGACAAGATCGTCACGGACCTCCAGGAAGGTGGGGAAGGGCCTCTGACGGGTGATCCACGTCCTGAGGTGGGCGTAGCGGTCATTGAGCCCCCGGAGGACGTTGAGGACCAAGATGCGATCCTCGACGGGCCACCCGAGGTCCCCCAGGGAGTCAGCCATGCCCTTCATCCGACGGCAGAACTCGCCGACGGAGAGGTCACCCTGGACGAAAGTATGGAAGCTCGCGTCAAGACGCAGAGCCCGGGCCTCAGCGTTGCCCAAGAACTGGCCCTCAAGAGCGAGCCACGCCCGGCGCGCGTCTGGAGAGGTGCGGACGAGGTCGTGGAGGTCCAGAGAGATCGTCCCCAGGATCCAGGAGAGGACGATGCTGTCGAGACGGAGCCACGGCGACGGAGGAGTCGATGAGGACGTGGTCGTCGAGGGCGTAGCGGCGAAGGGTAAGGAGCACCAGGTCCCGCCAGCGGGCGTACGAGGGCGACTCCGGTTCGAGGACGACCGGAACGAGCAGGCGAATGTTCTGGACCCCCCCCCTCCCCGCCTGGTAGTGCAGCTGTGCCACGAGCGGGTCGGCAGGGTCGTGCCAGAGGACGGCAGTGTGCGACACGCGGCGTCCCGGCGAGGTAGAGGAGGTGGCGCCTGCGTCCTGGCCCGTGGGGGAGATGAGAATATGCTCGGCCTCGGCGATTTGGCGAGCCAGGGCGTCAGCCGCGTCGCGCTCACGCTCCCAGACGGCGGCCGCCGCACGCACACGAGCCTGCCCCTCCGCGGCGGCCGCGCGGGCAGCGACAAGGGCGGCGGCGAGGGCGGAGTCGGAACCCGTGCCCGGAAGAAGAGGCGTGCCCCCACCCGGAGCCATGGCTGCACGAGGGTGGACAGCAGCATCTGTCCCGGCAGCGCGTAGGAGGGCAGCGAGGGCGGTGGGAAGATGGTCAGCCCCGGCATCGGCACCCAGGAGGCTGTGGAGGGCTGTCTGGAGGGCGGCAGTGGCAGTGGCAGTTCCAGTTCCGGCAGGGAGGGCGGCTGGTATGGGATCCTCAGCCCCAGCAGCAGGAGCCGCATCCTCTCCAGGTCCAGAACCAGTAGGATCGGTGGCTGCAGTGAGGGCCGCCGCCATGGGAGTAGGGTTGGGAAGGGAGGTGCGGCCGTCCATGGGATGGAGAAGGGGGGGCGCGATGGGGAAGGGAGGGGCGCGCGCCCTGGACGTCCGCCCCCGGCCCGGGCGCGGCAGGGAAGGGAGGAGAATCCCGCGCGGTCGTGCGACCCGCGGCAGGAAACACGGCGGCGGGCGCGGCCCCAGGAGGAGACGCCGCGATCTGCGCCCAGGATGGGTGGGAGGGGGAAGGGAAGAAGGAGAAGAGGGAGGGAAAGGAGGGGGGCCGGTCAGCCATGGCCGGCGGCAGCAGTGGGAGCAGCGCCGGCGGGTGGTGGCTGGCCGGCGGCTCAGGATAGGGAGAGAGGAGAAATTAGGCTCGATACCATGTTGGAAAATGATTCTCTATTCATTAGGGCTAACCCTAGATGGGTAGCTATATAGGTTCCATACATGGGCCACATGGGCCTTAGCCTCATGGGCCTAAACACATACTCCAACACTTCTTCCTCATCAGACGGCCAGAGGTGGAGGCGGAGTTTGTGTGGAGGGCACCACGCACATGACCAAATTTTAGTTTCATCCTTTTGTAGATCCAAACAAGAGTTGAATTGGACTGCTTCCTAGGATTCCAAAAGAGAATTTTATGGTCATCCAAACAACAGAATTTGAATTGCGGCCCATTTCAATATCATGACAGATTTGGTATTGAACCCAATTCAATTCCTTACCCTCCAATGTCAACATTCAAATGAAGCCTTAGTGAGAGGGAGGGAGGGAGGGGAGATCTGTGCACACAGCAGCACTGAGTGGTTCAGGGGAGTTGTAGAGCAGATAAGGGAAGAGGTATGGTAGGCTGGGCCAGTCCAGTCCTTTCCCCTTCACGTTTTCTTCCTTTTTTTATTTTCGTTATTGCCTAGGTGTTTGTAAGGGGGTGGGTCACCATGTCTCGCCTTGCCGCCTTAAGAACCATGTAATTGGTTGCATACAGGGGTGGGCGTTTGGTCTAAAATGAGAGTTCCGTTTGGGTATATCGGTTCTTAGAAAGTTTGGTCTTTGTATATTGGAAACCGAACTTGTGCCCGAGGAACCGAGAACCGATAGTTTGGTTACCTGAATCCTCAGTGTCAGTCTTTGGTTTCAACTGAATCTGACCGAACAACACCGCAGCACCACCCTACTCTCAGATTGCTGCTCCTCTGTTGCACTTTTCACCCCCGCCCTCAAGATCTCAGCACTCCAGATACACCTCTCCGTTGCCATAGCACACAGGAGCCCCTTCTCTGGCAGCGCTGTCGTCGAGGTTGCCAAATTGTGTATGGTGGGGAGAGGCATGCGACCAAAAAATCGACGTGTGGCAGCGGTGCTAGTGCGATGGAAAATTGGGATGAGCGGCGGTGGCTGGTGGCTAGGCGTCGTGGCCACGCTGCCCAGGAAATCCATGCGCAGCGTCGTCAGGCAGCCAGCAGGGGCGTTCGGCGTGTAGTGGCTGGGAACCTTGGACGATAGCTGGGTTTATGAGGCATGCGTGTGTATATTGAAGGCCTGATGGATCATGATGGATAATGCTCCAACGGAGCCTTATTAGAACAGTATTCAGTTATTCGGGTATCCAACCTTCATGACCGAACAACCGTAATAAAAATCGGTGTTTGTGATTAGGATCCGAAGTAGGGACCGAGGACCGAAATTTTGGTTTTTTTGGGTTCCATATCGTTTTTTTTTTTTTTTGCCCGCCCCTGGTTGTGTATTATCCCTCATGATCGACAGATAGAAAAGGCCTTGCTTAATGACATGCCTTGTCACTATATTGTGGGTCAGTTTGTTGTTAGTTGTTATTGTGCTGTGCTTTACTGTACCATGGAATCAAATAGTCATTAGAAATCTTTACTATTTCTAGTAAAATATTTATGACATTACTGTGGAGCTAGCTAATTAGTATGTCTAAAAGTGCAAAACAGTAGTGCTTATAAAATGCCACACAAATGTAATGCCAAAGAAGCTTCAAAACCTTCTAAAAAAGTGACACTGTTTGTCAGACTGCAATGCGTTTTTATTTATGGGGTTGCTAGTATCCTCTCTCTGCGATTATGTGAATTAACGTGAAGAAAATGATGTTATGTCTGATGTTTCCTTTGATGCTGTGATCATTATTGTTCAGGTTGCACAAGTGCGGGTAGCTGCTGCAGAATCATCAATCCAGATTGCCTATCTGTCCGTAAATGATAGAGTTGAATTGGATATAAAATATACTGATGAATTAGGTAGATCAATAGCATCTTTATCAATACCAAACCTTCAATTCTTAAAGCTGATGTTTTTTTGTCCCCTTTCATAAGGTTATATCTTCAACGAAGCTCATGGAGTAGTCCCTGTAAAGATTGAGACAAATTATCCTGATGTTGTATCCATTCTCATGCCAAGAGATTTTAATGGTACATATGACACAAGTGAACGTTTTGTTCTTCAGGTATGTCATGGCACAATGTGCTTCTGCTCAGATCAGGAATACTGTTACAATACTAGATTTAAAGCCTGGGCATGTGTTTAACTCTCACTCTTTTTATGGAAACTGAATTCTTTATCACTGTGTTATTTTTTTAAAAAAACTTGAAGGCGAGAAGTCATGGAACTGCTCTTATAAGGCTCCACGCAAACAATGTCCCCAATAAAGTGGATTTCATAATGGTAAAGTTTTCTTGTTATAAACCCGTGCCAGTTCATGCTGTATTTGATTCTATTAATTTACTGCTGCTCAAACTCGAATTTGAAATGTGCTTTATACTTGCTAGCTATAAAATTTTGTAGGCTCTTTTTGTTTGTAGTTGCCAAAGCTGCTAGTGGGATTCATTTATGAATTGTTGATGGTGTACTTCTTAATATAATGATGGGCAGTTCTACTTGTTCGAGGAAAAAATTGTGTATAGTGTACCAAATTAGCAACATTATGCACTTTCTGGATGTGGCAGTGCCATTAAACTGGAGAACTGCAGAGAAATAGTGATGATGCTTTTCTCTCACTTTTTTTAGTTAAGAGCATGCACCCAAGCACTCCCTTTTCTCAACTCTAAATGTTTTACTCTGTAGGTATCCGTAGGAGCACAAATGTATCCTAAGGATGTGATCCTTCATTCTGGCCAGCACCTGAACTTCACTATTATCGGAGACAGTATGTTCAATGAAATTATTTTCTTATTAATACTATCTTACAGTTTTCTGATTGTTGTAGTTGATCCCTCATTCATCATTTGACATCTATCCTTTATCCTACCCTTTTTATTGTATTTGCTCATTAAATGTTACATTCTAATTAACAATATGATATGCTATTTCTGTGAAGACAAAAGTTACAAGTACAGCTATATGTACACCCGTATAAAATTTGGGAAATGCTTCAAGTACAACCGCTTGAGTACAACTCAGAATCCAATGGTTGGGATCACTTGGATGGAAAGCTCATATGTGCATTGCATGGTTGTACTTGAGTAGTTGAGTTGTACTCAAGTGGTTGTACTTGAAGCATTTCCCAAATTTTATACGGGTAAAGGGTTATATCAGGTGATATATATAGGTCAGAAGTAGGTTGTTTTCGGCTAATGTCTTAGCTACGTAGTATCAAGTATTTAGTTAATTAAGAGTAAGTGTTAGAATTTGTGACTCTATTGATTTGGGCTAACCCTAGAAGGGTAGCTATATAGGTAGCCATACATAGGCCTCATAGGCCTAATATACACATAATCCAACACTCCCCGCAGTCTGAACTACCGGCGCAGCGGAGTTCCAGACTGGACAAGAAAGAAGAGAACACACAAGCCCCCCACAGACGCAACTAGCCACTGGTGATGTTGAGGCTAGAGCGAAACTCGGTAAAGGTCGTGGACGGGAGGCCTTTGGTGAAGATGTCCGCGAACTGGGAGGTGGTCGGAACATGAAGGACCCGCACCTCGCCGAGGGCAACCCGATCCCGAACAAAGTGTAGGTCAATCTCCACGTGCTTCGTCCTCTGGTGTTGGATGGGGTTGGTGGAGAGGTAGACCGCACTGACATTGTTGCAGTCAGTCATCCCAGCCCGCTCTAGGATATCTCGAGTATACTGCCGCTGGTGAAGAAGTAACCCGGCAGGATGAGGCTCAACAATGACCCCGAGGAAATGGTGGAGCACACCCAGATCCTTCATAGCAAACTCCTGCTGAAGAGCGGCAATGATGCGGCGGAGAAGTGGCTCACTGGAGGCTGTGAGGACAATGTCATCCACATAGAGCAGTAGGTACGCAGTGTCAGCTCCATGGTGATAGATAAACAGAGATGTATCAGACTTGGCCTCCACAAACCCCAGGGTCAGCAAGAAAGCAGCAAACCGATGGTTCCACGTCCGGGGTGCCTGCTTGAGGCCGTAGAGAGACCTGTTGAGTCGGCAGACCATGTCAGGACAGGAGGAATCAACGAACCCCGCCGGCTGACTGCAGTACACTGTCTCGGTGAGCATGCCGTGCAGAAAGGCATTCTTGACATCCAGCTGATGGACGGGCCATGACCGAGCAAGCGCCAGCGAGAGCACGGTGCGGACGGTGGCCGGCTTGACCACCGGGCTGAAGGTTTCATCATAGTCGACCCCAGGGCGCTGAGTGAAGCCCCGGAGAACCCAGCGAGCCTTGTAGCGCTCAAGAGTGCCATCTGCCCGCTCTGCTCCAGGCGGCCCGCCCTAGATCAGCACCGCCGCGGCAGCTCTTGCCACCGGCGTCGCCCCGGCGGGCGCGGGCGGAGGAGATCCTGCTGCGGCCGCCGCCGGTGCCGTGGGGGCCCCCGACGACCCTTCCCTGGAAGCGGCCGGAGCCTCTACTCCCTCCCGTCCGGCTCCAGGTGCCGGAGGGGCACCTCTTCCGGCAGCCCTTGCTGACCTCCTGGGCGCGGGAGCCGAGTCCCTGGGGGCCGACACTCTCCATGCCGCCCTGGCTGCCCTCCTGAGCGCCAGCAACCCGCCCGCACCTGCGGCCGTACCTGAGGCAGCCACCCTCGCCCGGACTGCCATGGCCGCTGGTGGGGGTCTGGCACCGGGTGTCTTCCCTGCCCCACCACCGCCGCCCCGGCTCCACGCCAACACCTCCGACTCCGCTCTCGATGCCGCGCTTGTCTCCGCCCGGGCCGCGGCCACCGCGGGACAGGCCCGTGTCCACGCGGCTGCCCTGGCTTGGGAGCGCGAGCGGGATGCCGCTGATGCCCTGTCTCGCCAGATCGCCGAAGCGGAGCACCTCCTCGTCAGGGGACACCATGACATCGGCGCTGCCTCCTCCAGCTCGACGGGCCACTGGGCCGCTGCCACCGCGGTCCTCTGGCACGATCCGACGGATCCCCTCGTGGCCCAGCTCCACTACCAGGCCGAAGGCGTGCAGAACATCCGCCTTCTCGTCCCGGTTGTGCTTGAGCCCGAGTCCCCCTCCTACGCTCGTTGGCGGGACCTGGTCCTCCTCACCCTCCGCTGCTACGCCCTCGACGATCACGTCCTCGCCGATGCCCCTGTCACGGCTCAGACCCCCTCGTGGCTGCGCCTTGACAGCATCGTTCTCTCCTGGATCATCGGGACGATCTCCCTCGACCTCCACGACCTCGTCTACAACACGCCTGATGCTCGCCAGGCATGGCTGGCGCTCGAGGGCCAGTTTCTGGGCAATGCCGAGGCCCGGGCTTTGCGTCTCGACGCGAGCTTCCGCACCTTCGTCCAGGGTGACCTTACCGTGGGCGAGTTCTGCCGGAAGATGAAGGCCATGGCCGACTCCCTCGGCGACCTGGGCTGGCCCGTGGAGGATCGCATTCTCGTCCTCAACATCCTCCGCGGGCTCAGTGACCGCTACGCCCACCTTAGGACCTGGATCACCCGCCAGCGCCCCTTCCCTACCTTCCTGCAGGTCCGTGACGACCTCGTCATGGAGGAGCTTGCTCAGGGTGTCCAGCCAGGGCCTATCTCCACGACGGGCTCCTCGACTTCCTCGGCGGCCCTTGCTGCTACACCGCCACGTCCGCACGCTCCCCCGCGCCCGTCCGGGCCGAGCGGGGGTGGAGGGGGCCGTGGCGGCCGCCGTCGCCGCGGCCTTGGACGTGGGGGGGCCGTGGCGGGGGCACCTATGCAACGACGGCACCGCAGGGCACACCATTGCCTTCCTTCCAGAACCCGTGGTCCGGGCGCATCTCTATGTGGCCCTTCCACGCCCCCGGTGGCGAGCATCGTCCGCCAGCGGCCATGTTCACTGGTGCTCAACCTCCCGGCGTCTCCCCTGCGTCACCGTGGGCTGCACCCTCCGGCACCCCGCCTGGGATTGCCGGCTGGGATCCGGCGGCCCTAGCTCGCTCGTTCAGCACGATGGGCCTGACACCTCCTGTCGGTCCTGAGTGGATCGCTGATTCGGGAGCCACCTACCACACCACTCCTGACCCCGGTATACTTTCTTTTGTCCATTCTCCCTCTTCTCTCCCTTCGTCCATTATGGTCGCAAATGGTTCTTGTCTTCCAGTCACGTCTGTGGGTACCGCCGGTGCTCATGGCTCCTTTCGTCTTCCTGATGTTCTTGTTACTCCTTCTATGGTTCACAATCTTCTTTCTATTCATCGTTTTACAGTTGACAATTCTTGTTCTGTGGAATTTGACTCTTCTGGTCTTACTGTAAAGGATTTGGCTTCCCGGCGTCCTCTGCTCCGATGTGACAGCACGGGGCCCCTTTACACTCTTCGCTTTCCGGCGGCTACTTCATCTTCTTCGCCGCCCGTTTTGTCAGCTGCTCTCGCCGCCTCTACTTCCTCTACCACTTGGCACCGGCGCCTCGGCCATCCTGGACGTGATGCCCTGATGCAGCTCAGTCGTAGCTCCAGTCTTCCATGTACTCGAGCTCCTGATGAGCATTTGTGTCATGCGTGCCAATTGGGCTAACATGTTCGTCTTCCTTTTCATAGTTCTTCACATGCGGCCCTCATTTTTGATCTTGTACATTGCGACCTATGGACCTCTCCTGTTACCAGTATTTCTGGTTATAAGTATTATCTTGTGGTGGTCGATGATTTCTCTCATTACTCGTGGACCTTTCCCTTGCGTGCGAAGTCTGATACGTTTTCCACGCTTCTTCATTTCTTCACTTGGGTGTCCACACAGTTCGGCCTCACCATCAAGGCCGTCCAGTGTGACAATGGTCGCGAGTTTGATAACTCCACCTCTCGTGCTTTCTTCCTCTCTCACGGTGTTCAGTTGCGCATGTCTTGCACATATACCTCTTCACTGAATGGCAAGGCAGAACGCATGATTCGCACCACTAACGACACCGTGCACACCCTTCTGTTTCAGGCGTCTCCCCCTGCTCGCTTCTGGGCGGAGGGCCTGCACACCTCCACCTACCTCCTCAACCGTCTTCCTTCCGCTGCCTGTCCCGCTCCTACGCCACACCACGCTCTTTTCGGGACCCCTCCTAGATACGATCACCTTCGAGTCTTCGGGTGTGCGTGTTACCCCAACACCACTGCCACTTCTTCCCATAAGCTGGCACCCCGTACGACTCTGTGTTTTCCTCGGGTACTCCTAGGATCACAAGGGGTACCGATGTTTTGACCTTACCTCCCGACGGGTTCTCATCTCTCGCCATGTGGTGTTTGATGAGTCCGTCTTTCCCTTCTCCAGCACACCCACCACCACTCCTGCTCCTGAGCCCTCCTCCATTTTTCCCACTGACACGGTGGTCCAGCCACCTTTTCCGTTGTCTCCTGCAGGTACTGCTTCACCACCCTCCTTGCCAGGCACCTGTCCCGGCTCCCCTGCCGGTCCGGGCATGTCGCCCTCTAGCGCGGCCCCGACCTCTCCGTTGGGCGCAGCCCCAGGGACCTCGTCCCCCACTCCTGCCCCGGGAGACCGTCGCCTGGTGCTGCCCCGGCACCTTCGCCGTTCGCTGCGCCGGTATGGGTGTACCAGCGCAGGCCGCGGCCGCCGCCACTCGTGGTACCTTCTCCGCCAGGGACACCGACACCACCGCCACAGTCTCCGCCGGCCCGTGAAGAAGCGGCGGGTGGTAGACCGGCGGTGCATCATGGGCCGGCGGGGACTGCGGCGGTGGTGTCGGTGTCCCCGGCGGAGAAGGTACCACGAGTGGCGGTGGCCGCGGCCTGCGTTGGTACAACCGTACCGGCGCAGCAAACCGCGAAGGAGGTGCCGGGGCAGCACCAGGCGACGGCCCCCCCGGGGCAGGAGCGGAGGACGAGGTCCCCGAGGCTGCGCCCAAAAGTGTTGGTAGGTAGAGGGAGGAGGGGAGGGAGGCCGTCCGGCCATGGCCGGCGGCGGCTGGGGCTGGGCCAGGAGGAGGCTTCCAGCCGGCGGCTGAGCAGGGGAGGATGGGGAGGAAAGGAAAACCCTAGCTCCGATACCATGTTAGAATTTGTAATTCTATTGATTTGGGCTAACCCTAGAAGGGTAGCTATATAGGTAGCCATACATGGGCCTAATATACACATAATCCAACAGTAAGCAATCTTTGTTACCATATAATATTCTTAGGTCCTAAACATGCTACTGTTATAGGTATGGACATGCGTGGATTTGGTCACTGGTTAAGTAGCAATGAAAAGATCGTGCACATCAACCGGATAACTGGTGAAGCACAAGCACGTAGTGAAGGTGTAGCAGAAGGTAGTCTTAATACCATACGCCCAAGTATAACTGTATAATACATTATCAACTAGACTCTGTTCTTTTTTTATGACAATTTCTCACAAATCTACTCTTGCTAAACAGTAATCTTCAAAGGTTCAAATCTTAAGCTGCAAACAACTGTCACCGTGCTCAAGGTGAACCAGATAGTTGTTGATGCTCCTGCCGAGACACTGACTAATGCTGCTGGCCTGCCTGATGGATACAAGTTCTCTGTGAGATTTAGGTTTGTAATGCTCATATGATAACCTTTCTTCCACATTTTTGTAATTAAATTATAATCAAAGCTGAAACTACTCTAATATTACCAATGTGATTTCCTTGGCACTTTGTGTCAATTCATGAGCAGACATAAATTTGTGGTATACTAGTTTGGAATATGTAAAACTGTAACGTACTGATTTGAAGTGCACAGATGATGCATGGTATGAACACTATGGAAAACACCACCTAAAACAACTGCATTTAGTATCTCCATATTCATAAGTTATCTGCTGCAGTTTATGATCTTCAAGGAGAGGCTCACAACATTTATATGCATAGGAATGCAGTCACTATGAAAATCGGATAAGTACCCATTTAAACTGTAATTGAGTTTATAACATGTACTTGCAACTATCTCCAATCTCAAAGGAATGTAACAATGCATATGTGCTAACCTTTTCTCATTTCTTTTTATAGTGATTCAATTGAGCACAGCACTGGATCCTCTGTGAGCCCAATTAATGTCCCCTTTGAATGCAAGGTTGACCCTTCTTTTGTTGGGTATGTTTCGTTCACATCATTACATACACAAACTTTCTAATCCTGAATAATTAAGTTGAAATCTCGTTTTGTTGCTTCCTTTAGGTTTGCTGAGCCATGGACTGACCATGCCACAAAGAAATCCTACTGCCTGTTTCATCCATATTCACCTGCACAGCTGTTGCCAGTGAAGTTGAACCCGAATGAAGGATTTTTACACATTTTGGTTCGTGCAAATCTAAAGGAAGACCCAAAGGTGACAGGATCTGCACATGCCCTTTTCGTCAAAGGGTTTTACATTAAAGAATCTGGGAAAGTAGGTGTCTTCTCCCGCTCGTTGCTCAGTGCATGAAGCCTTTTATTCACACTAACTACAAGTTGCCTATCTCATGCAGTTAAATTTGACTCCAAGTTGCAATCATAGTGTTATTACTATCGATGGAAATACTGGTATGAGAAAAGATTACTGTTTGTGTGAACTTGGACCCTTGTATTAGGCTTGTGCTTCAACTGATAGTCAAGTTATTGTTTATGCTGTTCTAGATATCGAGTTGTTCTGGAATGCTAAAGATTTACTCAGAGTCAGTCGTGTTGACACAAGTGAGAACAATGGTGTTCTTAGTCGAATTGTTTACCGGGTGAGCCACAACTGACAAGGCAGCATTTTCTTCTTTTCTTTTCTTTTCGCATTAATATTTAGTGCTGACAACCTGGGACTTTTCTCATCCTTTTGTAGGTTGAAGCGCTAAAAAGGCAATCATTCTCTGACAAGGTTACTATCGTTCTTCCTGCCACTGGTATGTTATTTAATCTGCTTTGTTTAATACTTCTAGTAAGCTGATCACCTACAATTAAGATCACTTGTTTGGCTCATCAAAATCCAAATCATTTGTCATTTGCAGTATATAATTCATAATTTAACTCCCCAGAGGTAATTGCAATACTGTGGAAGTTACTATTTGTGTATTACCTTTGTGCAGGTCAGACTGAAGAAGTTGAAGTCAGCTACGATACAGGAGAGAATGCAGAGCCACCATCATCATGGGGCCTAACCACATCTGCTGTTATGCTCACATGCATCATTGTGACAATAGTTACTGTTGCACTTTTCATGAAGTTGCTGCAGAGACCTACTAGACAGGCACCATCAAGGAACATGGCAGCATCCACACCAGCACGAGCACCTGCAGCCATGGCTGACCCTGCGTCCCCGGCTAATGGTCAGTTCTCTCCTCGTACGCCGCAGCCATTCATGGAGTACGTGAGGAGGACCATCGATGACACGCCGTACTATAAGCGCGATGCTAGGAGGCGATTCAACCCTCAGAACACTTACTGAGCATGTGTGGCAGCGTGTAGCGTGGACTGGGTGGTGTGTTGTAACGTTTCTGATTTAGGTCCGCAGCTGGTATAGAACCTCAGCTGTAGTTCTTGCCCGCGTATGCCCATGCTGTGAGAATGCTATCAAATTTTGAGGTTCTGGCAGCACCTGTGATGAGCGATGATACCGTGCACCATTTTTGTAATAGATATAGGACATCTATTTTGGTAGAAGCCTGTTGTTTGCCATTTAGCCAATAGGTATAGGACATTTATTTTGTTAGAAGCCTGTTGTTAATTCTGATGGACATGTAATTTTAGGTCTGTACATGGGAGTAGACATCTTCCTTTCTGTGGCATGAACGTGATCAAATCAAAGTACGCACTCAAATGTGAAAATATGACTTTGATGGTGGCCAAATTAATGAGGGAAGTTGATTAGAAATTTCGTACTATCCTCCCCTCTATAAAAGGAGATGTATTGGAGAGCTGAAGGACATTTATCTGTGTACAGATATTCATGTACTCCATAAGCAAGAAATAAATCTCATCCCTCATTCTGTTATGGGCTCGTTTGATTGGGTGGCTTAACTCTCAACTAGACTACAGGAAGCTTGGCTCCAGAAAAACGAGATTGAGATCCGTTTTTTGTTGGCCAGGCTTGGCCAAGCCCTCGCGTGCATTCTCGTCACCACCCGTCACCTCCCTGCGCTGCTCCTTTGCTCGCGGCCTCGTGCCCTGCTCCTCTGCTGTCCACTCCCCATCTTTGGCCATGGCGCTTGCGAATCCAGGGCCGCCAGACTGCACGCATCCAGGGCTATCGTACTTCACGCTCTGCTCCTCCCTTCGTCTTTATCACCGACTGTGTCCTCACTTCTCCAATCTCGAATCGCCAGATGCCTGCTTCCCTACGGTGGCGCAGGTGAGTTGGTCGAAGAGCAGCTGCAGGCGCTCCTGTTAGCTGTAACACCCCGGGTGTTATAGTGCTAATAAATCTGTCATGTCATCATAATGCATTGTAAAGCATCCATGATTAGGTCAACCTTGTTATGTATCAACTAAAACGAGTTTACTTATCTAGATTGGATGTGCTTCTCCGTGGTGTGCTTCGAACCCGAAAACCCTAATTTCGAATGGCACCGCAAATACTTAGTCCATGCCCTGCGTAATTTAAAGTGTGTGATTGTGTTACACACTAGTGTCAAGTGTAGGGTATGAGCTCAAGTACAACACATAAATGAAGCTCCAAGTTTTAGTTTAAGTTGGAATCCAAAAGCTTGTCACGAGTTTTCCGATTCGAATTCAAATTCAAATTTGGGAAAAAATGTAAAAGAATTTCAAAAGCTAAATTGGTCAACCAAGAGTGGCATTTGGTCAACCATGTCATGTTGGTCCAAATGATGCCCTTGGGTGAGGTTTTGATCACCAAGTAATCACTAATCAAAGTAGCAACAAATTCCAATTGAAAATTCCTCCGAAACCCTAAATTTCAAAACCCTGATTTACCCCTTTTGAAATAATTCAAAATCTAAGCAAAATTTGGGAAAAAGATTAAAACCAAGTTTGTAGAACTTTTCAAGGGCTACAACTTTGGTGTTTTGAGTTTTCAAAGTTTTAGTGTAAAATATGGAGCAATTTTGAAAATAAACAAATTTCAGATTTAACTCATTTTTGTCCCCAAACTAAGATTTTAAAATGGAGGCAGAATTTGAAAATGTTTTGAACAGCAAAGCTGTAGGTCTTGTCAAGATGTACAACTTTGGTGTTTGGAGATTTTGACGTTTCAATATGAAATCCAAAGTAATTTCTAAATTACCAAATCCCAAAAATGTGTCCCCTTTTGAATTTAAACTCAAATTTCAAAATCCAGTTAGAATTTGAAAAAGTGTTCAATACAAAACTTGTAGAGCTTGAAATTCTGAAGATTTCATATATTGGAAGTTTTTCAAGTTTCCACATGAATTTGATAGTAATTTGAGAAAATAGTTTGAAAATTCAAATTTGGAGATGGGGTGCTACAGTGCCGCGCCAATGGCGGCCGGCCACCGTGCGGTATGGGCACCGGCGAGCCGCCGTGGCTGCCCAGACCCTTCGCGCGCGACTGGGAGCGCCAGTGCGACGACGTGAGCATTCCAGCTCTGTAGTCGCGACCGTCGTTTATAAATACGTCGAGGTCACAGTGGCGTTTTTCGTTTTCCCTGTTTTCGCCACCGCCGCCACCACAGCTCCGCCGCTCGCCGCTACCGCTGTCAAGCCGCCACTGGCCACGCAACTCGCACCAGCAAACTCGCCTCATCCTCGCGCATCTGTTGGTCTAATTGTTCAAGCCTTCTTCTCGCCCGAGCCTCCGCACCGCCCGCTCCCGTGTCCAACTCCGGTCGGAGCACCGCCACCGTCGCCTCCCGTGGCTAGGCCACTCCGGCTCCTCTCCGTTATCCCCGAGACCGCCATCGTCACCGCTGTGAGCTCCTGATCCTTTTCCTCACGCTATTTTAGCTGCTACCGCGCTATACCATCGGATCGTCGGGCACCGCGGCCGTCGAGCCGCCACCGTTGTCGGTGAACTGTCACCGGAGCTCGAATCGTGGGGCTAGCTAGCAAAATGGAGTCGTGGGAGGGTGTAGATGGTGATGGTAGGGTCAGTGTGTCGACCGAAGGTCCGGTCACCGGCCGGCCACCGCGCGGAGGTGAGTGAGCGCGCGGGAGTGAGGGAGGGGCGGGATGTAGGCGATAACAGGCGGGGCTAGGCTGTCAGCGAGAGGGAGAAACGGCCGCGCGCGCGGAGCAGGCCGCGCTGCTGGGCCGCAGTGCTGGGCCGAACGCGGGCGCGGGCGAGCGCGAGCGCGCGGGCGCGTTGCTAGGCCGCTCGGTTGGGCTGGACCGGAAAGAGAGAAGGGATCGGCCCGGTTCGAGTTATGTTTTTCTTTTTCAAAATTTTAAATAGTGATACTATTTGTTTATTTCACTAAAAATTGTGTAGAGTTCCAAAATTCCTGAAAATTTTTGTGTGAGCTTCTCAATGTGTAAACTATCTAGGAAAAATGTTAAATCATGAAATTGAGTACTTTGTGCAGTAGAATTAATTAGTTCCAATAAAGATTAAATGCAACTTCCATGAATTTTAATAATTTATTTATTAATCCAAAAATTATGAAATTTATTATGACATTGTTTTAAATCATTCTTAATCCATAGAAAAAGTTTGAGCTTGTTTAGATAAAGTTTGATCAACTATTAATTATGCCCTAATTAATTAGATATTAAATAAATGTTAATTTGAGAACTTTAAGTGTTGTGTGCACTTTTGATTGAGTGATGTCCTTAGGTCGCTACTCTTTGGTGATCTTTGGCACCTTAATTCCATGTTTGAGCTCATTAGTAACTTACTTAGTGTAAAAGCTGGTATCGCTGGAGTTGTCGCTACTAGTTAGTAGGTTTTCTGTTTTGCGACTGTACCGTGAAGGGAAGTTGTACTCAAGTCGTAACTCGTGGCATGTTATCATCCAGCATCATGTTTATCATCGAGCATCATGTTAAAGCATGTTATGTACTCATGTAGTTCCCGCTTTCGATGAAGTCGCTGTTGCCGAGCAAGCTTCCGGAGAAGAGCTATCGTCGGTGGGTTCCGGACCAGACGTTGGAGTCCTCGAGTCTGAGTCAGTCGTCGTGTCAGAGCAAGGCAAGCCCCAGTGCATTTAAACCCTACCTTGAGTTTTACAAATGTTTTATTATTTATTATTATGGTTTACTGCATTAAGTAATTAGGAGTTGAGTGATAACCTAATTGTTGTATTATCATCCTTGATTATTGCGATATCAACCTTGATACCTGTTTTACGGAAAATGCGTAGTATGCTTCGCTATGCTTAGAAGTTAGGCTTTTAAATGAAATATTTACATAGCCATGACGACATACTTAATGAATATTGAAAGATAAGAATGAACTTGAAAGATCGGGCGGGTGGTTTGGCCACTGCTAACATGCATTGGGAAATGAGTCTCAATGTAGTGTTTCCGCCTTGTCAGTTAAGGACCGTCCATTGTAAGCCGGCCTGTGTTTCGAGACTTTGCAACTAGCCTCATGCCTTGGGTAAGCCCAAAATGTTAGTGATTCCATTACGAGAACGTCTAACCTCGCACTGGGAGTGGAGAGATGGCGGGAGTAACGTGTACCCTCGGGGCTAGAATCGGGCCGGGTTCGAGGAGTACTGTACTCTCGGGTGGCGATGGACACGTTCTGGTTTTGGGAGATCTAAATGAGGGTTGATATATGTAAGATTCGGTTCTACATATGTCATGATGTTAGAGATCCCCAGCTGGGTATAATCGGTTCGAATCGTCGTTGCTCCTCGGTTATGGAGACTTGATCACCTGACTTACAGCGTAGTTAAGAACTGGAATGGAAAGAAAGAATGAGAAGTGTTTTGATAATAATTACTTTGATCTAGATTAGGATCACCTAGAATTGGTTAATGAACCATCAATGGTAAAAGTAAAATATTGAAGATAAGGACTTACCTTAGTAAGCTTTTCTGCAAAAGAAAATTTGATTCTCGAGTACCCGTACCTTGATTCCCTAAAGCTAGCATGCCTTTGGAGTCTTTGTCTTAGTCGGGTAAGTCTTGTTGAGTACTCTCGTACTCAGGGTTTGTTGAACCCCTTGTTGTAGGTGCGGTTCATGAACAAGTCTACTTCGAGCCTTGTTGCATGACCGTCGTGGTTGAAGAAAGTGACGACGAGTAGACTGTGTGGCCTTTGGGCAAGGCATCTCGCTTGTGTGATGTAATAAAGTTACTACCGATACTTCTCTACTACTGGTTTGTAATAATGTTACATAAGGTTTGAGGTTTGAAAACTGGTTTGTAACCCTAAGTTATTGTAAGACTTCTGCTACTTTACTCTGTTGAATATTTTGAATAAACTGTTGTAATATTGCAATACTCCTGTGATTGGATCCTGTTTGGAGGAAAGCAGGCCTTTTAAGTTATGGTGAACATAAGTACGGCTGTCAGAGGTCATTATGGCAATGACAGGTACTTGTGGGCCATCATAATTAGGAGGTTCTGTGACAGCTGGTACCAGAGCATAATCACTCGAGTTATTGTAGTATTACTTTGCAAAAACTTCAAAATGATTTGGGTCAAATAAACTTAATATGGATATTTTGGTCCAAATTGCTTTTTGCTTATCTTAATCTATTCTATAGTTTCCTTAGCTCATATTTGAACGCTTCGTAGTGAAGTATCATGTATAGTGCCCTATGTTATAAATTATTGCATGTGTTACTTAGTCTTTTTTGCTAGATCGTAAGTACGATGCATGCATCATGTTTAATTAACCTGCTTAAGTTACCTTCCCTTTTAAAGTGGTTTGGGTTAAGTAAGTTTCAATCCTATTCATGCTAACCTTCAGATCCCTCCTATCTGTTCTTATCGTTCTAATTCTATCTTGCTTTAGGATGGCACGTGTGAAGACGACTCCTCGCAAGAAAAGTGGTCCGCAAGGAGTGCCATGTCATCAGTTGGCCACCAGAGGTGATGGAGCAAGCAGTAGCCGTAATCCGAACCCAGATTCGGAATCAGAGGTTGCAAGGCTTACGTCAGAGGTAGAGCGACTGAAGCGCAACATGCGTTTTTGGAAGCAGTTCTAGAACGAGTCTCTGGAAAAGGAGACAGAAGCCAGGGCTCATGTTCGAGAGTTGGAGCTATATGCGACACACCTGGAGCAGTACAACACCATTCTGCATGAGGAAGTCCATAGGCTACATGATCTGATGAATCCCAATCATCAGCCTCAGACAGTAGAAGATGATGTCGGTGCCGTGGTTGTTCCTGGTGGAGAGGACAATGAGGAAGATGATCTGGAAGAAAACGAACCCATGATAGAAAGTGGGGATGAGGCAAGTCATGTCACTGGTGCAAGTGCTCCGGAGAATGAGGATGGAGTGATCGTGATCAGCGATGATGATGAGGAGTGAAGTGTCGACATGGATGGTTATGTAACATAGTAGTCTTTCCTGCTTTCTAAGAACCTTAGTGGGTAGTTTCTTGCTTGCGAGCAAGTTTGTAATGAAATAATGTAAGATAAGTTTGATGTGTGTACTAGTAATATACTAACTGCTTTTTAATTCAATAAAGTGATGTAAATAAACATGGTTTGTGTACAACAGATGGACGGTACTGAAACTTCCCAGGATGGGGACAATACTCCGAATCCCCCACCATTTCCACCTACTTTGGCAGAAGCTATTGCCGCACTGGTTAATGCCACTACCTTGTTGGCTCAGAATCAGAACGGAAATCAGGGTCGTCGAGGCCATAATAATGGAGGAGAAACCACTTATGTGGATTTCACCGATACCCGTCCACCGGTATTTTCAAAGGCAGATGAGCCGCTAGAGGCGGATGACTGGCTCCATACCATGGAGCAAAAGTTTGAACTTCTACCGTGCACGGAGTACCAGAAACCCGTGTTTGCAGCACAGCAACTTAGAGGTGCTGCAGGGGCGTGGTGGGCGAATCTGGTCGCCGCACGGCCTGCTGGCCACCGTGTCACTTGGCAGGAGTTTCGGGATGCTTTCAGAGCACACTACATTCCAGATGGTGTCATGGCCATGAAGTTAGAAGAGTTTCTCTCGTTGAAACAGGGGAACCAGACAGTTCTACAGTATGTGGGCAAATTCAATCATCTGTCCCAGTATGCAGCTGAGTATGTGAACACCGATGCGAAGAAGAAGAGTTGTTTCATGAGGGGTTTGAGTACCAGGATCCAGGAAGCATTGGTCACCTGTTATAATGCCACGTACCATAAGATAGTCAATGTGGCTATCGCGTCAGAAGAAAAGTCCTGCCTTCACAAAGAGTCGAAGAAAAAGAAGCAAGTGTTGTCTAGCCCGTCTGGCGGCATTAAGAAGCGCCAGAAGTTTGTTTACCACCCTCAGAACCATTTCTGCCCAACTTATCATCCACCGCAATACCAAGCTCAGCCGCAGACGTTTTTCCGTCCTGCCGCAACCCCGCAATTTACACAACAGCCGAATGCCCCTGGTATTCGAAACCAGACTCCCGTAACCCACAACTTTCCCTGCTACAATTGTGGAAAGCCAGGCCACTTTTCCAAGGACTGCCCGTATCCAAGGCAGTACAATCCCAATTATCCCAGAGCTCCCGTACCACAACAACAACCTCAGAGCAAGAATAATAATCTGAATGTTCAGAAGGGTAAGAGTGAGAAGAAGAAGACCGGACGTGTGTTCTACACTCAAGCAAGTGCAATTCCAAAGGGAGAACCTGTTATGATAGGTATGTTCTCTGTTGCTAATCATCCAGCAGTACTGTTATTTGATTCAGGTGCATCGCATACATTCATAAATCGCACCTTTGTTGTTAAGCATGACATTCCAATTATGGGAACACAAGAAGATTTCTTTATCCAGTCGCCCGGGGGACGACTATGTACTAAGGAGATGGTACGTGACGTACCTATAGAGTTAGGTGGGCATATATTCCCTACCTCAATGATAATATTACAGAAACAGGATATAGATGTAATTCTGGGTATGAATTGCATGTATCAAAGAGGAGCCATTATTGGTGCACTGCACAGAACTATAAGGTTGAACTTGCCAGATAATAAATCTCATCTTCTTATCAAACTTCCTATTCCCAAGAGAACAATTGAAAGGTTATGTGCAACTTCAGTACAGGAGATTTGTGATATACCGGTAGTCTGTGAATTTCCAGATGTGTTTCCAGATGATCTACCAGGTCTGCCAGACAGAGATGTAGAGTTTGTGATTGAGTTAAAACCGGGTACTGCCCCAATATCTAGGAGAGCTTACAGAATGTCACCCAATGAATTGGCAGAACTTAAGGATCAATTGCAAGAGTTACGTGACAAAGGTTTTATCAGACCCAGTTCCTCACCATGGGGATGTCCGGCTCTTTTTGTTAAGAAGAAAGATCAGACTTTAAGGATGTGTGTTAATTATAGACCATTGAATGAAGTAACCATTAAGAACAAATATCCATTTCCTCGCATTGATCTACTCTTTGATCAGCTTGCGGGGGCAAAGGTATTTTCAAAGATCGATCTTCGATCGGGGTACCATCAAATCAAGATTCGACCTGAAGATATCCCAAAGATTGCATTCACCACCAGATATGGATTGTATGAGTACCTAGTTATGTCTTTTGGTCTTACTAATGCACCGGCACATTTAATGTATCTGATGAACTCAGTTTTCATGCTGGAACTTGACAAGTTTGTGGTTGTGTTTATTGATGATATTCTGGTATATTCCAAAAGTGAAGAAGAGCATGCTGAGCATCTCAGAGTAGTTCTGACTCGTCTGAGAGATCATCAACTGTACGCCAAGTTCAGTAAGTGTGAGTTTTGGTTAAGAGAAGTGCAATTCTTAGGACATGTGTTGTCAGCAGAAGGAGTAGCAGTAGATCCTGGCAAGGTAAAAGATATTCTGAATTGGAAGCCACCAATCTCAGTTCATGAGGTCCGAAGTTTTCTAGGGATGGCGGGTTATTACCGTCGATTCATACCTGACTTTTCAAAGGTAGCCAAGCCAATCACGGAGTTGTTGAAGAATCAAACCAAGTTCATATGGTCTCCAGAATGTGAGGAAGCTTTTAGAATTCTAAAGAAGTCATTGATAACTGCCCCAGTTTTAGCACAACCAGATATAGACAAGCCATTTGATGTTTACTGCGATGCCTCGGGTATTAGCCTTGGTTGTGTATTGATGCAGGAAGGCAGAGTAATTGCTTATGCCTCGAGACAGTTGAAGCGTCACGAAGAGCATTATCCGACACATGATCTTGAACTAGCGGCTGTAGTTCATGCATTAAAAATCTGGCGTCATTACTTGTTAGGTAATACTAGCCACATGTATACAGATCACAAGAGCTTAAAGTATATCTTTACTCAGTCGGAATTGAATATGAGGCAAAGAAGGTGGCTTGAATTAATAAAGGACTATGATTTAGAAGTACATTATCACCCTGGAAAAGCAAATGTTGTTGCTGATGCACTTAATAGAAAGAATCATTGCAATTGTATAACTGTGAAGCCAATGGATTACAATTTGTGTTACGAATTGAAAAAGTTGAATATTGAAATAGTTCAACAAGGTCAGTTAACCAATGTCACAGTAGAATCAACAATCAAAGATCAGATTGTATCTGCTCAGAGAAAGAATTCCGGTATAGCTCACATCAAAGAAAAAGTTAGAACAGGTCAACCAACAGATTTTAGTATTGATGATGCAGATGTGTTGTGGTTCAAGAACCGGCTAGTGGTCCCAAAGGTTCCAGAGTTACGTCAGCTCATTCTTGATGAAGCACATAGTACAAGGTTTTCTCTCCATCCAGGGAGTAATAAGATGTATCAAGATTTGAAACAGAGATTCTGGTGGACCAAAATGAAAATTGAGATCGCTAAGTATGTGGCCAGATGTGACACTTGTTGTAAAGTGAAGGCTATACATTTGAAGTCGGCAAGAATGTTACAACCCTTGCCCATTCCATCTTGGAAATGGGAAGATATCAGTATGGATTTCATTACTGGGTTACCCAAGACCTCAAGAGGCTTTGATTCAATTTGGGTCATTGTGGACCGACTGACAAAGTCATCTCATTTTATTCCAGTCAGGGTGGACTATACTGCTACAACTTATGCTAAAATATATATTGCACGAATCCTGAGTCTTCATGGGGTACCAAAGACCATTGTATCTGATAGAGGTACGTAGTTTGTCAACAATTTTTGGAGACACTTACATGAGTCCCTGGGTACAAAACTTCTGCACAGTACCGCTTATCATCCACAAACAAGTGGTCAGACTGAAAGGGTCAATCAAATTCTAGAAGATATGTTAAGATCGTGTGCACTTAATTATTCAGACACTTGGGACGAGTGGTTACCTTTAGCAGAATTCTCCTACAATAATAGTTATCAAGAGAGTATCAAAATGGCACCGTTTGAAGCATTGTATGGCCGCAGGTGCAGAACTCCATTGAATTGGTCAGAACCGGGAGAAAGGTGGTTTTTCGGTGTTGATCTTATGAAAGAAACAAAAGAAAAAGTTAGACAGATCTAGAATAATCTGAAAGTTGCTCAGTCCAGATAAAAGAGTTATGCTGATAAAAGGCGTAGACCCTTGGTATTCCAAGTAGGAGATTATGTTTATTTGAAAGTATCACCCATGAAGGGAGTTAACCGATTTGGAGTCAAAGGCAAACTCGCACCACGTTATGTTGGCCCATTTCAAATTATTGAGAGATGTGGAAAGGTGGCATATAAGTTAAAGTTGCCTGAACAACTGTCAGCCGTGCACAATGTATTTCATGTATCCCAAATGAAAAAGTGTCTGCAAGTACAGGATCAAGTTGTTGATGTTGATGGAGTTGAACTTGAATCGGATTTGACATATTCTGAACATCCTGTCCACATTTTGGATCAAAAGGATCATGTTACCCGAAGTAGAACAACTAAATGGTACAGAATACAATGGAATCAACATTCAGAAGAGGAAGCCACCTGGGAATCGGAAGATTACCTATTGGAGAATTTCCCCGAGTTCTTTGCTTCTATCTAGGTTGCAATTTCTTCTTTAAACTGTAACCTATCCTTTTCAAATCTTTGTAATGTAGAAAACCCCCTACCTGTTTTGTAGACAAGTCTTGGACGTGTTTGCTTGACACGTTTCCTTTTCCATTACTTAACTCAAGGCTTTAAATCTCGGGACGAGATTTCTTTAAGGGGGAAGGGTTGTAACACCCCGGGTGTTATAGTGCTAATAAATCTGCCATGTCATCATAATGCATTGCAAAGCATCCATGATTAGGTCAACCTTGTTATGTATCAACTAAAACGAGTTTACTTATCTAGATTGGATGTGCTTCTCCGTGGTGTGTTTCGAACCCGAAAACCCTAATTTCGAATGGCACCGCAAATCTTAGTCCATGCCCTACGTAATTTGAAGTGTGTGATTGTGTTACACACTAGTGTCAAGTGTAGGGTATGAGCTCAAGTACAACACATAAAATGAAGCTCCAAGTTTGAGTTTGAGTTGGAATCCAAAAGCTTGTTACGAGTTTTCCGATTCGAATTCAAATTTAAATTTGGGGAAAAATGTAAAAGAATTTCAAAAGCTAAATTGGTCAACCAAGAGTGGCATTTAGTCAACCATGTCATGTTGGTCCAAATGATGCCCTTGGGTGAGGTTTTGATCACTAAGTAATCACTAATCAAAGTAGCAACAAATTCCAATTGAAAATTCCTCCGAAAACCCTAAATTTCAAAACCCTAATTTACCCCTTTTGAAATAATTCAAAATCTAAGCAAAATTTGGGAAAAATTTTAAAACCAAGTTTGTAGAACTTTTCAAGGGCTACAACTTTGGTGTTTTGAGTTTTCAAAGTTTTAGTGTAAAATGTGGAGCAATTTTAAAAATAAACAAATTTCAGATTTAACTCATTTTTGTCCCCAAACTAAGATTTCAAAATGGAGGCAGAATTTGAAAATTTTTTGAATAGCAAAGCTGTAGGTCTTGTCAAGATGTACAACTTTGGTGTTTGGAGATTTTGACGTTTCAATATGAAATCCAAAGTAATTTCTAAATTACCAAATCCCAAAAATGTGTCCCCTTTTGAATTTAAACTCAAATTTCAAAATCCAGTTAGAATTTGAAAAAGTGTTCAATACAAAACTTGTAGAGATTGAAATTCTAAAGATTTCATATATTGGAAGTTTTTTCAAGTTTCCACATGAATTTGAGAGTAATTTGAGAAAACAGTTTGAAAATTCAAATTTGGAGAGGGGGTGCTACAGTGCTACGCCAATGGCGGCCGGCCACCGTGCGGTATGGGCGCCGGCGAGCCGCTGTGGCCGCCCAGACCCTTCGCGCGCGACTGGGAGCGCCAGCGCGACGACGTGAGCATTCCAACTCTGTAGCCGCGACCGTCGTCTATAAATACGTCGAGGTCACAGTGGCGTTTTTCGTTTTCCCTGTTTTCGCCACCGCCGCCACCGCAGCTCCGCCGCTCGCCGCTGCCGCCGTCAAGCCGCCACTGGCCACGCAACTCGCACCAACAAACTCGCCTCATCCTCGCGCATCTGTTGGTCTAATTGTTCAAGCCTTCTTCTCGCCTGAGCCTCCGCACCGCCCGCTCGCGTGTCCAACTCCGGTCGGAGCACCGCCACCGTCGCCTCCCGTGGCCAGGCCACTCCGGCTCCTCTCCGTCATCCCCGAGACCGCCATCGTCACCGCTATGAGCTCCTGATCCTTTTCCTCACGCTATTTTAGCCGCTACCGCGCTATAACGTCGGGTCGTCGGGCACCGCGGCCATCGAGCCGCCACCGTCGTCGGTGAACTGTCACCGGAGCTCGAACCGTGGGGCTAGCTAGCAAAATGGAGTCGTGGGAGGGTGTAGATGGTGATGGTAGGGTCAGTGTGTCGACCGAAGCTTCGGTCACCGGCCGGCCACCGCGCGGAGGTGAGTGAGCGCGCGGGAGTGAGCGAGGGGCGGGAGGTAGGCGATGACAGGCGGGGCCAAGCTGTCAGCGAGATAGAGGGAGAAACGGCCGCGCGCGCGGAGCAGGCCGCGCTGCTGGGCCGCAGTGCTGGGCCGAACGTGGGCGCGGGCGAGCGCGAGCGCGCGGGCGCGTTGCTGGGCCGCTCGGTTGGGCTGGACCGGAAAGAGAGAAGGGATCGGCCTGGTTCGATTTATGTTTTTCTTTTTCAAAATTTTGAATAGTGATACTATTTGTTTATTTCACTAAAAATTGTGTAGAGTTCCAAAATTCCTGAAAATTTTTGTGTGAGCTTCTCAATGTGTAAACTATCTAGGAAAAATGTTAAATCATGAAATTGAGTACTTTGTGCAATAGAATTAATTAGTTCCAATAAAGATTAAATGCAACTTCCATGAATTTTAATAATTTATTTATTAATCCAAAAATTATGAAATTTATTATGACATTGTTTTAAATCATTCTTAATCCATAGAAAAAGTTTGAGCTTGTTTAGATAAAGTTTGATCAACTATTAATTATGCCCTAATTAATTAGATATTAAATAAATGTTAATCTGAGAACTTTAAGTGTTGTGTGCACTTTTGATTGAGTGATGTCCTTAGGTCGCTACTCTTTGGTGATCTTTGGCACCTTAATTCCATGTTTGAGCTCATTAGTAACTTACTTAGTGTAAAAGCTGGTATCGCTGGAGTTGTCGCTACTAGTTAGTAGGTTTTCTGTTTTGCGACTGTACCGTGAAGGGAAGTTGTACTCAAGTCGTAACTCATGGCATGTTATCATCCAGCATCATGTTTATCATCGAGCATCATGTTAAAGCATGTTATGTACTCATGTAGTTCCCGCTTTCGATGAAGTCGCTGTTGCCGAGCAAGCTTCCGGAGAAGAGCTATCGTCGGTGGGTTCCGGACCAGACGTTGGAGTCCTCGAGTCTGAGTCAGTCGTCGTGTCAGAGCAAGGCAAGCCCCGGTGCATTTAAACCCTAACTTGAGTTTTACAAATGTTTTATTATTTATTATTATGGTTTACTGCATTAAGTATTTAGGAGTTGAGTGATAACCTAATTGCTGCATTATCATCCTTGATTATTGCGATATCAACCTTGATACCTGTTTTACGAAAAATGCGCAGTATGCTTCGCTATGCTTAGAAGTTAGGCTTTTAAATAAAATGTTTACATAGCCATGACGGCATACTTAATGAATATTGAAAGATAAGAATGAACTTGAAAGATCGGGCGGGTGGTTTGGCCACTGCTAACATGCATTGGGAAATGAGTCTCAATGTAGTGTTTCCGCCTTGTCAGTTAAGGACCGTCCATTGTAAGCCGGCCTGTGTTTCGAGACTTTGCAACTAGCCTCATGCCTTGGGTAAGCCCAAAATATTAGTGATTCCATTACAAGAATGTCTAACCTCGCACTGGGAGTGGAGAGATGGCGGGAGTAACGTGTACCCTTGGGGCTAGAATCGGGCCGGGTTCGAGGAGTACTGTACTCTCGGGTGGCGATGGACACGTTCTGGTTTTGGGAGATCTAAATGAGGGTTGATATATGTAAGATTGCTCCTCGGTTATGGAGACTTGATCACCTGACTTACAGCGTAGTTAAGAACTGGAATGGAAAGAAAGAATGAGAAGTGTTTTGATAATAATTACTTTGATCTAGATTAGGATCACCTAGAATTGGTTAATGAACCATCAATGGTAAAAGTAAAATATTGAAGATAAGGACTTACCTTAGTAAGCTTTTCTGCAAAAGAAAATTTGATTCTCGAATACCCGTACCTTGATTCCCTAAAGCTAGCATGCCCTTGGAGTCTTTGTCTTAGTCGGGTAAGTCTTGTTGAGTACTCTCGTACTTAGGGTTTGTTGAACCCCTTGTTGCAGGTGCGGTTCATGAACAAGTCTGCTTCGAGCCTTGTTGCATGACCGTCGTGGTTGAAGAAAGTGACGACGAGTAGACTGTGTGGCCTTTGGGCAAGGCATCTCGCTTGTGTGATGTAATAAAGTTACTACCGATACTTCTCTACTACTGGTTTGTAATAATGTTACATAAGGTTTGAGGTTTGAAAACTGGTTTGTAACCCTAAGTTATTGTAAGACTTCCGCTACTTTACTCTGTTGAATATTTTGAATAAACTGTTGTAATATTGCAATACTCCTGTGATTGGATCCTGTTCGGAGGAAAGCAGGCCTTTTAAGTTATGGTGAACATAAGTACGGCTGTCAGAGGTCATTATGGCAATGACAGGTACTTGTGGGCCATCATAATTAGGAGGTTCTGTGACATCAGCCACGGGCAACAAGCAGGCGCAGCAGTAGTACCACTGCGCAGCCGGTGTGGCCAGTGCCGCGCAGATCGACCTGACCTGCAACGGCGGCGGCGGCGTGGTGGCATCGCAGAAGGGCGGCAGGGACAGCGACCTCGAACTGCAGTACCACGGCGTGAATGGCGAACGCGCTGTTGGCGGTGGTGGTGTCCGCCAACGGATGCCCGTTGTCCACGGCGTGCATGGCGGATGTGCTGTTGGCGGCGGAGCTGTGCCAGCAAGGTGGGGAGGTGGATGTGCTGGTGCTCGCTAGGTGCGAGCGCCTCCGTGCAGGGCTAGAGTGGGCGACGACAGCGGGAGTGCGAGGTGCTGGCGCGCGCCGCCGCGGCGGGTGCCTCGCTAGCGCTGCGGGAGAAGGAGCGCGAGCTGGAGGCGGCCATGGCGGATGATGTTGCAGTGGCCATGGCAACGGTCACGTGTGAAAGCATCTAGGCCCCAAGGTTTGGTTTCGGTAATTAATGACAACACTCTATTACCATGACTAACGTATGTTTTGCAGAAACATTGGTAAGTTAGGTCATGGAGGTGATAACTGCTTTGAGCACTGTGGTACTCATGTCCCTTGATGGAAATCGTTTCGGTTTTCAAAAGAGTGACGTCAAGATTAAGGACGGTTAGTTCCGGATGTCGAGGTGTTGAGACACATTCGGAATAGTCGTTAGGATCTTCGTTTTTCTCTTTTGGCCGTACTATAAAGGGGGGCATGAATGGGTAGCTTGACCTAGGCGAGTCCTATGTTTAGGTGTGGTGCACACTTGTTAAACTTGGCGCTAGGCAACCCTAGAATAGCTCAAAGTTCAGTTGGAAGCAACTTGGTTGAAGTTGCGACGCGTTTCGAGAAGTTTCGGGCAGTTTTCCAGTCACCGGACGCGGTCTTCGGGAGCACCGGACGCGTCCGGTCAGTACGCTATCGCGCTAGGGTTTCGGTCTTGACCACCGGACACGGTCCTCGCGAGGACCGGACGCGGTGGTCAGTGGCTGACACGTGTCACATTGTGAGAATGCCCGTCGGACGCGACCTGGCTGTGATCGGCGCGTCCGGTCTCAGTCCAGTAAGGTCCAGAGAGGACCGGACGCGTCCGGTCTTCAGGCATCGGACGCGGCCTCGCGTCCGGTGCGAGTACAGTAAGCACCCTTGCACGATCGGACGCGTCCGGTCAACCCTGACCGGCGCGTCCGGTGGTTCAGTTCAAAATCGCGTTTTGACCGTTACGGGCGACCGTCGCGTCCGGTCAGTTGCACCGGTGCGTCCGGTGACCCCGTGTCAGAAAGTAACGGTTCGTTTTCTTTGAGGGGTGTATAAATACAACCCCTCCACCTCTTTTAGAGGTCTCTTGCTCATTCAAACATCTGAGAAAACCCTCTAGAGTGCAAGGGAGTGCAAGAGCTCTAGTGAGGATAGAGATTTGAGAATCAAAGTTTGTGATTCCTCACTAGTGATTAGAGAGTAGCAAGTGTGCATCCATCTCCTCATTTGGGCTCGTTGTGGTCAAGTGAGAGTTCTAGCTTGTTACTCTTGGTGATCGCCATCACCTAGACGGCTTGGTGGTGATTGGGAGTTTGGTGATCATCCGGCGGAGCTTGTGGATGACCCAACTCAAGTTGTGAGCGGCTTTGGGTGATTCGCCGCGACGGAGTGTCGAAGAATCAACCCGTAGAGAGCACTTGATCCTTGCGCGGATCAAGGGGGAGCGACACCCTTGCGCGGGTGCTCCAACGAGGACTAGTGGGGAGTGGCGACTCTCCGATACCTCGGAAAAACATCGCCGTGTTCCTTGCCCCTTTACTTTCAAGCAATTACTTTCTCGTATTTACTTTCATTGCTTGTTTTACTTTCCTAGAATTGCCATGCTAGACTAGGATTGGAAACTAGGGTGCAAAACTTTTTAACGGTAGACTCTCTAGGAACACAAGTAGGCACTAGGGGTGAATTCCGGCTTGTAGGATTTAATTCTTGCAATTAATTTTTAGAAAAGCCCAATTCACCCCCCCTCTTGGGCATCTTGATCCTTTCAACGTGTTCGACGAAATGTGTCAACGGGGTAAACTTACCAGTCTTAGGATAGGGTGATTCTATACAAGCCAAAGCAAACAACCAAACAAACCAAAACTTAGCCAAGCTTCAGCAATCATTCAAACCAAACAAGTGGTTGTTGGCTTGTGCCAACCTGGCTAAGTCTAGCCTGGCTCAAAAAGCTAGCCAGGCTTGGAATTGAATATGAACCAAATAGGCCCTATATGTACCTGTGTGCAATGATTTATTTCTTAATAGCCTATACATGTAATCAGACTTTGATGAGTCAATCTAGAGTCATAGACATTTTTTAGGCCTACACAAATATTTAGGTGTGTGTAGCCTTTTTATTACCCACATATGTCCCAAACAGACTTGGGATAGCTTCAGTGTGTTTGGATGCCTGCACGAAGCCCTAAGCCTATCTCCGTCACACAAAAGCAGCCCACGAGCCTAGCTTTAGAAAGAGTAAATTGCACGGCTGGTCCTTAAAGTATTGGGCGGGTTTCATCTGGTCCCCAAACTATGAAATCGCATGTTTGCTTCCCTAATGTATTTAAGTGATCTCATCCAGGTCCAAAATAGACACGAGGAGGGTTCTAAGCTGACATGGTCATCCACGTGGACATGATTTAAGCGTGGACGTGATTTAAGCTGACGTGGTCATCCACGCAGCGGTTGACTAACGTGGCGTGTGCTGATTGGTTGGAGTAGTGCGGTCCAGTTGACCTGGTTGACTACGGGTCAACGAGTGATCTGGAGTGTCCATTCGGGATCTGATGACGCCGGGAGCGTCTTCCTCCTCTGGCTGGTGCCCAGCGGTGGTGGCTCACCGTACTTCGGCCAGAAATAGCACTCCGGTCAACAAAGACCTCCGGCGAGCGGCCAGGGAGGGAGAGGAGTTGCGGTGAAGACGTTGGTGGTGATTTTGACGGCAGGGAGGCGGTGAGGAGGGAGGTCGCAGCAGTGAAGGTGAGTGGCTCGGCCATGGCGGGTGGGAGCTTCGGCGAGGTCAAAAACTCGGGGCTAAAGCTACGGATCAAAGCTGAGGAGCATTCTGGTGGCTATGGCACGTCCTTGAGGTGCCAGATCAGGAAACAAGGAGGAGGACAGAGGTGTGTGTGTGTGGAGATCGACGAGCATAGCGGCGGCGGTGATAGGGGCGCTACGGCGAGGGAGAGGACTAGTGAAGGGGCGGGGCATCTGCGACATGATGGTGTGGTGCCGAGGCCCTCCTTTTATAGGGGAGAGACGAGGAGAAGAGCCATGTCACAGAGCTCGGCGTCTGACCGTCAATGGCGGCCGCGTTTCAGTGCGCAGGAAGAATGGGTCTAGGCAGACTGCCTCAACGAGCGGTGGTGGAGCGAGGGAAGGGGAGGGGCGTGGTCCTCGTGGCTGAAAGCCCAAGTTTGGTTTTGGAAATTGAGTGACACCAAAGTTGCTAATGTTATGTGATCAAGTGTGATTAAGCTAGGCATAAGCAACATGTGATGGAGGTGGAAATGGCATGGAGAGATTGCCACAAGACCACATGATTTGGTGCATGAAATGATGAGCAAGATCATGAAGGAATGCACATAAAATGATGAACTTGATGATCAAGTGGAGGAGAAGGAACTAAGAGCGCAAGGCAAAGGTATAACCATAGGGTTTTCCTTTTGCCGGTCTAAGATGAGTAGAGAAGTGATTGACCGGGTTTAGGATACATAGCCGACTATCAAGAGGGGCAATCACGGTTAGCTCGGGAATCAAGTGCCACTAGATCAATGTCTTGAGCATATGCATTAGGATCTAGTAGAGAGCTAGCATAACGCCTTGAAAAATGTTTGTGAAATGCTAACACACATGCACATGGTGGTGTACACTTGGTGGTGTTAGCACATTGGCGAAGGCGGTGGAGTTTGAGCGGTAGAGAGGGGTTTTGGTTCCTCTCTCCCTCCCACCAAGCTTGCGAGGCGAGATTTGGCGCTTTTTGGGAAGTGAAATGCCTATTTTCCATTGCGCCGGAGGTAAGAAAAGGTGGTGAAAGTCCGAAGTCTCTAAAAAACTCTAACCGGACGCTGAACCGGACGCGGTCCCGGTTTGACCGGACACGTCCGGTCAGTTCAATGCGGCGCGGGCACTAGGGTTTGCAACCGGCGTGTCCGGTCCCTCATGGAACCGGAGCGTCCGGTCGGGCACCCAGAGGGGCAGAGCGTGGCGAAGAGCTGATCGGACGCGCGACGCGTTCGGTCACTTGCGATCGGACGCGTCCGGTCATGGTGGGAGCTCTCTGGACTCCGACCGGACGCCGGGTGCAGCGCGTCCGATCAAACGGTGAAGCGCGTCCGGTCACGGCAACGGCACGCGCGCTGTTACTGTTTGTCCCGTAGTGACCGGACGCGTCCGGTCACCCTGACCGGTGCGTCCGGTCATCACGTTTTTCTCTGTGACGTCTTGTAACGGTTAGTTGCTTACCCCTTCGCTATAAATAGATGGTGACCGGGTTTGGAGGGAAAAATCTTGCACATTTGAGATATTGAGACATCCTTTGAGCTAGAGAACAACCCCCCACTCATCTCTTTGCTTGGTTGTACATCTTGAGTGAGATTGAGTGAGATTCTAGTGCATTACTTGAGAGTTGCATTCTAGAGGCACTTGATCTTTGAGTTGTTGCGGATTTCTTGTTACTCTTCCGTGTTTCCCGACGCGGTAGACGGCTTGGAGCAGCGGAGGTGATTGAGCTCGCAATTGGAGATTGTTGGAGCCCTCACCAAGTGTTATAAGGGGTTCTTGATCCTTCCCCGTGGGAGTTCACAAATTGGATACTCCAGTAGAGCTCGTGGCTTGGAGGATCCCCATTTTGTGTGCGGTTGTGCGGCGCCCGCCGAGGGCTCGACTCTTGAGAGTTGATTAGCTCGCGAACCGACAAGTGGGTGTATCGCCACAACGGGGAGTAGCTTGCCGGGAAGCAAGTGAACCTCGGGATAAATTCTTATGTCGTTCTCTTCTCGAGGATTTCTCTTGTGAGATTGATTGATTGGTTCTTCTCATCTCTACACGGAGGTATAATCACTCAAAGCTCTTCTCTCACGTTACTCCTTGTTTCTAGCTTGTAGTTGTTGTTGTGTTTAGTGGATAGCCTTGTACTAGACTTGTGTAGGTGGCTTGCTTAATTAGTTAGAGTTAGTGCATTTTGCTTCGCCACCTTTTGTACTAACACTTGTGGTTAAGTAAATCTTGTAGAAGTTTTAATTAGGCTATTCAACCCCCCCTCTAGCATATTTGGACCTTACAGTGGTAGGCTCGAGGGAGGGCTCGGTCGGGGGGCGGCCTGATCCCCTTCCAGCCTTCCCTATAGCAGGGGTCAGCCATGGACGAGCTAGAGGAGGAAGACGTTCCCGATGCCATCAGATCCCGGATGGATGCTCCAGATCACTCGTTGACCCGCAGTCAACCAGGTCTACTGGACCACCCAGTCAGCACTACTCCAACCAATCAGCACATGCCACGTGGACGACCATGTCAGCTTAAATCATGTCCAAGTGGACGACCACATCAGCTTCTAACACTTCTGGCATCTAATTTCGACCTAGATGAGATCACTTAAATACATTGGGGAGCCAATTGTGCGATTTCGTAGTTTTGGGACCCAGATGAAACATGTCTAATACTTTAAGGATCGGCTGTGCAATTTACTCCTTTAGAAAACAAAAATGAATTCCGTTTCTCAAAAGGCAGACCTCCGAGATGCAATATATTAGTGCTTGTTTGATCCATTGCCACTAAAAAATAGCAGCTAAAATTAGTTCTAGTGAATCCAAACTGATCCACTAACAAACCTTCTAATTATTAATTAGGGAGTTGCTAACTATGAGTTCCATTAGCTAATTTGAAGTTGCTAGTAGATGCTTATAGTTTACATGCATCTTCAATCCGCTATCAACAGCCTATTAGTAGGTGGATCCAAATAACCTTTTGCTAAAATTTAACAGTGACTAGCTATTAGCTAGCTATTTCTTAGTGCTAATGTATCAAATAGACTCTTATAAGTAAATATGATATTAGTAAGTAATTAGTATGTTTTAAGGTACATTAGGTATATTTCAAAGTAAATTAAGGTTTAACAAGATAAATTAACTTGTATACGATCGACTCAAAGTCTCAAACAAACAAATAAATAAATCTATAACTAATACTCCCTCCATCCCAAATTACAAATCATTCCAACCTTCTTGGAGAATTAAAGCATCTCAAGTTTGAACCATTGATATTATAAATATAAAGATTATAGTCTTTTGAATCATTGGTCCTTACGTAAAAAATAGATTATAATATTGATTAGAAACAAAACTTATTCTTATTAAAATATAGATCAACCAGTGATTCAACTAATCAATCTGTGATTGAAGTCTTAAACAGTTTGTTGTATAATCCTGTCTAAATAAATGTGCAAACCCTTACCGAGACTATAACATAAAAATTTGAGGGATGTCTTCTTTATATGTCGGCAACTAACTCATTGCTGACTTTAATTGGAGATTAGAATTACATATATTTATGAGTCCTAAAAAAAGGTCACGAAACTCAATATTCAACTGTGGTAACATATGGATAGTATGGAAATTAAATTTATGTTATATTTACAGCTAAATATTTTTTGTGCTCTGCAATAGACTACCATGTGGAAAAAATCTAGAGATGTCTTCCGTCTTAATCATCGGTGGATACATCAATTCCTAATAAGTTGGCAACTAACTCATTATTGAATTTAATCCTAGATTAAAATGACACAAAACTCGATATTTTAGTTGAGGCAACACATGGATAGCGTGAAAATTAAAGTTATAATATATTTACGTTAAAAATTTCAATGATTTGCAACGGGAGAAAAACATCTATTAAGGTTGTAATTTAATTGAATATAGGTTTAATAGGATATTTTTATATTATTACCAACATCAACTTATATTATGTCATGATCATCATAAAATAAATTTAGATTTAATGTTTTATAAAATTAATAGAACATAAATAGATATGTACCATTTCCATTGTCATCTATATATAGACCTTTAAACGTGGTGGCGTAGCTACAGTGCCAGGATCCAGTGAACAGTACCCCATTAAGCTACAGTGCCAGGATCCAGTGAAGAGTGCCTCCACCCTGGTATGAACAGTGCTAACCCGGTTGCAACAGTCTGCTCGCGCGAAGCGCGGGTTCCTGGCTAGTTTACCATGGAAATTTATAGTTTTTTCGTTGCAACGCTGAGCATGTTTTGCAAGCATAATATTAAAATGCAAAGGGATTCTTTTGTACTTTTTTACTTTTCATACTAGTCTCACACCCTCCTTATCTCATATATGACATACACTTATAACTCATGCTCGTTGGTTCCTTCGCCAGGTCTTTGTCGGGCCCTTCACCGGGACGAGCACCCAGGTATGCGCACCCTTTCTCTTCGCTTTCTGCTTTGCGAAATCGAGCACTCGAAAGCTAACTTAATCTATCAAGGTACCTGTATTCGGATCTGATCTAATTACAAAGTCTATGTATATTATGGCTACAAACTTCTATTTTTTCATAAGTTATTGGGTGTACATGTGCACGCCCATCAGCCCATGCCCTTAACTGGGTTTGGCCTTGCAATATTCCTTCTCTTTTTAGTTTTCTTATCAGGATATAATGTTGCTAGGAGCGACGAAAATTTTATTTATTGAGGGAACAACAACCTAATTTTTTTTAGCAACAACAACGATCTAACTGAGTTAGATAGAAGAAGTGGTTAAAGTTTATTTTATTAGCACATGCGAACTATAATCTCGAAGTGAGGGAGTATACTTTTGGTTTTGTGATATTATTGTCATATTTTCATTATTTGTTTGATAGTGATGCTTAATTTACCTTATTATCAAATTAATGATTTAAATTGTAGCTGGATTAATAATGCTAGTTATTTAAAATAAAAGTTGAAAAATGACTGAATCGATTATTGTATGATGAAAAATGCATGATAACAAAGCATATTGCTTCATTTGTTGTAAAAAAAGCATATTGCTTCATCTGGTGTTTTGCATATCCAGAAAATTCATGTAGTGATGAAAAAAATATAACATTTTGATTATGTATAATTTATATCACCTTAATACCTCGTAGATTCTATCTAGATATCATATATTTTAGAAAAAATGGAAATGACAAACCATGTCATTAGATTTATTGATTCTAGTTTCCCTGACTTTATCTGGCCAGAATTGATACAAATGAGTTACATAAAAGAACCATTTATGTTAGCTAATACTCCCTCCTTTTCTTTATGTAGGGTGATTAGGAATTAAAATTTGAAAAAGTCCTACTTTATGATTTTTAACTAACAATCAGACAAATTTATATGCATGTTATGTTAGTATCTAAAGGTTGTACTTGAAATTTGTATTTACATATCTAACATTACGTTGATTTTGTAACAACTGATAATGTATTCTATTTAATGGTCAAAGTTTAGTAGACTTTCAAATCTGAATAGGATTCATACATAATGAAACGTATGGAGAACTTAACAACAATAATGACCAAACTGACCAAAATATGAGCAGGTGTAGAGCCTTATGAGTATAACTTCCAAATCTTGGGAGCTTTGTGATACACTGTGCAAGTTTAGGTACTAATTGCAATTTTTGTACCTAGCCATTTGAAATTAACATTTTGCCATTGCGGTTGAGCATGCTAACTATTGTTCAGATAAAAAAAATACTTTATCATCATTTCTTGTACTTCTTTTCGTTGGCTTTACAATGATTATCTACTGTCAGTTTTATGATTTGACTAGTTACTTTGGTTTGTGGAACTGGATAGAACGATCTTCGATAATGATATGGCTCGGGCGTCCGTCCGGTGACTTCTCATTCAGACGTGGCTCATCCTCATCTACTTGCCCGCATCGCTTGCGTGACTTTTCGTCCGGACCTCGTGGCTCATCCTCATCCACTGGCCCGCGTCGTTCACGCTGCTCTGTGTTATGCACCCCCGCTCGATCGCAGTCGCGGGATGGATTCTGCTCGTGCTGCTCGCGGCGCCGCCCCCCGCGCCGAGCCACGCGCCCCTGCCCATACTCGCGCCTCCCGTCGCGGCAGCGCTCCATCAACCTGCGGCGGCCACTGCTGAGGTCCGTGCCATCGGCGACCTCCGCACTGGTGACCTCCGCGCACTCAGTGGCATCGAGCTCCGCGTCGGTGTCGAGCTCCACAATGACGAGCTCCATTCGTCCAAGCAGCCAGGCGACATTACGCTTGCGTTAAAAACGCTTGTTGCAAGTATATGTTTCAAGTGTTTCATATATCTCAGAGGTATGTTGCAATGGTTTCATATGGATGTTGCAAAAGTAGATCAAGATATTGTATATGTTGCAATGATTGTACACTTATGTTGCAAAATGTTTGTTTCCAATGTTTTATCTGTTTTTTTAGACGTATGTTGCAAGTGTATTTATCAGGATGTTGTATATGTTTCACACATATGATGCAAGCGTTTTATCTAGATGTTGCGTATGTGTTGCAACTGTTTTCAAGTGTTTTTTCAGGTGTTTTTACAAGTGTTTCAGACGCATGTTTTAAATGTTTTATCTATCTTTAGCCGTATGTTGCAAGTGTTGTATTTGAATGTTTTAAAAATAGATTGGGTGTTGCACTCCCTCATCGCTTTTTGTTGCCTCGCCTTGGTGTCTCCTCCTCATCTTCTGTTGCCTTGCATCCTTCTCAGACTATTGAGGGGGTGCAGCAAGGGCCGCCGAAGGGGGTGCGCTGGGTGCCGGCGGATGGGATGCGCTGGGGGATTATGACGTGGACGTGAGCGCACGCTGTTCCCCTCCGTTACGTGAGAAGGTAGCGATTCGGTCCCTTTAGTTCTCTATTTTATGCGGGATGCTGAGATGGTCCCGTTGGTGGGCCATAACGCTAGGTTTTCGTTACGCGGGCAGGTAGCAATTCGGTCTCCTTTAGTTTTCTATTTACGCAGGACGCTGAGATGGTCCCGCTGGTGAGCCACGACGCCAGCCCATGTTTCGGTTGGCTTGAGAGTGGGAGATGCGTTGTGTGCGCCGAACGTACTGACGCTAGTGCCCCCAACAATCTTTTAGGGTGCTCCACCATTTAGCCTACGTTATACGGATACGTCCCTGGCACTGTTTATCCCGTATCCGATACGTATCGGATGCAGATACGTGTCCGCTACGGTCGATATGTATAGGAGGATACGTGTCCGATACGCCACCGATATGTACAGGAGTATCCGATTTTTTTTTTTTTTTTTTTTTTTTGCGAATATTGGATACGTCTCCTGATACGTATCGGCCTCGTCGATACGGCCCAGCCCAATAAGACAGTCCCTTATCCCTCTATCCCCGACGCCCGAGCCTCCGATGCCCGCACTCCCGCACGCCCGTGCCTCGCGCCGCATCCCCGCTCGCGGACCGCCGGCCACTGGGGACGAGCCTCCCCCACCGCTCGCCGGCGACGAGCCTCCGTCCCAGCTCGCCGGCGACGAGCCTCCATCCCAGCTCGCCGTCCGCCAGCGACGAGTTTCCGCCCCTGCGACGTGGATCCAGGCTCCAGTCAACTCCCGTGAGTCAATCCCCTTCCCCGTTCTCGATCTCCTCTTCTTCTACAGTTCGTGGCCGCTTGTTGCTTGATTTCTTTCCTCCCCACTTCGTCTTCCTCTCCCCATTCTCGATCTATTCTATTTCTGCAGTGAAGTTAGTGACTTGTTGCTTGATTTAGCCGATCGTGCTTCTTGTATATTGAGTTGAAAAATGTAACCTATATATGTATATGTCCTGCTTTAGGTGCTCCATGGTTGTCTATGACATCTGAAATAAATTAGGATTGAAGCAAGATTAGGGAGTTATTCAAAACTCAAAAGTAAATGGTTTCCAGTCTTCCAGTTAAATGACCAAATGACCTGTATAATGTCAGCAAGCAAGCAAAATAAACGACAGACAAATTGTACCAACTCAGAGCAGTGCAGGCCGGGGAAGAAAACAAAATTGGACTCATCTCATTGTCTAGTAAGTTTGAAGCCTCATATCGGTCTTAAATGGGACCAATATTTGAGGAAAGTTGTGCCAGAGAAGGAACAAGTTGGAATTTTGTGGTCAGACATGGCCCCTTTCATGGAAAGCCAGAAACATTGTTCAGGCCTTGCTGATGTTACATATGTTCCTCCAGAGACTTTCTCTCTTAAGAGCCTGAGAGGTGTGCTATCCTATGAGGTACCTAGCTTCTTATCTACAATATTAACTTCTGAGTTTATTTACCATGATCTGTTTTCATTTATCTTCTACAATTGCCTTGACTTGCTAGATTCATTATTTTGGTATCGTTAGCCTGCTATTTTGTGCTATTCTTTTAACTATACATCAACAAACTTTGTCCTTGATGTAGGTATGGTCTACATCTCTTACAGAAGCCGAGAGAAAATTTCTCATACAATTTCTTCCAAGCGAGCCTGATGCAGAAGAAATTGTATATTCGTTGCTTACAGGAAAAAATCATCACTTTGGAAATCCTTTCCTCAGCTGGCAAGTTCTCTGATTTGATTCCTGTGGAACCATTTTATTTTGCATTTCTAGGGTTGTAGAGGCATACAGTTGTGCCTTCTGTTTTCTCTGTTGTGGTTATATTTGTGGTTATATTTTGTTGTGAGCTAGTTGTATTATTTCTAGGGATGAAACGTGGGCCAGATATTCTCGCCCGTCTATCTGAAGGGTTTAAATCTGTCCGTATCTGAGCCTAGATATTCAATGTCCCTTAGATCCGTCCACACCCAAATTTGGATATTCAATGTCCCCAGATCCGAATCTGGATATTCAAAGTCGGATATTTGATATAGGTACGTAGTATTTTATCAGTATCCGACTGTCTCTCAGACCCAAACTATGTGTCCGTATTTGTAGACAATATGCGTATCTAATTCTAAATCTAAGAAAAAAAATAACTATCTGTATTTGTATCCTTATAGATCTGTTTCTATTCGATCTGTTTTCATCCCTCCTTATTTCTGATCCAGTTTATGTGAAAAGTACCTACTATGGTTTTGAAATAGGTACATGTATCTTATTTCCTCCCACAGTCCGGTTTGTCTTGGTAGAACACAAGGCAACTAGATCTATTCATTGTTTTTGGTAACTAATAAATGCTTTGTGGGCTTAGGATTTGTTGGAAGTCATGAACATTGGATGAATTTTCAAGAATTGGCAAGAGAATGGGTGTGGTGGCTTGGGGCCTTGCGCATGGAGGCTGCAGAGTTGGTCTAGGGTTTCCCTTCTTGTTCATGCTTTCCCCTTTGACGGACAAACCCTTTACATAGTTTTTTTGGGTGCGCGCACGTGTGTGTGTGTGTGTGGGGGGGGGGGGCGAGGAGTGATCCCTAAGCTAACAATCAGTTGAATTATTTAAATTTAAATACACCAGCGGGCCTTGAACTGTATGGGTTTGCCGTTTAGGTCCATGAACTCTCAAATTGCATTTCTGAGCTACTTATGTTGTCTCCTGGTGTACCCTAGGTCCATGCCCTTTTGTTAGGTCTATTCGTCATACATGGCGATGCCAGCGTGGATCCCTGATCACTTGAGCTGCACGTGAGGGAGCGAGGGAGAAAAGGGGGGGGGGTGTGCCTGGACATATGCACTTAACCCCTTGAAGTTTGCCCATTTTTATTTCCATCCCTCCATCCTGGCCCCAAATCTTACTGCTCCTCTTACCGCGTGAACACCTTGAGCTCGGTGGCGTAGCCAATCTTGACCCTGTTGCGGAAGGTGAAGATAGAGTTGAGCATGCACGCAACCATTAGGGTGATGTGGTCCCCATGGCAAGCTTGGGGCAGATCCTTCACTCCGCACCAACCGGGATCATCCACACCAAATGGGGGAGAAGATTTGGGAGACAGGATGGAGGGATGAAAATGAAAACAGGATAAGCTTGGGGGGCTAGTGCATATTTCTATGCGCTCCCTCCCTCATGTGTAGCTTAAGGGCCTATTTGGGATGGCTCCAGAGCCAAACTCTAGGCTAGAGCTGGGATTAGCTAGCCAAACTCCCTAACTCCAAGAAAAGATGGAGCAGCCGAACTCCATGGAGTTATTGGAGCTCTAGTTCATTCTCTTGGAGCACCTCTTTTCCAGCTCTAGAACCCCCGAGATAGACCTAGACATGGAGTTCTAAGGAAATTACCCGCTTTTACCATCGATTACACACTCCAACACAGTGAACCGTTATTTGTTATGTTTCTGACCACCCTAGACTCGCCCCTATCCAGTGCCATCCCCGACTCCCATCGCTGTCCCACGCGACGCCCCGACTCCCGTCGCTCTCCCTCACCGAGTGGTTGTCGTCGCCCCTTGCTCGCCCTCACCCGCGCGGTCGCCGCAGCCACCGCGCCTCCATTCTCCGGCCGCCTTCCCCTCCTTCCCCCATGCTTCCACTCCCATGGGCCTCCCCAGCGCCTCCAGTCCCCAAACCCTAACCCTCGACGTATTGTGCATCGACGGCCGGCTTCCTCCGCATCGACGACCACCGCTCGATGACCTGCTCCGGCACTAGACCCCACCGGCAAGCTCCCCCAACTATGGACTTGTATCGCATTAGCTTAGAATTAATGTAATAATATTTTCAAACTATGGACTTGTATCTTAGATTATTTGGTTGGACATGATTATATTGTAATATGTTGGTACTTTAATTTAATTCACATGCTTGTTTTGCTGCTGGATGCATCATTGAAGCACACTCATGTCAACCAAGGGCAAAGTGGGCAATCCACACTGATAAAACACCATTCTGGAGCTGAGAGTACCTTCTAGCCAAACACCCCCTACAGGCAGCTCCAACTCTACTCAGAGCCAGCTCCACCTGGATTTCTGGAGTGGAGCTGCTCTATCTGGAGTTGGAGCCATGCCAAACAGGCTCTTAAGCATAGTCACAAAGTTTCTGGGTCGATGGGGTCGAGGTACGGGGTCGCGGTACGTGGTACGCTACTCGCGAGATATTTTTACACTTCGGGTCGAAAATGAACCCGTGAACCTGGGTCGGGGTCGACGAACCCGGGTCGAGGGTCGAAGGTGGTGAACCCGTTTTATGTGACTATGCTCTTAAGTGACCGGGAATCCATTTTGGCATTGCCATTTAGGACGAATCGGCCTCCCGAAGTGGTATGGACATAGTGTGCACCACTATACAACATAAGTGGCTTAGGAATGCAATTTTTTAACTCTTGAATTTAATTCAATGTTCTGTAACAAGATACCTCATAATAACCTCATAAACTACTCCTATCTAACTTAATGTCCAAGCAGTCATTCCCCAGGGGATTCAGGCTGTTTCTATAGTGCCATAATTTACTGTACATGCGTGCCAGTGCTATTGGACAGTACACATGGGCCTCTCTGGGTTTCCTGTGGGGCTTACTAGTCCATGAACCTAAGAAAATATACTTGCACTGCTACACGTCGAATAACAACTTTTATAGGACAATTAGCAACCTCCTAGTCTTCTCAGATCAAACATCAAAGCCACTGATGCTTTTACATGACATTCCGTGGGCATTGATCATTGGCTCACACCATTTAAAGCTGATTTATTGCCTGAAGGTTTCCATTAGCCTATGTTGAGGTTCGTCCCTATTATATACACATCAATGCACTTATTCTGTTTATCCGTAAATAATGTTGCACTAGAATATACCATACTGGAACCTTTTCTTTAAACCTACTCTTGTACCCCTAAAATTGTCCGTTGAACTTTCCATCAGTTTGTCTACGGTACTGTTTTACCTCTTGATATATTTTTTAGATCATTGATTAAATTTTGAACTGTAGGTCATCTTCTCTTTGCTATGGTGATATTCATCCTGATGCACTACTTAACAAGGAGAAGCACATAAAAAAGGATGAGAAGGCATATCATGTTAACTTGCTTAATTACCATTCCAAGTATGCCCAAACCAGAGCAAGTTTATTATAAGTTTGCCATCTGATCCCTTGATATTAATTTTAAAGCGACTGTGCAGCATGGTTGAAACCTTGAAGAATTGGAGGAAGAGATGGCTAAGTTGTGGTGACACAGAGAATTTGTTCAGGTTGGGCTTGCTTAAATTATTTCTTTCTTGACTCCTGGATGATTTAGTGGTCTATTACTTGCTCTGCTCTGGTTTTCCTTCATATAGGGTTGAATTAGTTACATAATTTGCTTCATTTTGTCCAATTCATTCACATTTCAAATCTGCTAGTGCATATGCTGACCCCAAGCTGGCTCTGACTGTAGTCTAAAACTCTTAAACCTTTCTAAACCCTATCCTTGCAATACTAATGCTCGTGCAATTAACGAGAATTATTACTGTTTAATTTTATTAGATGTGCCACATTTTATCTTTTGCCTGTTTGTGTCTCCAAAGAGTTCCAGATGGTTGGTCTATCGAGTTGGAATATGCATTTGTTAAGAAATCTGTTTGGAAAAGTTTGTGCTGGTTGGCACATGGCAAGTAGCGTCACCTTGGAGTTGTGGGTGTATAGTGTTCAAGTGTTAATTGTTTCATATTTCAGTTTTCTGGCAGTCTGTATGGACAATTTCAACTGATTTCTCTGTAAGCACTAAAAAGAACTTAATTTTTTCATGTAATAAATCTGACCATAGAGGTCTGTTAATACTTTGTGGTTGTATTTTCTTTTCAACTTCAAGGAGAATATCTAGTGCACACCCAGCGTTGCTAGTGGTGCAAAACTGCAAACCATTTAACACTATGCTTCTATACTGCATTCTGAAGAGCAAACTCAATTCAAGACAAGAACAATGAATTTATGCAAAACTTAGTAATTGATAAACCATTGTTTGTTATGCTTTTTCAGGGATAACCCTGGTAATCAGATGCAAGGAGTAATGCAGCTGAAAGCTACTAAGAGTGGAATGCCCATGAAGGTTGCGCAAAGAATTGATGTTTCAAAGTTTATGTCATACATCAAGGTAAGATAGCTATCTCATATGAAGGGCAACATCAATGACTTACTTTTGCTCAGCTTTGGTCACCGAGCTTCTTTATGAAAAAGTCATCTAGACATGCATTTATTACTGCAATTTAGTGGCTGCCAACTAGCAGGTACAAATTAGGTCCTCTCTGTGTGTATTTGCTCTCCTTGTCCGCACAGTTTTAAATTATTTTTGCTTTTATTTTTGAAATGTGGTATGCTGAACTGAGAAGAGAGAAATTTTGTGTTCAGTCCATGTTTTCAGCTTCATACGCTGCTTGTAGTCAGTCCATGTCTCACAATGTGCTCAGCTGATTGAGTGTGCACTCCATTGTCTCACTTATAGATTCTGTTCTTTTCCATAGATCCTATTCTTTTTTTCCAACCTGTCACTTTCTTACTTAGCTGTTACCTTTGGTAATTGTTTTATGAACAACAATGTGAAGGGCTGCGCTAATGTGCGAAGGATGTAGAACTGAGTCAGAATTTCCTAAATCAGTCTGCATCATTTTTTATTATGTGGCTCTAATCTGCGAAACTGATTTATCAGAAGTGACTGGACTGTTCATGGCAGCTTTTTATGCCTGACTATTACTTTGGTGTCATCACCTTTGTCCAAATTACGTGATACTTTTGACTTTTCAGGTTCTTAAAATTCAGCTTTCACCACCAATATTGACAAAGCTTATATTAAAATAAATCGTAAAAATACTCCATTAGGATGCCGAATAGCAACACCTATTTCAGAGTCTATGCAATGATTGTGATGCATTTTACTGAATATGATGTGGTACCTTTGCTTTTGTAACCTTTTCAGGTTAGTAGAACACAGCTCAACCATATAAAGAGACTGAAGCAATCTGGGGATGGTATTCAGACCAAGCATGTTTCACGTGTAATTGGTGGCCTTGATAAATCCCATGTAAAACCATATGGAGCTTTATTAGAGGATGAACAGAGGAGACTGCGTGAGCATTGGTCAGTAATTCTTACTTTAGTATGTATGTCTTTTGTAGATCATTTTTCTTATGCGGAACTATTTACATGACAGGTTGAAAATGTCTTGCAATGATTTACCTGCTTCCCTTGAGGTTCTTAGGGAAAGGAAAGTGCTGATGGAGAAATCAAGAAAGTTATTAGGCCTTGAGCTTGAACAGAAGAATGTATCTGTCTTGAGAAAGGTTCGCTGTGACTTGTCCTTCAATTCTTTTTCTTAAGTCTTTTATTTTTGTCCTGAGGGAAGTCATTTACTTGAATGTATAAAAAAAAATACAGTGGATGGTACCAGTTTATGCTTACTTCTGTTATGTATCTTGCCCTTTTACAATGTATCATAGCATTTACCACTATAGATGAGAATACCATGACTATTAAGATACTGAATTTGTAATAGGCATCTAGTATGAAAGCTGTAGGCAGTATTTCATTATGAATGGTGAATTACCCTGCAGTGTTATCTTATTTGTATAAGCTAATTATATTGTCACATTCTTATAAAAAATTATACTTTGTTGTAGTCTTCATAATAAAAATCAATTCTTATAACAAAACAATTTTAATTTGTTTTTAATACCCAATAGATGATTATGGTTTATTTATGTTTGTTTATGATGAGAAGGCAGACCAGTTAACATACAAAACGAAAGGGCTAGGACAACCTGGTGCTAGTGAAAATGATGGTACCCCAGTTTTTCAAAATGACCAGGTAGAATGCTCACCTCAAAGTATACTGCAAGGTGGGCATGATCAGAGCACTCTTCAAAATCAGGATGATGAGCAGTCTGTTTACCATATTCACTGTATGAATGTGGAAGATCATCATCTCATGGTTGTCAGGGGTGTAGACATAACTAGTCAGAGTGAACAAAACTCTGAATGGCCAGATCAAAATCGTAATGGTGTCAGCTGCGTAGATAAAGGCATTTACTGCTGTGCCAACAACCCTGATAAGCAGAGTGAAGTTCTCATGGACATCAAATTGTGTAAAGATGGACTGGTTGTTGACAATCCTGGCTGCAAAAATATGCAACTAGAAGATCTTGATGGAGTTTCTTACAAAGGTCCATCAGTTCATGCTTATGAGCAAGATAAGGACCTGGAAAGCATTGGCCATGCTGTTGTGAATCACAATTGTCACCATAGTCAAAATATTTCTTCAGAAATGAGTCATTCAAAGATGACCACTGTAATTGACCAAGACGAGACTGAGAACGTTATGATACCATCGTGCAGTTCTTCACACCTACCTAAGTCCTCTGTAGAACAAATGCATGTGGAAGACTTTCTGGATCTAAATGACCAAGCAGCAAAAGTTGAGAAAGTCAGATGGCAGTTGGCAGGCCCTCTTCAGTCCCATTATTGCCCTCTAGAGAATATCACTAATAATGGCTCAGGTGACTTGCAGATTAAACAGCCTTATCTCTCTTCAGGACGACATAATTCTTCAGTTTACTTGAATAATGTTATTTCAAGTCAGCAGCAACCTCAACTTGCCTCATCTGCTTTTCCAGTGGACAATCCAGCATCAGTTATTGAACCTTTCTCAAATCTGCAGAGCAATGGTCAGCTCGAGACAGCAAAGGACATTGGAGCAGTCTCCTATCCCTTTCGACATGCAAATAGCATGAAACAGTCAACTGCTTTGCATTGTTTGGTGAATAAACGTTTGGCTCAATCTGCTCCATTTCCCAGGTTGTTGCAGGAGCAGCATCAGTTAATCGATCAAAGTGACAATAGCCTCTATGCACAACTTCACAAGGATTACTACACGGATGTGAGTTTTCCAACTAAAGTAAACCTTCCAATCTCTGAACAACATTCTTATGCTGCTTCTGATTTGATGGATCATAGGTATAACTGGTTCCCCCAGGGCAGTCAGTCACATATTAATAATGATAATCTGTTGGGGTTGCAGTCGGGTAACTGCTTACCCCAGGCCTTACCAAGTGGAAGCAGCACCGATGGAACTCTGTTCAGCGCCATATCCCAGTACAAGCAGCCATCAGTAAACATGGGACATGGTGAGTCAAGCCGCAGGCAACTCATTGAGCCAAGGAATCAATTTGGTCCACCTCAGAATTTTCTTTCCAGGAGTCAAGACACAAACCCTACTTTTCCGGATATGTATGGCTTCACCCAGAATATGGCCAGTGGCACAAGCAGTCAGGTAGCACCTGTAGGGTCTCTGGATAGCTCACATTGGACAAACTTCATACAACAAAATCCTGGAATGCCATCTGACTTTACAAACAGGCCATTCCGAGGGCCCTGGACCAGATAACTCTTTATGACACCCTGGACTGGATGTACTAGATTGGTTGGTTTTAGGCGCTACCTAATAAGTTGGTTAATAAGGAAATTGGGGCAGGTTGGAACAGAATGTTTTCGACTGACAGCATAGTGGTTTTGAGCTGTTTGAATGGCGTGGTTTCAGAAATTGCTTTTGCACTGTCTGAACGCAGGCGCTGGGAATCTGGAGTCAAAACTGAGGATTCCCGTTTTTGCTATTTTGCCCTGCTGTTTTTATTTATTTATTTTTGATAATAAGCTGTGCCCCAATTTCCATGTGCCTCTGTAGCGCGCCTCAGCAAAACCTGATGCTGTGTCGTTCTTCTCAATTATTTCTTTTGTTTTTTGGGTTGACATGCCAGTTAAGGAAGACATAAGATGTGTACCAGTCGTGGGGATGCCATTTTAGGTATCACAAGAGCAGGCAGTTCGAAATGTACAGTAGGAGTAGCTTTCTTTTTGCTTGGGAGGCACTAAGATTTCTTTATTCAGGCGTTTACATAGACTAGGGGTACTTGTGGCGCATGCATACAATGCATTGGAGAGCAGAAGCTCACGTGAGTCGGACTCAGGTCACTCCGAGGCGGACATCCGGCCCTAGGCTTGCATCCGGACGCGGCTCACGTTTGATGCACCCGCCGTGTCCCCCACGTAAATTGGAACAGAATTACATCTGTGAGTGTGCCCATGTCACCACGCGCCTGTGCTCCTGCAACTGTGACGTACGTGGCCCCCTCTGCCCAGCGTGGCGGTGCCCATCCCGTTCCAGAGGTAGTGTTCGTCCGTATGGAGCTCTCGTTTGCATCCGACGTATGTAGTTCCCTCGTCCTATGCTCATCGCACATCCCTCGTTTGTATGGATGCTCCGAGAGAGACAATACAACATAAAAGTGGGAGGAGAGGTGTAACACTTGATCTACTTTTGAAATATTTAAATACAATGGTTGCAATATACATCTGAAGACAGTTGAAACACTTGAAACATGTTCCTGAAACACTTGAAAAACACAGCTGAAACACATTGAAAACCATTGCAACCATACACAACATCCGAATAAAACACATACAACATATGTGTGAAAAATATGCAACATCTAGATAAACACAATTGCAATATGCGTCCAGAAAACACAGATGAAACATACCTCTGAAACACTCGAAAACATACTCTTATAACATGCCTCGAGCAATTGCAACATATGTGCAACATTCCCTGATCTGCTTTTGCAACATCCATATAAAACAAATGCAACGTACCTCTGAAACGTCTGAAACAATTGAAATATACAATTGCAACATAGGGAGAGAGAGAGCCTGGCACGGGGAGTGCCATGGCCGCCTGATCTGCGGGCATTGGGCACTTCCGATGGGGGAGGACGCTGGTGTAGGGGGAGGAGCACCGTCGGGGTGGGGGAGGAGGATGCCTGAGTGAGGGAAGGAGCTGCCGAGGGTCAGGGAACATAGGGGAGGGGGAGGCTACGCCGGTTGATTCCGGGCGCCGGGGGTCAGCGGCGGCGACCGGTGGTGACTGCTCTGGAGCCTAGCCATTGCCGGTAGTGGCGATGAGGACCGCCACGACGGTCGACGGCGACGGCCCATGTGCTGCCGCGGTTACGCCCACCGCTTCCACATCGAGTGCCGGGTTGGGGGAAGGGGCCGCAGGGGTGGGGCAGAAGGCCGCTAGGGTGGGGAGGAGGATGCCGCGGTGGGGGACCGCGCCGCCGCCGGCCAGGAGGTGGTCATGGCCGCGCATCAGGGTAGCGGGCGCAAGCTGCAGAAGGGAGGAGGAAGCGAGGGACTGAGAGCCCGTTCGCTTGATATTATCAGCCAAATCAGCCAGCCAGCCAGCAGTATTTTTCTCTCATAAAAAATCAGCCAACAGTACTTTCAGCCAGTCAAATCAGCCCAAGCGAACAGGCTGTGAGTGCATGGGTGCAAGAGTGAGCGAGTGAGGAGAGTTGGATAGCGGTGGCTGCACATTGATGTTGGTCCGATCGGCGCGCAAGCCAGAACGGCGCGTCTGGCGCGGACATGCTTGGACGCCCTCACATAAGCATTATCATGTTCTAGTTTAATCGTCGCGGGAAGGATATTTCGGTGACGGTTGCCAGCGTCGGACAGGGGACAGATGCGCACGCAAATCTTCTCAATCGCCCGTATACGGTGGATTAAATCCCACGGCCGAGGGATGGCCATAGCCTCATCTGGGTAGAGTAAAGAAAAGTATGCGTAGACAGTAATACAATAGCGTAAAGGAAAAATGCTGGTGGTTTTGTGTGCGCTCTGCCTTCGAACAGTCGGATCGAGTGGGCGCGCTATACAATTAAGCTCCTAGCAATTTGTTTTTAAAGAGTGCGAGAAGCCTATTACTACATACTACACCAGTATAGTATGCCGCTGTTGCATGCACCCGTATATGTTGTTGACTCGTTGTTGCATGTTGTACACGTGCACCCATATATGGCAAGAAACAAGGCATTCTTGAATACTAGATATCTTGTATACATTTGATTTACTAGTTTGTTGCCTTCTCTGTTTTCTTTTTCTAAATGTTTTAATTAACTAATAATTACCCCCTCCATCTCAAAATAAATACACGTAACACTTTTCGAGGAGTCAAACTGGTTCAAATTTAACTAGTTATATAGAAAATAACATCAATATTTATATCTTAAAATAAGTTTTTTTTATGAAAGTATATTATACGATCTATATAATGATAAACACATCATGAGTATTAGTTTTTTTTTACATGTATTTGGTCAAATTTAAAAGAGTTTAACTCCTTGGTAAGCCATATATACACTTATTTTGGGACGGAGGGAGTACTTAATTATTGCATGCACTTCAAAAGTCAAGAGCTAACAAATACAAACATGTCGCAGCAAAGTTGGGATTGGGTACATGTCAGATGATTTGGGGAAAGGAGTTGACATTGTCATGGAACTTCAAATGATCCACTGATTTCCGAAGTGCAACTCTTAGTTTAAATCAGAGTAATGACAAGTCTGACACTATATATATCTTTCAGAGCACGTATCAACTCCTACCAAGGTACTAACAAATCAACTCCAGGTGCAATACTATCAAGCGTATATGAGCAGACAGATGGATTGCTAATCAATTGAACTAGATGACATCTGCTTGCCTTGCTGGTTACAGTAGTTAGTATTTACATTGCAGCAAAAGAAGGTCTTTAAATGACAAATGGCCCATGTCAATCCGGAAGATATATCTTTCAGAGCACGTATCAACTCCTATCTTGTCTTAGAGCAGTCTGAGACGGCCATATTAGCAACATCTCTGGGTTGGAACCATGGATCAGTGGCTGGCAAAGATGCGAGTGGCATGTTTCAGAGTTGCAGGAGTTGTTCATGTTTGCAGATAGATTGCTGTTCCAATCAAAAGGACCCACAAAGTAACAATCACCCATGCACTCTTCTTCCATTCATTTGGCAGTCGCAAGAAAGAGAAGTCTCCAAAGATGTTTGGAGAAGGTTGAACTTGGTTGCTAGCAGCAACCATCTTTCTTTTCCTGTCTTCTTGTTCCTTGATTTTGTCACTCCATGTTCCAGCATACCTGATTCACATAACACCAAGTATCATGATATAGTAAGATATGAATGAGATTGTGGATCACTCTACATTGCTTGAAATGAAATCATGGGGATAGGAAAGCAGCATCATGCAAAACTGAAAAGGCTTCCATGGAAGGGGATGCTTTGCAACTGTTTACAATGGTCCAGTTTAAGCATTTAAATCAGGTACTAAAGAATGATGCATTGTAGCTAAAGAATGATGTATGGTAGCTAAAGAATGATGTATAGTAGCTAAATCAGGGGTAACCGGGTAAGAAAAGGTTATTGGTACTAGGATGTATAGTAGCTAAAGAATGATGTCAACAACGATAACCAGGTAGCTATATCTTCTCTATGGAAAGATGTGCATGAACACTTGTCCATAGCCCCATGCAGGTTTAAAGAAACAATGAAAAAAAAAACTAGACATTAGTTACAAGCTGAAGGATTCACCATTCAGCCTTCAGTCAAAAAGAGAATGATATAAGAATATAAACACCATACGAGTGAGATTTCAAGCAGATCACAAGCACCATACAGGCAAAAATATACAGATAAATATACATAATTTCAATAGAAAGAAGTGTTTGCAGACTTGACGTGACTACAACTTCATATTTATCTGGCTTTTCACCATCGGCAAAGTTCCTTCACGCAAGGTGATGGTGAACATGAAGAACTTCTTCAATATTTGGGTAGAACAATATAAGGCAACAACAAATTTTTGCCCGCCTACACAGAAAGTAAATTCCAAAGCAAAATGGCATAGAGAGGGGGAACGGAAAAAGCAGAGTCTGAAATAGATAACTAACCAATCCCAGCTGCTGCCAATTTGTGGTATTGTGACCACCTCGTCATTTGATATCTTCAACTTGGGTGCCTCTAAAATGTATCTAAGTTCAGCCGCCTGCCGCCTGATGTTGATCATGGGGTGGCTACTCTCCAGCTCTTTGTACAATGCAATGCAATCCTTGTGCCTCCTATTGGCTTCATAAGCCATTGCAAGCCAAATTTGGATCTGGAAAAAGATACACACTATATCACAAAGATGCCTACAGAACTTTAGCCATAGGTTTTCTCATTCAACTCACTCAAAAAGAGTTATTTGGCATGCAGCCAGAGATGAGAAAACAACAGAAATCTCAACTGCAGAGATACTACCTCTCCACCGAGGAGAGAGGAGGGACGTATGATAGTGAGTGCACCCTCCAAGAATTCAATTGAGCGTCCATACATTCCTTTCCCGTACGCCCTTTGCCCCAATTCAAACATTTGCTTCGCCGTCTCCCTCCTTTCCGCCTGCTCCTTCGCTACCTGCAAAGCTCACGCAACAAAGTGATTTTGTCTCACTGTGTTGTGCAAACAGCTAAAATTACAACCACGTAGGTGCGTCACAAATGGTCGAGACCACATGTTAACTTGTTGGGGTAGTAGTAATAACTTGCACGTGTATTTTCGTATTTGTGTTTGGTGAGGAAGACAGGCAGTTTGCATGTTCCTCTCGATTATACCTCCCTTGCCGTTTGGCTGGCGTGTGTAGTGAACTAGACAACCACTAGTGACTAGTGAGTGTCTGTACTCTGTAGGCGAGCTCTAAGTACTAAGGTTAAGAGTAGTAGGACCTTCTGGAGCTCGCGGCGGACGCGCTCGCGCTTCTCCTCCTCCGACTCCTCGGGGGCCTCGGCGGCGGCCTGGCTCTGCAGCTGCTCGGCGGTGCGCTCCAGCTCCTCCATCTCCTCGGCCTCCTTCAGCCGGCGATTCAGCTCCGCCTCCCGCTGCCTCCGCACCTCATCCTCGGGTAGCTCCCCGGGCTCGTCACCGCCGCCCGAGGCGGAGGCGGCGAACCTGGCCACGTGGCCACGGCGGTCGTCGCCATTCCGTGAAACACGAGCGGCCGCGCCGAGACAGACCGGCGGGCGCGGCAGGGGCTTGGAGGCCCAGTTGCGAAGGTAGAGGTTGTGCGTCCTCCGGCGGCGTATGGCGTGGTGGGCCCCCAGGCCGGCGGCGTCGCCGAGGAGGAGGCCGGCGGCGCCCATCGCCGGAAAGAAGAGGCCAAGAAGCGGGGACAACTGAAAAGGGGCAAAAACAAAAATGAAGAATCTCCTCTTATTTTCTGCATCGACGAATTAGATATAGGCTTCGAAATGGAACCTCCCGCACGGCATTAGAGTGTATGACACGTGGGTCCAGCCGTTGCAGATATTTTTTCGCGGGAGGCAAGCGAAGAAAGAAACGGCGCGGATTGTAGGAGGAGGATTGGTGGCGGTGACATTTCTGCGAGTGTGGCCGTCTCCGACCACCAGTCGCTGCTGCAACTGCAAGGCGGACGTCCTCTCCTTCAGTCAAGCTAAAGCATTGGCAATGGCAAACGCCGTGGCATATCAATCAGCACTAGCCGCGCCAACTGGTCCGATTACGACACGTGGAGAGCTTTAAGTGAACAGTTACTGAATCACCTGAAATCTGTGAAGATCGTGGTGAAAATGGAAATGGGTACGGAATGAAAGGATTGAACTAATACTCTTTCCTAAACAAAGTCGGTTTGAGGTTGTTTTAAGTTAAATATTTTTAACTTTGACTACAAATAAATTCTTTTGGGTTGAGTTTGAAAATATAAAAGTGATATAAATAGATTCATCTCGAAATATAGTTTTATAAAAATATATATTGACTATATTTTATAAATAGTTTATAGAAAAAAAGGTAGCAATCAAAATTGTTTTTGAGACCATATGGATGTCCAAAGCGACTTCCTTCACGGACATGAAAGGAGTAGTTTGTACTGATCAATCTATGTATATACACGTCAAAAGATAGTAAAAAAGGCACCTATTTGGGACACATTTCCTCGAGTCTTTACTTAAAGGGTGTGAAAGAGTACGTATCGTAGTAGTTACAAGTGCTTTAGTAACCATTTCAGGTTTTGAATTTAATTTCTTGTGGGAGTGAATTTGGACCGTTAAAAAAATCCCATCGCCAACAAAACCAAAGTTCGGGAGTTTTATCGGCATGTAAGGTTGAGGTCTTCTGCCTTAGGCCTTGTTCAGTTACCTGAATCGGCAGCTCCTGAATCTGCATAGTGCAGTACTGTAGCACTGTAGCACTTTTGTTTTTATTTGCTAATAATTATCCAAATATTGATTAATTAGGCTCAAAATGTTCGTCTCGTAAAGTATAACAAAACTGTGCAATTAGTTTTTGATTTCATCTACATTTAATACTCCATGCATATACCGGTATTTTGATGTGACGGAGAATCTTCTTTTTGCATAGTGGAATTTAGAGGTGAATTTGGGTATCTAAACAAGGCCTTAGTAGCAATACTGTGAAGAAGGTCATACCTCCGACAGTTGGGTGTTTTTTTCTTTACTCAAAGGGTCATCAAAGTTCTTTTTTTAAGATGTGTCCATTCACAATCTTCTCTTTTGATAGAACAAAATCTTGCTAGACATCAATGCATTGAAAATTCCTTTACAAAATCCATGCAAAAGATATAAGGAATGCATTGAAATGCCATAAACTCCTTTCGAACTCCATGGGGGAAAATAAATAGAAAATGATATGTCATTTGTAAGCTATGTTTAATCTAAAGTACATGTGAGAAATCTTTTGGGAATAGCCTAAACATGTTTAAAGAATAATGTTGTGATGTATAAAATCAATATGTCTATGATACTCCCTTTAAAAACTCCCACGGGGAGATATGACATATAATATTAAACTCCTCAGAAGCTTTGTAGAAAAAATATGAGAAGAAAATATGTCTGATATGCAGTTGAAACTTCTGTAAAATCAAATGGACAAAAACAGGAGAAACTGGTAGCATTATTTATTATGCGTGTAAGCTCGTATGAGAAAACAATCCTAATAGAATTTTGAGAATGCTAATATAGTAATATGGCTGGTATATCATAATTGGAATAATAATCCACCAAAAACCAATGGGAAAAACATAACAAGTATTGATAGGCTCTTTCTCAGAAACCCACGTGGGGAACTATAAGATGTGAAAAATAATATGTCTTGAATGTAAGAAATTTAGGCATATTTTATCAATTTTAATCTAAAAAAATATAAAGGCTAACATTGGGGAGGGGGAGTAGTCTTAACCCCTAGGAAACCCTAAATCACAACATGCTGCAAATTTGGAGGGGATAATGGAGTGCACTGTCAGATTTAGAATAGATAGACGTACTATTAATAAGGGACCTCTAAAGCTAATATAGTTAGCTAGTGCCATTAGGTAACGACTTACATTGTGTTAGCATTAGACCTAGTGATGCGGTAAGGAAGTAATTGAAAACCTTTTAAAATGATCAAATTAAAACTAAATCAACTAGATCTTTTTCAGCAATTGTCAAATTAAAACATTGGTTTTTAATATATCTAAATCTTTTATCATAATCAAGGACAAACTCATCAGTCGTCACGCCCTTACTGATACGATATCAAATTAAACAATTTAAGCTCACTGGTTTTATTGTAAAAGTGTTCATAAATTTTCTTCCAGTTGTGCCCAAGAACCAACAGAGCAAGGTTGCAGTTAAGAACACCATGAAACAGCAATATCATTTAAAGATGACAAAAAATATGTATCCTCATATGTTCCATGGTACTAGCTTCACCCATTTAAGGAATAAACATGCTAATATACTATTTTATGGTTTTATTAAGTTCATCGCTGAATCTATAAAAGGAGAGGATGGGCGCGAGAAGGGGAGCCATGCTAGCTTCATCGAGGAAGTCATGGTAGGGCAGAGGAATAGGATGGCTAAAAGGTCCTAATGGCTAGAGCAGGATGAATAGCCTATAAAAATTTCTACAACAGCATTAAACAAAGAGGTTAGACAATAAATGAGATGAAGCGAATGTTGCACTAGCCTACTAAAAATACAAACCATCTACCACAAATCTAGTGACTATAATCTCTATGCACACAAATGCTATGTCACTACACTAAGTTAGTGAGCTCTCAAAGACTAACTAAAGAGTCTCACTAACCACTAGACTCGACTCATGCTTGCCCTCAAAGCTAGCTACACTAAAGGGCCAAGCTACACTAACAAAAGCAAATACACAGAAAGGATGGATTGATATACCGCAGTGTAGAGGAATGAACCAATCACCAATGGAGTCAATCAATTACAAGAATAAATACCAATGAAAACCAATCACCACGGAATCAAATGAGTGACACAATGATTTTTTACCGAGGTTCACTTACTTGCCGGTAAGCTAGTCCTCGTTGTGACGATTCACCCACTTGGAGGTTCACGTGCTAATTGGCATCACACGCCAAACCCGCAATCTGGTGCCGCACAACCAACATAAGATGAGGATCACACAAGCCACGAGCAATCCACTAGAGATGTCTTTCGTGATCTCCCATGGAGAAGGCTCAAAAACCCCTCACAATCACCATGATCGAAGCCGGAGACAATCACTAACCTCCGTTCAACGATCCTCACTGCTCCAAGCCATCTAGGTGGCAGCAACCACCAAGAGTAACAATTAAAATCCACAGCGAAACACGAACACCAAGTGCCTCTAGATGCAAACACTCAAGCAATGCACTTGGATTCTCTTCCAATATCACAAAGATGGTGAATCAATGATGTAGATGAGTGGGGGGACTTTGGCTAAGCTCACAAGGTTGCTATGTCAATGCAAATGGCCAAGGAGAGTTGAAAGGTCTTGATGGCTAGAAGGGGGTGAATAGCCTTTTCAAAATTTCTACAAAGACAAGCTAAACAAGTTTATCAATATAACAAATACGAGATGTGAGTTTTGCTTAGCCTACGGGGTGTTTGCAAGCCACCTAACCAATTCACAACTCTAGTAAATTTGCACCCAACCGCACAAGTTAAACCGCACAACTTAGCTACAACTAAAGCTAACTAGCTACACTAACAAGCTAGCAAGGTAACTAAACAATTAATACAAGAGAAAGTTAGGAGGGTATCACCGAGGGGCGAAGTATTGAGCCAACCAATCAATATGATCAAGAGATGAATTCCATAAAACACAACCACCGGGATCAATTAGTCACAATAAGAAAGTGATGACACAAGATTTATCTCGAGGTTCACGTGCTTGCCGACACGCTAGTCCCCGTTGTGTCCCTCTTCACCACGTGGTTCGGTGGCTAATCGGTCACACACCGAGCCTCTCAAAAAGGCGCCACAAGAACCTACCAAATGGCAAAAGGTTGCAAATGACACGAGCAATCCACTAATGTTGCCTTTGGCGCTTCGTCGAGGTAGGCACAAACCTCTCACAATCACCGGAGGTGGCCAAGAACAATCACCAACTCTTGCCAACGCCTCCAAGCTGCTCCAAGCCGTCTAGGTGGCGGCAACCACCAAGAGAAACAAGAATCCCGCAGCAAATCAACCACCAAGTGCCAACTAGATGCAATCTTACAATGCAAATGCACTTGGATCACTCAATCTCACTTTGAATATGCAAAGAAGCAAGAGAGATGGGTGGGAGGGGAATTGCTTAGGTCAAAGTGCTCACAAGTATGTCAAAGAATGCAAGAGTGAGAGTCTTGAGCTGGCCAATGAGTATTTATAGACGTACCCCTTCAAATAGAGCCATTAGGCACAGGATTCAGCAGCAGTCGCGCTGACCGGATGCGCTGGTCGCACACACTGGACGCGCGAAGAACGACCGAACGCGCTGGTCCCGTAACGGACCGGACGCGCTGGTCAAGCCTGAGTAGCGCTCCAACGAGTCAGCGATCGGACGCGCTGCTAGACGAACCGGACGCCACAGTGCCAGCGTCTGGTTTGAGTCCAGTAAGCACCCTCAACGACCGGACGTGTCCGGTCGACCGTGACCGGACGCACCACCACGTCCGATCAGAAGACCAACACACACGCAAACCCTGAGCACTAACCGGATGCGTCCGGTCAAACAGAGACCGCGTCCGGTCCAACGTCCGGTCACCTCTGTGACCTCCGTTCACCTCCGTTTGATCCACCCTTTTACATATGAGCTAGACTAAGTATGTGTGTCACTTTAGCACATGTTTTAGCTCGCGAAACAACATGTGACAACACCTCTAAATCTCTACATTGGCGTAAAGGAAAATAGGTGATTCAATTCCTCGAAAACGCCTGAATCCCGCCTCGCAAGCTCGGTGGGAGGGAGAGAGGACCCCAAACCCTCTCTACCGCTCAAACTCCAACGCCATCGCAAATGTGCTAACACCACCAAGTGATCACGTCATGTGCGAGTGTGTTAGCATTTTCACAATCATTTCTCGAGGCGTTATTAGTTCTATCCAAATGCATATGATTATGAAATGCACACCTAGAGGCACTTAGGAGTTCAATAGCCGCGTCATTCTCCTCTTTATAGTACGACTATCTATCCTATAATGTAACCACACCCACTAGGTGTCTTGGTTACTAAAACACAACCCTTAAGCATATACCTTTGCCTTGATTTCATAGGGTTGTGTCCAAATCCAAGTGTGTCCATCATGATCACCACGTCCATCTTGCCACCAAGCTTGGAATGTACTAATCCTCATATGCTATATACAACTTAGGCATAGGATTAGTACTTAGGCATTGTCACTAATTACCAACACCAAACATAGAGCTTTCAAGAGTGAGCTAGAGCCAGCCATGGGGCTTAAATAGAAGCCCCCACGAAATAGAGCCGCTAGGCTCTCACTACAGCCTCACTCAGGGTGATTGGATGCGCCGGTCAGATCGACCGGACGCACACCTCCAGCGTCCGGTCACCCGATTGCTGCCACATGTCCCTCAACATTTAACGTCGACCCCATGATCTCAACGGTCAACTTAATTGTCCAAGCAGTTAAGTTGTGACCTGACGCGCCCGACATGAGATCGGATGCACCGGTGCCTACTTTGCCTGCGCGTGCCAGCTCCACTGAAGGTTAACCGTACGTGCCGAAGGATTCACCTGATGCCATGCCTCCACGCGTCAGGTCATTTCCAGTAAGGTCCCCGAGCAGCTAAATCATGACCTAATGCTTCCGTTCACTAATGACCTAACGTGGTTAGCGTCCGGTCTCTCTGTCTCTCCACTCTGTGCGCCAGAACACCGCCACATGTCAAATGACCTGATGAAGAACAGTGTCTGCGTAGAGTCCAGTCACTTGCGTCCGTGAGCCTCAAGAAATGACCTGACGTACAGGTCAAGTCTAAGACTGCGACCGAGCGCCTCCAACACTGACCAGACGCTAGACCCTCACATTCGGTCACTGTTTCATAGTGAAAACCAACTCCTTCACTTCACCAACTTCTCCACCCTTGCTCAAATGTGCTAACCACCAAGTGTATCACCTTGTGCACGTGTGTTAGTATATTTTCACAAACATTTTCAAGGGTGTTAGCACTCCACTAGATCCTAAATGCATATGCAATGACTTAGAGCATCTAGTGGCACTTTGATAACTGTATTTCGATACGAGTTTCACCCCTCTTAATAGTATGGCTATCAATCCTAAATGTGATCACACTTGCTAAGTGTCTCGATCACCAAACTAAAAAGCTCCTACTACTTATATATTTGCCTTGAGCTTTTTGTTTTTCTCTTTCTTCTTTTCCAAGCCGAGCACTTGATCACCATGGCCACCATCACCATGATCTTCATCCATTTGCTCCACCGCTTGAAATATCTACCAACCTGTCTCACATACACTTAGAGCACATATGTTAGTAGCTAGGGTTTCATCAATTCACTAAAACCAAACTAGAGCTTTCAATGGCAGCCTCAGTCACGAGACATTTGAGATGTAAAAAGACGCACCGAGGTGAGTTGGTGCATGAATTTTTTTGTAAAAGAAGTAGGAAGCTTGTACACATTAATGAAAGATGAGGCTAAGGATTTGTTTAAATTTTCTCCTCTAAACTTTAGAGCTAAACCTCTAAATAAGTGGTGTAAAGTTTGACTATGACAAAAAGGGCGACAGAGAGCCGCCGACACGCAGCAAGCCAAGAGAAACCACACGGAGCAGATCCCGAGCTCTCCCTAGGATTAAGAAGGGCGCTAGACCGGATGGTCGTGACCGAGGGCATGCCAGTCAATTTGACCCTGCAATTGATAAGGAAAGAAAGTTGATCAGTAATTTAAGGTGGAACATGCCGGTGTTCGTCCAGACAGTTCCAAATATACGGCCAAATGGCCAGCACGATAAGGCTATCAACTAGAGAGTCGATATCCAGCATGTTCATGATGTAATGTAAACAAAATAAGCATATCGACAGTTATTATTTACTCGGTTGCATGGTTCTAGCTTAGTCAATGATCATGGAAACATGTGAAGGATGTAAGAATAGGCGTGTAAGCATACGTGTGAGAAACATACTAGCTTTTAACCAAGATAAGAACAAGTAAAAGCATATAAACAACCAATACATTCTCAACAAAGCGGGCTATCGACTAAAACAACCGATTACAGTGATCGTGTCGTATGGTATACGATCACTCATTCGTTGGATACAAATAAATCTACAAATGACTAGACTTAATCTATTGTACCTCCAACAGCTCGAGTCATCTGATGCAGCATTGATGGTAGGACCCTAGATCAGAGACCAGCAATCGATACACCTACTTACATCGCAAAGGAATCATGAAGGCATATCATACGCATTGTTGGCATTTCTTAACTCCATTACTAAAAATAGAATTACTCCTACTAATAGCAACGGCGCCAGAAATGATATGGTAATTATTGAAAGGATCAAGATGCCCAAGAGGGGGGTGAATTGGGCTTTTCTAAAAATTAATTGTAAGAATTAAATCCTACAAGCCAAAGTTCACTCCTAGTGCCTACAAGTGTTCCTTGTGATTCTACCGGTAAAAGTTTTGCACCCTAAGTTCCAATCCTAGTCCAGCATGGCAATTCTAGGAAAGTAAACCAAGCAATGAAAGTAATACGAGAAAGTAAATGCTTAAAAGTAAGGGCAAGGAACACGGCGATGTTTTATCTCCCCCTTGATCCACGCAAGGATCAAGTGCTCTCTATGGGCTGATTCTTCGACACTCTGTCACGATGAATCACCCAAAACCGCTCACAAGATGAGTTGGGTCATCCACAAGCTCCGCCGGACGATCACCAAACTCCCAATCACCACCAAGCCGTCTAGGTGATGGCGATCACCAAGAGTAACAAGCTAGAACTCTCACTTGACCACAACGAGCCTAATGAGAAGATGGATGCACACTTGCTACTCCCTAGTCACTAGTGAGGGACTCTCAAGCTTTGATTCTCAAATCACTACCCTCACTAGAGCTCTTGCACTCCCTTGCACTCCAAAGGTGTTTCTCAGCTGAACAAATGAGCAAGAGACCTCTAAAAGAGGTGGAGGGGATGTATTTATACACCCCATAGTCAAATCCAACCGTTACCTGCCAACTCAGCAAAATACGTGATGACCGGACGCGTCGGTCGATGTGACCGGACGCGCCGGTCGATCGTAACGGTCAAAAACCTGAAACAATGGCTGATTGACCGGACGCACCGATCAAGGGTGACAGGACGCGTCCGGTCGTGCAGGGAGCTTACTGTACTTTGACCTGACGCGCGACCGCGTCCGATCAGTGATGACCGGACGCGTCCGATCGTCAGAGTACCTTACTGGAACGTGACCGGACGCGCCGATCACTTCCCAGTCGCGTCCGATTAGGTGATTTCCCTCTTGTGACACGTGTCAGCCTGAACACCGTGTCCGGTCCTCGCAAGGACCGCATCTGGTCAACAGCGCTGATATGCAGTAGCAGTTTAGAACTGACCGGACGCGTTCGGTCAAGCCAGACATCGCGTCCGGTCAAGGGAAAACATCTCTAAACACTCCGAAACGTGACGCAACTTGAACCAAGTTGCTTCCAACTGAACTTTGAGCTATTCTAGAGCTACCTAGTGCTAAGTTTGACAAGTGTGCACCACACCTAAACACAAGACTCACCTAGGTCAAGCTACTCGCTCATGCCCCCCTTTAGTACGGCCAAAAGAAAAAAAACAAAGATCCTAACGACTATTCCGAATGTAACTCAACACCTTGACATCCGAAACTAACCGTCCTTAATCTTGACATCAATCCTTTGAAAACCAAAACAATTTCCATCAAGGGGCATGAATACCATAGTGCCCAAAGCAGTTATCAACCCCATGAACTAACTTACCAGAGTTTCTGCAAAACACACGTTAGTCATGGTAATAAAGCATTGTCATCAATTGCCGAACCCAACTCTCGGGGCCTAGATGCTTTTAATCTCCCCCTTTTTGGTGATTGATGACAACACTAAGATTCAGAAGATAAGAATTGAGGTTTTCGAACATGCTTGGTTCACATAAGCAAAAAGCAATAAGCACAAGTGGTTAGGAATTGCTTATGTGCCCCAAGCCAACAGTGTGTACTCATAAGATAAAACATGAAGCGTTAGTACACATAAAGACAAAGCTCAAAAGAAATCAGAGTAAGGCACGGAAGCACAACCTTATGAGCTATGACCAAACAAGTGACATGATTTTAAAAGTGACTAGATAGACCACATAGACTCAAAGTACCTCACAAGACCACATGTCACAAGATGCAAGTATGGGAATGTAAACATGATGCATGAATGTAGCACACAAATAAAAACGAAAACCCTCTATCAAAACTCCCCCTGAATCTACTCTCTCTCCCCCTTTGGCATCAACCGCCAAAAACTAATCTAAGGATCCGACGGGGGAACAGACGGAGTCGTGTCGGGTGCCGAGGAGCGTGGAGTGATCACAAACTAAGAGGTATCCTCCTCGGACTCTGAGCTGTCAGGCTGACCCTCTGAAGAAGCACGTGGCTGTGAAGCGGTCTGGGTCTGAACAACAGGAGCAGGTACTGACGAAGAAGTAGCAACAAGTGGAGCAGTCTGAGTGACCTGAGCCTGAAGTGAGCCAACAGCTGGAGGATCTATCGAGGCAACTAACGAAGGTACAGTCTCTGTAGTGCCCGTCCCTGTCACTGGAGGAACAACTGCCTCTGAAGCGGACAACCCTGAAGAAGTCACTAGAGTGGTGTGCGAGGGCGTCAGCTGACCAGTCAACTCGCTGTAGGAGGCACTCAAGTCAGCAAACGGAGTGCCTGTCAGAAGGTGAGGGAGAGGCTGGTCTGAAGGAGTGAACCCCGTCTGAATAGGTGTGTAGCTCGGGGACTGAAACGACTGGGGAACCTACTGCTGTGGAGAGGTGAACTAGAAGCTCGGCTGTTCCTAACTCGAAGGTCCACTGGACTGTAAAGCTAGAGTCAGGACAGATGCAGGAGGAGGAACCCCAACTGTAACCAAGTGACGCAGGAGCTCTAAGTACTACTGCTGGTTTGTTGCCTGCTGTCGCTGCATCTCGAACTGCTGACGCTGTAGCTCAAGCTGCTGCCTCTAGAACTCATCCTGTCTAGCCTGTATCTGAGCAAAAACGGTGGCTGTGTCCTGAGCCTGTCTCTACATCTAAAGCTCCTGTCTCTCCTGTGCCTGGGTCAGCCTCTCAAGAATAGCCACCATGGCTGGGTCTGAGCGGGAGGCTGAGCCTGAACCACCAGCCTCATGATCGTGAGGCCGAGGAGAGCGGTACCAGGGGATGGGCTGGTAATCCTCATCAGTGTTGTCAGAGGCCTCATCCTCAACTGGATCAGCAGGCTGAGCATCCAAATTAGCAAGCTCTGCCTCAGCAAGACCCTGAACGGTCGCGTCCTGCTCAGCTGCTGTCTCGGGCACCTCAGGTCTCTCTCGTTGTCCTAGCACGGGTGCCTGCTCTCTGGTAATAGAAGCCCATAGCTGACGGATATCATACTCTGAAAAAGCAGTGGTAGTGTCTGATATCTCAGCTCTAATCTCAGAAGGCAGCTCGCATGAAGATCTGATGAGAAAACATATCCAATGAGCATAGGGCAGCTGACGGTGTCCCTTAAAGCCTTCTGCCAAGGTGTCCTCCATCGCACATAGCATAAGATCCCAGATATCAAACGGTGTCTGTGAGAGAAGGTGATGGACTACCCACAACTGCATACGGGTCAATCCCTCTCTGTACCCCAGCCTAGGAAGAAGTGTGCGTCTGACAATAGCATCCAAGACTCTGGCAAGAGGTGTCAAGCTGATGGGTGTATGTCTGGACCCTTCACCAAAAGGCTCACGAAAGCAGGGTCGGATTAGATCAGTAGGGGGCACTGTCCCGCCGTGAGGGCGTCTAGGTGGAGCAGTCTGACCAAAGCACAACTGATGTATCTTTGTGTCTGAAGCTGGGAGTCTGAGAATCTCCCGTACTCTGGTGATGTAAAGTCTGCGGTCACGGCCTCGGAATGCAAAGTGAATGAACTCATGTGCCGGGTCAATCCACAGTGAAGAATAAAACTCCCTGACCCAAGTGCCACAGTATGCTCCTGTCCATCCAAGAAAACCTGATAAACCCAAAAGAAAGGACAGGTGCGGACGAAGCTGCTCACCAACCACCTCAACAAGAGCCTCAAGACGACAGACCCTCTGAGGTCTAAAAGCAATCCCACTGTCGACATATGCTATGTAGAAGTCCTCCTGTAGGGGTGTGTAGAATCCCTCTGACGCTCTGGGGTCCCGCACAGGTGGGAACCATCAACCAACCTCAACGAACCTCAGGGCCTGCACCTGGCGTGCTGTAGCTCCCCTCAAGTCAAAATGCTCGACTGGGGGGTGTCCTCGAGCCCTGGGAGGTGGGCATCCTCCACGACGCTGGCCCTCTGGCCTAGGAGTCACTTGAGCTCGCGTACGTCCTGAGCGATGACGCGATGGAGTCTGAACTAGCTGCTCCTTTGTCTCCTGTGGATCCTCAGTAGGTGGATCAACTGACATAGCCTCTGTCCCATCGGAGGCCTCAGTGCCGAGCTGTCGACCTTCAAGATGAAAGCGACGCTCGCCAATGTGAATCCCACTGCTCTTGCCTCCCCTCTCTGCTAGCTCTCTGCATCTGCAACTGCCTGAGCGATCTCTGCATCTGTAAGAGTCTTCTTCTTCTTTCTGGCCATGGTCTTTACGCGCTTACCACGCGCAACCTCTGTCAGACGAGGAGGACTCTCGTCCCCGTAACTAGGTGCACCCCCAGCATTCTTGCAGCTGTAAGGTCCTAGATGGCTAGAGGGGGGGTGAATAGCCTATAAAAAAATCTACAAATGACACTAAGCAAACTTGTTAGAATAACAAACGACGTAAAGCGAGTTTTGCCTAGCCAAAGGATGTGATGCAAGCCTCCTATCCACAAGTCTAGTAGATTATGATCTCTAGTTCACACAAGTGCTATGTCACTAAATTTACACTAGAGAGCAAGATAACAACACTACTAGCAAAGCTACCACTAGAGCTACACAAGATAATCTAGTAAAAGTAAGCGCAAGAGAGAGGATTATGATTCTTATACCGACGGTGGAGTGAAGATGTTGCCAATCACCAAGATGATATACAATCAAATAATATTGACAACAACACAATATGGAGACCAATCACCGGGAGACAAGAGACACAATATTTTTGTTCACTCGGTGTTCACTTGTGCACCGACAAGCTACGTCACCGGTTGTGTCGACCAACACTTAGATGGTTTCCCGGTGGGACCCTCAAGTCACTTGCCCCTCAAGGCACGCCCCGCAAGGCACCGCAAGACACCACTCTCAAGTGAGGTAACTCAATGACACGCGGATTCCACTAGAGTTGCTTTTGGCGTCCCACCGAGGAAAGCACAAGAACCTCTCACAATCAACCGGAGGTGGCCAAGAACAATCACCTTCTCTTGCCAACGCCTCCAACAATCTCCAAGCCGGCTAGGAGCGGTACTCTCCAAGAGTAACAAGAAATCTACCGGCTAAACCACCCACAAGTGCCACTAGATGCCCTCAAGCTATGCAATGCACTTTGGGATCACTCAATCTCACGTTTGATTTGCAATCAAGCAAGAGAGATGAGTGGGAGGAGAAGCTTTAGCTCAATGGATGCACAAGAGTGTTAGAAATGCCAAGAGACCTCTCCAAGGGCCGGCCAACGAGTATTTATAAGCATCCCAAACAAATAGAGCCGTTGCCACTCCACTGACTGTTTTCTCGGGACGACCGGACACGCCGGTCGAAACTGACCGGACGCGCTCAACCGCGTCTGATCACCCTGCATCGTCCACGTGTCCATCCAGATTCAAACGCGACCGCCAGAACCTCCAACGGTCACTGCGCGCCAACAGTCAAACGCAATGACCGGACGCGCTGCTCAACCGACCGGACGCGCCGATCGCACAGCACCGCACGCCCGCGAAGCATCGACCAAACACGCTCTAGAAAATGACCGGACACGACAGTGCCAGCGTCCGGTTGGAGTCCAGTAAGCTCCCTCGACGACCGGACGCGTCCGATCGCGTGTGACCGGACACGTACCGCGTCCGATCGACCTTGCGAAATGCAGTTCCCTCAGGGCGCCTGACCGGACGCGCCGGTCCCGCGAGTGACCGGACGCGCCGGTTGCAAACCCTAGCCCGCGCGCCTGACTGCTACGCTGTATTGACCGGACGCATCCGGTCAAATCGTGACCGCGTCCGGTGCAGCGTCCGGTCACCTCTGTGACCTCCGTTCGCCTCCGTTTCCGACTTCCGGTGTAGTGGAAAATAGGCATTTCATTTCTCCGAAATCGCCTGAATCTCGCGCTCGCACGCTCGACGGGAGGGAGAGAGGAACCCAAACCCCTCTCTACCCGCAAACCATAGCGCGACCAACGCCACCTTTGCAAATGTGCCAACACCATCAAGTGTACATCTCCATGTGCTTGTGTGTTAGCTTTTTCTCAATTATTTTCAAAGGTTTTCCAGTTAGCTCACTAGGCCCTACATGCAATGCACTTCATGAATTCACCTAGTGGCACCCGTGCGTCGAATAACCGATAAGACTTCCCCTCTTAATAGTTCGGCTATCGACCCTAAACCACTCACACCCTCTATGGTGTCTTGAGTGTAAAACAAAATGGTCCTATGGTTATACCTTTGCCTTGAGCCCATTTTGTTTCTCCAAATGATATGATCCACTTCATATCATCACATGACCGTCTCGATCCATCGATTTTGACTTCACTTGCTCTTCACCGTTGCATCGGTCCATCGGCGCCAAGTCTTGCTCAAGCTTCACCATCATATGGTCCTTCGCTTCAAAGCCTCGACTTGCCCTTCACCTTCACAACCGGTCCATCGAGCCAAGCCTCATCTTGGTCTTCACCATTTTGGTCATATGAGTCAATGTCATGTCTCATATTCAATGACCACCTTTATCTAAATCATCCACTTAGATACAAAGGTTAGTTCTAGGTTTCATCAATTAGCCAAAACCAAACTAGGGACTTTCAGCAGCGAACCATACTGACCAACTACTGAGAAACTCTGAAAGATGATGAACTGTCACTTAAGAGGCTTGGCCTCAATCCGTATCCGCAGGCTTGGCCTCGGATTCAACCACTGACCAGCTGTCACCCAAAACACCGACAAAACTCGCTGAAAAGACGAAATAGATGGATCTACTATAAGCAACATATATATTCTAAAAGATAAGAAACCCTAAAGGTAGCAAGCATATGAGATAAGATATGAATCGAATAGCGATGGCTACCTCGGATCGACGAGAACTCGGTGAAAAGATGAGATGACCTTGACTCGTGAGAGTTCCCGAAAACGCCGGATGAGCGCTGAAAACGCCGAGACAAGTAAAAGTGGTCAGTATTTCAATGAAACTATCACGGCAAACCCTAACGACGGAATCAAAGGATTGAAAATGAGAATTCAATTTCACCTTTGAAAATGGGAGCGAGGGTTAGGGTTAGGGCTAGGCCGGAGGTGGTTACGGTGGCTGTGATGGAGGAGTAGGCCCGGCCTAGGGTTTTGGCGTGGGCGAGCAAGGGCAGAGCACAGTGGCTTGGCTCGGTGGTGGCACGCGCGACACGGCATTGGCTAGGGCAGCGCGGCAGCGGCGTGGGCTAGGGCAGCGCGGCAGTGGCGCGGGCGAGACACGGGCGAAGGCAGCGCGGCAATGCGGTGGCGCGAGCGCAGGGCGGCGCGCGGCGCGGGCGGCGGCGGAGGAGGCACAGGCGACGGCGGAGGAGGCACGGGCAGCGGTGGAGGAGGCGCACTCGGCAAGTTAGGGCAGGTGAACTCAAGTTCGGGCACAGCGGTGGGTCGAGAAGAAGATGAAACAGAAAAAGACGAAGAGTTATATGAGGACTCAGATCCGCTCGCTGCGCACTGACCGAACGCGGTGGTCGCATGACCGGACGCGGTGGGGCAGTGTCCGGTCACAGTCCAGTAAGCTCCTGGAGCGACCGGACGCATCCGGTTAGGGCTGACCGGACGCGGACAGAGTCTGGTCGAAGGTCATCCGGGAAACTCATCGCGCATGACCGAACGAGGTGGTGGGTAACGGGACCGGACGCGGTGGTCAACAACGACGCGTCCGGTCGAGCGTCCGGTCACAGGTCAAAGAGAAAGTCTTCGGGATGACCGGACGCGCTGGTGGTCGCCGGGACCAAACGCGGTGGTGAAGCATCACTGTGTCCGGTTCAGCGTCCGGTCCAGCGTCCGGTCACTGATTTTCGCCTTTCTTCAATCCGATCTTCGACGCGACTCCTCCCAATCAAGTTCCAATTCAAAAAGACTCAAATAAACACCAATTGGAACCTGATATGAGTGACCTCACTCAAACCCTCAAGTTTTTCAAATAATTTGCCTTAGGCTAATATTGTTTTTAGGAAAATACGCAATAAACACCCGAGGAGCAATGTATGTCCATGCAATAGAGTTTTTGAACCCTTAGGAGCGTCAAATGCTCTCTCTATTCATGGATGAACATAGAGGTTGCTCAAAACCAAACTGAAAAGAAACGACAAAGCAACAACCATGCATATGCAATGCAATACAAGTAAGTAAAACTAGGTTGCTTGTCAAGTTTGATCCACGGTTAGGCTTCTTCACTCCTCCAAAGGAGGGTTATCGTAACCGTGTTAGACAAGCCCTAGATGCATTGTGGAGAATTTAAACATGACATATAATACAATGCAATGCAAGGGACAACACAAGCTCATTTTTTAAAGTTACTAGAGTCAAGCACATTAAGTTCACTTCTCAACCTACAAAAGGTAGCCTCATCCAAAGGTTTAGTGAAGATATCCGCTAATTGATTTTCACTTCTTACACCTTCTAGTGATATATTATTTTAGCAACATGATCTCTTAGAAAGTGGTGGCGGATATCAATGTGCTTGGTGCGAGAGTGTTGTACCGGATTATTAGCAATTTTCATGGCACTTTCATTGTCACATAAAAGTGGCACCTTTTCAAAAACAACTCCATAGTCTAGGAGGGTTTGTTTCATGTATAAGATTTGTGCACAACAAGCCCCCGCGGCGATGTATTCCGCCTCGGCGGTGGACAAAGCCACACTATTATGCTTCTTAGATGACCAAGATACTAAAGACCTCCCAAGCAAATGGCACTCTCCGGATGTGTTTTTTCTATCAATTTTGCAACCGGCATAATCCGAGTCGGAATAGCCAACTAGTTGGAATCTAGCTCCTTTGGGATACCAAAGACCAATGCTTGGGGTGTGCTTAAGATATCTTAAAATTCTTTTTACGGCACTTAAGTGAGGTTCTTTAGGGCACGCTTGAAAGCGAGCACACATGCACACACTAAACATGATATCGGGCCTAGATGCGGTAAGATACAACAAGCTACCAATCATAGAACGGTAGAGAGTTTGATCAACCGATTTACCTCCCTCATCTAGGTCGAGATGTCCATTAGATTGCATTGGGGTCTTGATTGGCTTACATTCTTTCATCTTGAATCTCTTGAGAAGATCTTTGGTATACTTTTCTTGAGAGATGAAAATCCCTTCTCTCATTTGCTTGACTTGAAAATCAAGGAAGAATGTGAGCTCACCAATCATAGACATCTCGAACTCCTTCGACATCAATTCACCAAATTCCTTGCAATACTCTTCATTTGTTGATCCGAAGATGATATCATCAACTGACAAATGAAGATCTCCCCATTAAGCTTCTTGGTGAATAGTGTGGTGTCGACCTTCCCAATGGTGAAGCCCTTCTCAATGAGGAAGTCCCGGAGGTGCTCATACCACGCTCTAGGGGCTTGCTTGAGCCCATATAGCGCCTTGGACAACCTATAAATATGATTAGGATATCTAGGGTCTTCAAACCCGGAAGGTTGATTAACACAGACTAGTTCATTTATGAAGCCATTTAAGAATGCACTTTTCACATCCATTTGATGTAGTTTCATATCATGATGTGATGCATATGCAAGAAGGATACGAATGGCTTCAAGTCTTGCAACGGGTGCAAAGGTTTCTCCAAAATCAAGACCTTCAACTTGAGAGAACCCCTTTGCAACTAGTCTTGCCTTGTTCCTCACTACTATGCCTTGGTCATCTTGCTTGTTGCAGAACACCCACTTGGTTCTAATGACTCTTGCACCTTTTGGATGCTCTTCAAGTGTCCACACTTGATTGCGGGTGAAGTTGTTCAATTCTTCATGCATAACATTCACCCAATCCGGATCTTGAAGAGCTTCTTCTACATTCTTAGGTTCAACACAAGAGACAAAAGAGTGATGTTCAACAAAAGAAGCAAGCTTTTGAGATCGAGTCATTACTTCCTTTGTAGGACTCCCTATGATGAGATCTTGTGGATGTGCTTGAAGTAGAGGTGAGTTTCTTCTATCAACCACTTGAGGAGGAGGATGGGGAGCATCAACATCTTGAGCTTGTGCCTCGGCTTGTTCATGAGAGACATGAGTATCTTCATTTTCAACTCTCTCATTCTTGTCATCATCTTGAGGCACATGTGATGAAGATGGTGGATCGACAATTTGTACATCGTCTTCATCATCTTTTGGCTTGATGTCTCCCACTAGCATGTTCTTCATTGCCTCCCTCAATGGTTCATCACCTACATCATCATAATTTTCAATTGCTCCTTGGGAGCCGTTAGATTCATCAAATTCCACATCATATGTTTCTTCAACCAAACCGGTGGCATGGTTAAATACTCTATATGCTTTGGACTTTGATGAGTAACCAACAAGAAAACCAATATCACAACGTCTTTGAAACTTCCCTAGGTGTTGACGCTTCTTGTAGATGTAGCATTTGCAACCAAACACCCGGAAGAATGAGACGTCCGGCTTCTTCCCATTTAGCAACTCATAGGGGGTCTTACCAAGGAACTTTTGTAGAAAGAGGCGATTTGAAGCATAGCATGCGGTGTTGATTGCCTCAGCCCACAACTTTTCTGGAGTGTTGTACTCATCTAACATTGTTCTTGCAAGGGTGATCAAGGTCCGGTTCTTTCTCTCAACTACACCATTTTGTTGAGGAGTGTAGGTTGAAGAAACTTCATGCTTGATTCCAATCTCATCACAATAAGCTTCAATGTTTGTGTTGTCAAACTCTTTCCCATTGTCACTTCTAATCTTCTTTATCTTGACTTCAAATTCATTTTGAGCTCTCTTTGCAAACTTCTTGAAACAATTTGCCACTTCGGATTTGTCATGAAGGAAGAAAGTCCAAGTGTACCTTGAGTAGTCATCCACTATCACAAGACAATAGAGATTTCCACCCAAGCTCTTGTAGGTTGTAGGCCCAAACAAATCCATGTGTAGAAGTTCTAGCACTCTTGAAGTTGACATGTAGGCTTTGGTTGGATGAGTGTTTGCAACTTGTTTGCCCGCTGACATGCACTACAAGGTTTGTCCTTTTCAAACTTTACATCCTTCAATCCTCTCACTAATTCTTTCTTCAATAGCTTGTTGAGAGTGTTCATTCCAACATGAGCAAGCCTCCTATGCCAAAGCCATCCAAGTGAGGTCTTGGTGAACAAGCATGTCATCAAGTTTGCATCTTCGGAGGTGAAGTCAATAAGATAAAGATTATTGTATCTAAAGCCTTTGAATATTACTTGTTTGTCATCTATCTTTGAAACTACCACTTCATTAGGTGAGAACAAGCATTGGAAGCCAAGGTCATAAAGTTGCCCAACGGATAACAAGTTGAAACTCAATGAAGCAACATAGAGCACATTTGAGAGAGAGTGAGCATTTGATATTGCAATCTTGCCTATACCCTTGACTTTGCTCTTCGAATTATCCCCAAATGTGATCTTCTCTTGACATACCCCATTCTCTTCAATGGAGGTGAACATACGAGGGTCAGCGGTCATATGTTGAGTGCAACCACTATCAATAACCCAATGAGATCCACCGGTCTTGTAGTTCACCTACACACAAGAGATCAAGCTTTTTGTTTAGGGACCCACACTTGAGAGGGACCCTTGACTTTCTCAACTAGTGACTTGGCAACCCATATTTTCTTAGGCCTATTCTTGTTTGGGGGACCCAAGAACATAACTTTCATCTTTCCACTTGAATCTTTTCTTAGCATGTAATGAGCATTGAAGGCAAAGGGTCTAGCATGCTTGGGCAAGGGTTGTGGTGGTGGAGTTTTGCACTCATGAGCAAAATGTCCTTCTTGTCCACACTCAACACATCTCTTTGGCTTGGGCTTTGACTGGCTTTGTTGTTGTTGAGCTTTAGCCTTCTTCTCTTGATTTGCCAAATATCCAATGCCGCTTCTATCCATCTTCATTACGGTGTTCATGAGTAGCTCACTTTGTAAATATTGGCATCTTGTGAACTTACTTAGGCCGGTCTTGAGATGCTCTTTCTCTTGCTTGAGCTTTTTGTTTTCTTCAATAAGTGACTCATTTGATGTTTGCTTCTCAAGAGCCATCAACCCTTTTAGCTTCTTGTTCTCATTTGCAAGCTTCTTATTTTCACTCTTGATCTTGGCATAATCATCATAGTTGTTGGACTCAACCACACTCTTGCCTTTGCTACTAGAGCCTTGCTCAATGCTTTCAATGATCAAGTCATCACAAGATGTAGCTATATCAAACTTAACAACTTTGTTAGTAGCATCATGTGTCTCAAGAGAAAGCTCATTAGCAACCACAAGACTATCATAGTCAATTTTCAATGTAGTGTATTTGTCTTTTAGAGAGTTGTGCCTAGTGTTGAGCTCATCATGCTTCTTCTCAAGTTTATCATGTTGATCTCTAAGCTCTTTGTTAGAAGTTTTGAGCTCCTTGAGAGTAGAAGACATTATTTCATTTTGATCTTTGAGCTCATCACTAGCCTTTTGTGCACTTTCAAGCTTAGATGAGAGTGATTCATTTTCATTTTGGAGCTCATCATTTTCATTTCTAGTTCTTCTTATGACTTTAGAGTATTTGTTCAACAATTTTACAAGTTCATCATAAGAAGGTGCATCATATTCATCATCACTATCCTATCATCATGATCGCTATCATGGTTTTGTACCTTTTGTTCACCCTTGGCCATAAGGCATAGGTGAGTTGTGGACGATGATGGTGAAGATGGCGGTGAAGGTGGTGATGAAGATGTCGGTGAAGATGATGGCCCAATTACAAATGCAGCAACCTTCTCTTTCTCATCATCACTCTCATCACCGGAGGACTCACATGATGATTCAATGTCGGTGAGCCAATCACCAACAATGTAGGCTTTTCCTCCCTTCTTCTTCTTGTGGAACTCTTTCTTCTTGCCATCCCTCTTCTTGTATGGCTTGTTTTTCTTCCTCTCTTCTTCTTCATCACTTGAATCATTCTTCTTGACCTTGTTCTTGTTCTTGTTCTTGTACTTGTCTTTTGGGGGTCTAGGGCATTGTTGAGCTAAATGGCCAAGTTCACCACAATTGTAGCAATCCATCTCCGAGATAGGCTTTCTTTTGCTACTTGATGCCACTCTTGTTGAGCTTCTTTAGCATCTTGGTGGTCTTCTTCACCATAAGTGCAAGTGATGCATCATCAATATCACTTTCACTTGAGCTTTCTTGCACCATCATGGTTTGGCCCTTCTTCTTCTTCTTCTTGTCATGGCTAGCTTTGAAGGCCAAGTCCTTCTTCTTAGAAGATGATGAGCCCTCTTCCGGAGTGATGTGCATGTACATCTCATGTGCATTGATCTTCCCCAATACTTGTGTCGGTGTTGCGGTGGAGAGATCACTTTGATGAAGCACGGTGACAATGTGACCATACTTCTCAATGGGAAGAACACTCAAGATCCTCCTTGCAACATCCGATTGGCTCATTTGGGTGAGCCCAAGAGCATTGAGGTCCTCTACAAGAACGTTCAATTGAGTGTACATGTCATTAGCACTTTCTTTAGGAAGCATCTCAAAAGAATTGATTTTCTTTAAAGCAATATGATAGCGTTCATCACGCTCACTCTTAGTTCCCTCATGGAGAGCACAAAGGTTTTCCCACAATTCATGAGCGTTCTTTGTATTATGCACACGATTGAAGATATCCTTGCTTAAGCCCCGGTAGAGTGCATTTTTGGCCTTTGTATTCCACCGGTCGTACTTCTCCTCGTCACCACTTGGGTTGGCGGGATCCTTGATAGCGGGAAGCCCTTCGGTTGTGGCTCTAAGGCACCCAACATCTATGGCTTCGAGGTACGCCTCCATTTGGATTTTCCAATATGGAAAATCATCTCCCTCAAAGATGGGAGGTGGTCCTTCCTCGTTAGACATCTTGCTCTAGGCGGTGAAGCCTAAATTAGGAGCAACTAGGCTCCGATACCAATTGAAAGGATCAAGATGCCCAAGAGGGGGGTGAATTGGGCTTTTCTAAAAATTAATTGCAAGAATTAAATCCTACAAGCCAAAGTTCACCCCTAGTGCCTACAAGTGTTCCTTGTGATTCTACCGGTAAAATTTTTGCACCCTAAGTCCAATCCTAGTCTAGCATGGCAATTCTAGGAAAGTAAACCAAGCAATGAAAGTAATACAAGAAAGTAAATGCTTGAAAGTAAGGGCAAGGAACACGGCGATGTTTTCTCGAGGTATCGGAGAGTCGCCACTCCCCACTAGTCCTCGTTGGAGCACCCGCGCAAGGGTGTAGCTCCCCCTTGATCCGCGCAAGGATCAAGTGCTCTCTACGGGCTGATTCTTCGACACTCTGTCACGATGAATCGCCCAAAACCGCTCACAAGATGAGTTGGGTCATCCACAAGCTCCGCCGGATGATCACCAAACTCCCAATCACCACCAAGCCGTCTAGGTGATGGCGATCACCAAGAGTAACAAGCTAGAACTCTCACTTGACCACAACGAGCCTAATGAGAAGATGGATGCACACTTGCTACTCCCTAGTCACTAGTGAGGGACTCTCAAGCTTTGATTCTCAAATCACTACCCTCACTAGAGCTCTTGCACTCCCTTGCACTCCAAAGGTGTTTCTCAGCTGAACAAATGAGCAAGAGACCTCTAAAAGAGGTGGAGGGGATGTATTTATACACCCCACAGTCAAATCCAACCGTTATATGCCAACTCAGCAAAATACGTGATGACCGGACGCGCCGGTCGACGTGACCAGACGCGCCGGTCGATCGTAACGTTAGAAAACCTGAAACACTGGCTGATTGACCGGACGCACCGATCAAGGGTGACCGGACGCGTCCGGTCGTGCAGGGAGCTTACTATACTTTGACCTGATGCGCGACCGTGTCCGATCAGTGATGACCGGACGCGTCTGATCGTCAGAGTACCTTACTGGAACGTGACTGGACGCGTCGATCACTTCCCAATCACGTCCGATTAGGTGATTTCCCTCCTATGACACGTGTCAGCCTGAACACCGTGTTCGGTTCTCGCAAGGACCGCGTCCGGTCAACAGCGCTGATACGCAGTAGCAGTTTAGAACTGACCGGACGCGTTCGGTCAAGCCAGACACCGTGTCCGGTCAAGGGAAAAACGTCTCTAAACACTCCGAAACGCGACGCAACTTGAACCAAGTTGCTTCCAACTGAACTTTGAGCTATTCTAGAGCTACCTAGTGCTAAGTTTGACAAGTGTGCACCACACCTAAACACAAGACTCACCTAGGTCAAGCTACTCGCTCATGCCCCCCTTTAGTACGGCCAAAAGAAAAAAAACAAAGATCCTAACGACTATTCCGAATGTAACTCAACACCTTGACATCCGGAACTAACCGTCCTTAATCTTGACATCAATCCTTTGAAAACCAAAACAATTTCCATCAAGGGGCATGAATACCATAGTGCCCAAAGCAGTTATCAACCCCATGAACTAACTTACCAGAGTTTCTGCAAAACACACGTTAGTCATGGTAATAAAGCATTGTCATCAATTGTCGAAACCAACTCTCGGGGCCTAGATGCTTTCAATTATTAATTTGTCACTATTACAGTAGCCACGTATCAATTAACCTTCATCTCTAATATTTAATTAGGTTGTCATCCCAAATTATGAACTTAGAAATGTTGTTGGTTCTATCTAGCATTACTAAAAAATAACACTAGACATGAATTTATTATTTCATATGATTAAAAGGAATATAAAGATAAGAATGGGAAGAATAATTCTGCAAGCGGATTGTAGCATTTTACCCAAGAGTATTCTAGGGTTGTCAATTTATAATTTTACCATTGGGAAGGTATGACTATTCTATGTAATGCACTAGTATTGATAATTTATGAATATGCATGAGAGAATGAACCAATATCATATACTCTACTCAAAATAGGGATAAGTCACAAGATAATAATAAAGATATAAATAAGAAGTGCTTGATCAATCATCATAATGAATAAATAGTAACTCAGAGCACTCTAGTTAAGCAATAGGTTAAAGTCCAATTAGAATATTAGAAAGGTAATTCCTAGGTAGTCTTACTAATAAGTCACTGCAGTTTTAATTAACTATATCTGGTGATCATCGCCACAACTATGCCACATAAGGAACATCATCTAGGAAAATCCAGAAACATAGTCCTCCTAACCTTCGCGACCGGGTTCTACCAACATCAATATATACGGAGAATGAACTACAAAGGATTCAATGCAGCTATCACCTACGCAATCTACCACCTCCCGGCATATAAGGGCATACGTAGATAAATAAATATCTAAGCACCACGCTCACATAATGTCTATCACTCACCCATGGTCCAATAGGGTGAGCGCTATACGAACATATGCATGGTTTCCATAATCTAGCTACACCAAATATCAAACTAGAACAAATAATAGACATCACTTTCATGAATATAAACAATATAAAGCTTAATGTTGACATAAACATAGTAGCAACGATACAATCTCAAATGAAATAAAGAAATAGAGTAAAGTACAGAAGATATACCAAACCACGCTCTTGCCAACGTCGGTGTCGACAAAACCTGGTCGGCAGTCTACCGAGGGGTATGCCCAAGATAGTAGATTGTCGGCAGACAGGTGTGCAAGCCACGAACGAGATGGTGATGCAGAACAACACACGGGTTCACCCAGGTTCAGGCCGCCGTGTGAGCGTAATACCTTACGTCATGCTCTGCTTTGTTATTGCTGTTTTAAAAAATGTATTACAAGCTAGATTGCCCTAGAGTATGTTGCGATGTTTTTGAGGGGGTCCCCTACCCTCCTTATATAGTCCGGGAGGTAGGGTTATAGATCTAGAAACTAATCTTAGCCGGTTACAATTGCCATACAGAGCCGGATAAGGATTCCTAATCTAACCGACCAAGACCTTGCTTGATTCCCAAGTCTGGTTTGATGCCTTGCGCGAGACTTCATCCCGATGATCTGGATCGCGCGTCGTCATGTAATGGGCCGGACCGTCTGGTCTGGGCCTGCCCATGTCTAGCCGTAAGGGTATAGGGGTTTATACCCCCATACCTAGTCCCCGAGCACTATGTATTCTGTATCGACACATTGTCTTGACCTTCTCCGAACAGTGAGGCTTAAGTCCTTGACGTCTTCGACCAGTCAAAGCGGCATCCGAGTAGTTGTTGCAAGCGTTGTTGCCAGAGAAGTAGGTTGTCTGAAGAATCTATGGTGCTCTTGAGAAAATAAAAAGATTTCTCCTTCCTGTGAAGTGTGCCCACTTAGATTTCTGTGAAGAAATGTAAGTCTTAAAACGTAGCGTCTTTGATCATCAGAGGTGTAGGGGTCGAAAAACAAACACATTCAGTGCAAGGTGAAGTGTGCCCACTTAGTCCCCGAGCCTGGTATTAGGTGACGTAGGCACGTGGTGCCAGGGTTTAAAAGAATAGAGCCCAAAGTCTTTAAAAACTCGATATTGAGATGCACTAGTAGGTGCATTGTACCGATGTAGTCCCCGAGCTTGCTGGAAGGCGAAGTATAAGCCTTGTAGCAAGGTCTAAGAAAATAATGGCCACTCAACTGTATGTGAGTCAAATTTCACATGTAGCCAAGGAAATTAGGCCACGAGTTGTGGGCCCCAAGCTGCGGTCGAAAAATGGTCAAAGCAGTCCCCGAGCATAGCGTGAGATGTGGTCGACGAATCCCCGAGCGCTGGTCGGGCGGTCGAGGAAGAACACCGGTCTGGTGGTCGAGGAGGCAGTCCCTGAACACGGCGTGAGGTGTGGTCGACAAGTCCCCGAGCGTGGTCGAGGAGCATAACGTGCTTGGTGGTCTGAGACAAGCTGTGTTTGCCAGACCAGTCCCCGAGCATGGCTGGAGACATGGTTTGAGCGGAGAGAGCGCGGCGATGATGAGCGATGAGAGCTCGGCGAGGAGCGGTGAGAGCTCAGCAAGAGCATGGCGAGGAGCAACGATAGGTCAGCGAGGAGCGACGAGAGCTCGGTGAGAGCTCAGTGAGGATCGGCAAGAGCTCGACGACGAGCAGCGAGAGCTCGGCGACGAGCGGCGAGAGCTTGGCGACGAGCGGTGAGAGCTCGGTGATGAGTCCCCGGTGTGGCCGGAGACATGGGCGAGATGCGAGAACTCAGTGATGAGCCTGACGAGGAGGGACGAGAGCTCGGCAAGGAGTCCCCAGCATGATCGGAGACGTGGTCGAGCGGCGAGAGCTCGGTGACGAGCTTGACGAGGAGCGATGAGAGCTCGGTGAAGATCCTGCAATATAAATATGTAGAGCGGTAGTACGTGATGTAGGAATATATGAACTCTGGAGATAAACAGTAATGATGAAATAGTATATGACGCTCAGTAGTCAGTTGCAAATGAGCATGATGTGATAAAGCAACCGGTGCTTTGTAAACATCAGTGTTGATGTGAGGTTTGTGTTTACACTTAGCATAAACTGCCCGACCAGTTAGTATGTAGCTGAGTTTCTAGCCTTAGCTTGCCCGCGTTACGCTGAGCGCGGAGCCCGTGTGCGTGTGCATGGCGTCGCTAAGGAGCCGCTGTCGACCACTTGTAATGCAGAGGGCCGATGCTCGTGCACGTGTGGGGAGAAGCCGGAGACAGGGCCGTCTCTAGAGACATCAAGCATCAACACAACTGGTCAGGGGTTTGCGTTAAGCATAGATGTATGTCATCTTGGTATACATGGACAAACGTTATTAATAATCATGACGAGGATGTTGTGAAGAAACATCGTAGTGAAAACATGACGAGGACGTTATGGAGAAACATCATAGCGAAAATTGTATTAAATATAAATATGGGAAGTGTACTTAGCTTTAGTCGAGACGTTGTCTGGTCGGTGGTGATGAAATTGTCCGGTCCTCGAGCTTTCCGATCCGTCATGACGACGGCGTCGCAGTTGTCGTAGCGCCTTTCCTTGCAGCGATTATTATTGCGACGTGGCAGGTGGTCAGGGCAAGAGGCTGTGGTCGTAGTCGGAGCATGTTGAAACTGCTCTCCTGCCACTGAAGTCGCCGAGTCCGTCGTTGTCGAGTTAATTCTCGATATTAATCCCAGCGAGATCCAAGGCGATGTTAGCGAAGTAGATCGCGAACGAGGAAGATGTCGTTACATGCAGAAAAATCAATATGTATTAGATATTCGAAGAACAGACTAATCCAGTCAACAACGTAGAACGACTCACCCGATTTTTAGTAGAGAATTAACAAAAAATTCCCATCTGGCTCACCTGGGAATCTGTACGCACACCCCCTACCTAGTGCGCCACTGTCGACAAAACCTGGTCGGCAGTCTACCGAGGGCTATGCCCAAGGTAGTAGATTGTCGGCAGACAGGTGTGCAAGCCACGAATGAGATGGTGATGTAGAACAACACGTGGGTTTATCCAGGTTCAGGCCGCCGTGTGGGCGTAATACCTTATGTCCTGCTCTGCTTTGTTATTGCTGTTTTGAACAACGTATTACAAACTAGATTGCCCTAGAGTATGTTGCGATGTTTTTGAGAGGGGTCCCCTACCCTCCTTATATAGCCTAGGAGACAGGGTTACAGATCTGGAAACTAATCTTAGCCGGCTACAAAATGCCATACAGAGCCGGATAAGGATTCCTAATCTAACCGACCAAGACCTTGCTTGATTCCTAAGTCTGGTTTGATGCCCTGCGTGAGACTCCAACCCGATGATCTGGATCACCGTCGTCATGTAATGGACCGGACCGTCTGGTCTGGGCCTGCCCATGTCTAGCCGTAAGCATATAGGGGTTTATACCCCCACAGTCGGGAATCCAAGTGTTGCTTGATCTCCCTCTAGACCTAATCTAACTTGCCTAAGCTCTAATCTATAGGAACTCTGAGGAACTAGGGTTGGCTCTGGATGAGTTAATCTTCAACTGAATATCTTCAATGACTTGATGCTTCAGGGGGGGTGCAGGGGTCCTTATATAGCCCGATGGGTTGAACGTGACCCTTGGATCAAACCGACTTGGACGAAGGGTGGAGATGAATCCTAGGAGGCGGTGGAGGAATACTCCAGAAGCTCATGGAGAAATCCCCCAGGAGGGCTGGGTGTAGGGTCGAGATGGCGGACTAGAGGGGGGTGAATAGTCCTTTCTAAAACATAAACACGTCGGCTAACCGAAACAAATGCGAAATTAAACTTATCGATCTAGCCAAGACTACATCCCTCTATCTACAACTCTAGCACCTTACAAAAGATCCTAATCAAGCAAATAAGGTGTCTTCCTATCAAGAGCTCACCTAAACAATTCTAGCTTGCAAGGTCACACAAACCTATGCAACTAGTACTTCAAGCACCGGGGAGCTCCTACACAATTCTAGTAAGCAAAAGCACAAAGCTCCTAAGCTCACTAGCAAAGCTTAATAATGAGGCAACCAATGCCAAATTAGAGAGCGCAAAATACTTAGCTACACAAACTAAGCAATGTGACTAACAAGGTTACACAAACCAAATTAGCCACGCAAGGGGAGCTTACTTCAAGCTACACAAGCAAGAAGGTAACTAGCTAGCTACACAAGCAACCTAGTTACAAGAGCAACTACACAAGCATTATGTATATAAAGTAAAAGTAATACAAGCTTGTGTTTTGGAGATTACAAACCAACGGGATGAACAAGGTTGACACAATGATTTTTATCCCAAGGTTCACGTGTTTGCCAACACGCTAGTCTCCGTTGAGACAAGCTCTAAGGTTGCCACTCGTCCTCTTGCTCTTCTCGTTGTGGCGATGCACCCACTCGTTGGATCGTGAGCTAATTAACTATCAAGAGTCAAACCCTCAGCGGGTGCTGCTCATCCACTCACAAGATGGGGATCCTCTAAGCCATGAGCTCTAGCACTTGATCCGGTCGGACCACTTGTCGCCTTTCGCGTCTCGCTTTACTAGAGTTGCTCTTCGGGGCTCTCGCGGGACGAGCACAATGCCCCTCACAAATCTTCTCCAGAGCCTCGCACAATCTTCGTGCAAACTTCGATGGAGTCACAAGCCACCAAGCCGTCTAGGAGGTGGCAACCTCCAAGAGTAACAAGCATCACCGGCTTAACTCAAACACCTAGTGCCACTGCAATCCTCATGATGCAACGCACTAGAATCGCTCTCTCACTCGATCCGATGAACACTATCAAGCTCTAGTGAGTTAGAGGGCTCCCAAGCACTCTCAAGCATGGACACAAAGTCCCCTTAGGTGCTCAACACCAACCAAGGTTGGCCACCACATCTATTTATAGCCCCAAGGGCTAAACTAGCTGTTACCTCCTCAGAACGGCCAGCATGGGGGCGTCAGACACGTCTGATGCTCGGGCAACAGACGCGGCTAGCGTCTGACGCTCCTCAGCCGCCTGTGACCAATCTTCGCCATGTGTCCTCGATTGAACGAGAACCGTTGATCTCCAACGGTCGGCTAACTTCAACGGTCTTCAGACAAACGCGTCGAACGCGTCAGATGACACACACCAGACGCGCCACCTTCGCACTGGACGCAGTCTAGTGAGCACGTTTTCACGCTCGTTCGTCGGACGCGTCAGGTGGCTAGGTGTTGGATGCGCCAGCAGCGTCTGATGCTCGCTTCACTTCTGTGCGCCTCTGCGTGCGGCTGACATCACCAGCGATGAACGTTGATGTCACACGTCTGATGTTCCACCATCAGTGCGTCTGATGCACGGCCGCCAGCGCTCCCCAAGCTAGAGTTAGGCGTCAGATGCCAGGCCAGCGTCCGACGCTGCCAAACACCGCGTCTGATGCATGCTTTTCAGCATGAAACACTTCCATGACTTCGTGACTTCCTCCCACTTCCGACGTAAAGAAAAATAGTCATTTCATTTCCTCAAAAACGCCTGAACCCCAAACCCCTCTCAACCGCTCAAACTCCACCGCTTTCACAAATGTGCCAACACCAACAAGTGTTCATCACCTTATGCACGTGTGTTAGCATTTTCACAATCTTTTTCTTAAAGGAGTTAGCCACTCAACTTGCCCCGCCACTCGATCCTAGCACGTATGCAAAGTTAGATCGCTCAAGTGGCACTAGATGACCGATATGCAAACAAGTTTGTTCCTCTTAATAGTACGGTCATCTATCCTAAATCTGATCATCAACTTCTCTACACACCTATGACCGGTGAAATGAAAATGTCCTAGGTTATACCTTTGCCTTGCGCATTCCACTCTATCTCCTCCAACGTTGATGCAACGCATGCACCAACCATATCACAAATGATATGATCCACTTCATATCATCATGTGACCTTGTTGGTCTATCGATCTTGACCTCACTTGCTCTTCACCGTTGCGTCGGTCCATTGGCGCCAAGTCTTGCTCAAGCTTCACCGCCTCATGGTCCATCGGTCCAAAGCCTCCGACTTGCCCTTCACACTTGCAACTGGTCCATCAAGCCAAACCTCATCTTGATCTTCGCCACCTTGGTCACATGACTCCATGTCATGTCTCATATGCAATGAGCTCCTTCATGACACCATCACATGTAGACTAATTTCCTGTGTATCTCACATAAACACAATTAGTCCACCTAAGGTTGTCACTCAATTACCAAAACCAAACAAGGACCTTTCACCGAGCGGCATGGTGGTGGGGCCGGCCGACCCCACCTGGCAGCTTCTTGTCCTCTCATTTGTTCCCATGCCTTCTGGTGTCTTCTATAGTCTTCTAGCGTATCCTTCGTCATGATCAAGTTTTGTCCTTTTTCTCAATTAGGTCCCCCTTACTACGTTTTCTAGAATAACCCTGCGAAAAATAGAGATTCACCAAAACTCATGAAATTTGTCAGTTTAAACCCTAGACCTATGCATATTCTTGTATTTTAACCATTTCTCTTGTTTATTCACATATAAAATATTGACGATATCCACCGTCAACATGCGTTAAAGCTTGGGCCATCAGCTAAATAGCCGATGGAGATATAGCGGGTGGCTGACGCCATGCTCTTCTTAACATATAGATCTATTAACTGCCAATGTCCAATCTAACACACTATCAACAGGTCGAGTCGTCTGATATAGCATTGATAGTGGGGCTATACCGGATACTGGCGTCCAATGGATCTATCTCCTAATGGAACATGACTTCAAACACCTGCCATGTCCAATCAGGACTGAGATAGATTGGTCATTAAAACGGGATCTAACATCAGGAATTGAATTTAACTATGATTGTAATCAGCAGATGATAGATCGAAGTAGATAGGACCAACGAATCTCAATTTAGATCGGGCAGTTAGTGATATTACGTTAAACAGTAAACTATCTAACACAATATCGATAACTTTGATTAATACCAATGTTTACAAGAGATCATTCGTCTGTTGTAGCCTTATAAAAGTTACACAAATCGATAACTAATCTATACCGCGATTTGTAAGAGATCAGTCGTCTATTGCAGCCTTACAAATAACAATATAGATTGATAACTAACTTATACCGTGACTCGTAAGGGATCAGTCATCTGTTGCAGCCTTGCAAGTAACAATATAAGTCATGATAGATACTCACAAACAAGTTGTAGGTTAGGTCGTCCGATGCAGCCCTGCTTGCCCAAAGAACTCATCGAAATCTACTCTACTCCTACTCCTAGGGGGGTCGGAGCCAAAAAAAGTAAAGGTACTAGATTTGGTTGATCAATGTGAGATGTCTATTACAATAGCCAGGGTTCAATATTTATACCCAAGGCTAGACTACGAGTCCTAGTTGAACAAGACTGCCTATGAAACTTGACAAAGAAGACAAAAACTTCCTAATTTAAGATAACTTGGGCTCCAATCTTTCCCTTCTATAGAGCGTGTTCCTTGATTCAAGTAACACCCCTGGTGTTAAGCTTGCATTTCTTGAGCATAAGCATCATTTATGCATTTACATTCATAAAAGTGAAGTATCATTTCATGTGTCTGTTTAAATTGCTCGAATCATGCTTGATATGCTTATGATCATGATAAAGTAGTACACTAACTTGCTTAAAAAGTTCTTAGAAGTCCGAATTTAATGCTGTTTTGAAAATCCTAAAAATTTATAAGTCATTTTCAAAAGTGTTGTTCTTTGGAGCTCTGTAATTCAAAATCTAGGTAGATTTGTACCTTGACCCTTTTAGATGAAATGTTCCATTTTTCATGAGCTACATTTCATATAAAGGGAGTTTTGGCTAAAAATGCTTAATTTGTGAACTATAGTGCAAAAGGAGCAACTTTATTAAGAAAAAGGGGGGTTGGCCCTGGTCGGCGGCCCAGTGGGCCGGCTGGCCTGCGTCCGCACCTGCTCCCCACCTTGCTCCAGTCGTGGCTCACCGCGTGGCGTCCGGCCACCGGCGGCCATGGACGGCCGCGGCCCCGCTCCGACCGTGCCATAAGGCGGTCCAAGCCGCGCTTACCCCTCTCGCTCGCCCTCACTCCTCCCTCCTCGCTCTGCTCTTTCCCTCATGCAGCAGCAGCGCCACGGGCTCCATTGCCGCGCCACCGTGGAGCTCCGCCTCTGGCCCTGCTCCACCGTTCCTGCTCGCGCCCAACGCCTTCACCTCCCTCCGCTCCGCGCTTGCGAGCTCGCCTTCACCACCGACGAAGCATAGGTAATGGCCCTTGGGCTCTTCTTCCCACACACGCATGCGCCATGGCCGGAGCTCCGGCGAGCTCTCAGTCAGCGGTGCCAGCCTCGCTCCGCCTCTTTCTCCCTCTATTTTTGTGCGCATCTGTATCGCCTAGTCGCGTAGATGCTTGAGCCCAAGCTAATGGCGCCGCTCTGGGCTCCGGTGAGCCGGAACACCGCCGCTCCACCGCGCGCTCATGCTGCCATCACCATGCATGCGGCTAGCCCACTTCGCCGTGGCACGCCGCCGCAGAAACCCTAGCAAGGGCCCCGCCTCGCGCTCGCGTAGCTTCGCACGCCTCGCCTGGCCTCGCCGTGGCCGGTAACGGCGAGAACGCCGCCATGCAACACCGCCGCGCCGCCATGGCCACCGGCAAGCATGCGCCGGTGGTCCTCTGGCCCCGTTCTTTGGCTCACTCGCTTCGCCTCGCCGCGGGGAGTCTCGTGGTGGTGGCCTCGTCGCCGGGGACCTCGCCGTCGACGAGATCCAGCCGGTCAATGACCTCTCCTGCCTCAGTGCAGCTGACGGGTGGGGCCAACTTGACTATGGGTCCCTACTGTCAGCACTTGCGGGTGCACTGCATCGGGAGCACCTAGCATTTTTAGGGTTCGATTTTAAAGAAAAGGAATTTCCAGATTTCTGATAAAATCTTATAAAATTCATATCTTCAGATCTAGAGCTCCAAATTGGGTAAAACAAATTTTGTTGTGTTTCTTGTGATGTGTAGTATCTGTTAAAAATATGAGATGTAATTTCTATGGTAACTTTATATAGAGCTTTAATTAATTGTTGATATATTGATAATCTTGGGTATGTCATGTAGATTTTGGGAAAAATATGTTTCATGCTATGACTATGTAAGAAAGTGGCTTGATGAATTAAGTGGATTAAATGCTTGCTTCTGGTAAAATTTGTAGTAAATAAAATATGTATGGTATATGCTTGGTAATTTTTCTACACTACTCTTGTGCGAAGAAGTAAGTAAAAAAATATAAAATCTATTGTTTGACACTTTTCATAGTACAAAGTATTTTCATGTGCAATTATGACATGTTGTTGTCATTTTTGTGTAGGATGATATACTTGTCATTTTAACCTAAAATTTTTATTTGTAGACTCCAGTAAGCATGTCCTAGCTTCAGTAATTTTCTTAGAATTTTTTAGGCATTAAAATATATGTCTCTATTTTGTTCTTTTAAGAATAGATGTTAAATAAAGCTTAATTAAATTAATATATGTCATCCATGGTACTTTTACATGCTTTGGAGATATTTGTGACCGATGGTGTGATTGGTTAAACTTAGTTTAAAGTTTACATATGCAGCAAGTATATTTGATTGATTCATTTGTGTGTATGTATGCATGTCTTGTTTGTTGTGTGAATAGTAACTAAAGAGAAGGTCTGCACCTACTCAGTAAAATAAAAGTAAAAGTGTTCATTTATATGCAAGCACTCATGTTCACCATATGTCTTTTTTATACCATGTGCATTCCTCATATTCACAAACGTATATGCATCATACAGGATCGCATGAAGAAACACCCGTGGTGGAACTCGAGGATCCAGAAGGGGGAATCACACAGGAGGTGCCCAGGGACGAGGAGCATGACGTGGAGTTGCTAGACTGCCCAAATCATCAACCTAGCTCGTTTGAGAAAGGCAAGCCCCGAAGCATTTCACTTCCTACAGTTTGCAAATAATTAAAGTACGTCGTTTTATGTTTGATGCATTAAGTTATAGGAATTATCTTAAAACCGTTGCTGCATATCCATATATTCCTTGTCTACCTCGCGCGCGCATGTGTATATATATATATCCTTCTCACCCTGCTAGGTCTAGGATCGACTTAAATACTTAGCCATGTTTGGACCGATAAAAGTCAGGTGATTCCTGTCACCTGCGAGATATATGTGGTTACTTGGTCACTTTTAGCTATGTGTTGTTATCATGAAAATAACCAAGTATTGATGGATAAATGGAGATCGGGTGAAATTTTATAGGGTTTTGGACTATAGTAATTCCATCTGTGTCGATTAAGAACCGTATCGTTGTACGTTCCTCAGGTTATGTTGAACGCATGCCCACATTTAGCTAGAAGGATAAGTCGTTCCGACCGTGAAGCCTAACTCTATTCGGGCCGAGAATCGACCTGCTGAGTGCATTGTATTGGAGTTGTATATGGGACGACAAGCGCGCGAAGAGTGAGCTCAAGGGCAGGGTTAGGCTGATTCCTGGCAGTTGGACGACCCCTGGGTACGGTGGTTCCTATCGAACTCGTGACTTTACCGAAATAGTGCCATGGTGACCTGTAATTCACTTTAGCGGGTGAGTATGTTTTGTGTGAGGAATATTTCACCAGCTGGTTCGAAATCGATTTGAATCGCCATCGCTCCTAGACAGTGAGCACTTGACTTGAGCTATGTCATCGTAGTAATGTTTATGAAAAACAAGGATGGTTATGATGATGATGTTGGAAATGCTAAACCTATTATGGTTAATATTGATGCTAATAATTAATCAAGTGTTTGCTTTAGTGCATGTGTTCACCTAGTATAATCAGGTTATAATTATAAGTTGTTGCTGAAATACTTGGGTCTCAAAATGGGGGTGGTGTGGTTTGGCCCGCAGGTTCAGTGAACTGGCCCAAAGAAATGACCCTAATGGGCTCCACATCCGACCCACGAAAACGGTTGGATTTGTGGATCGGATTCCCTCGAACCTTAGGGTCGAGTGGTTTGACCCCTCCTGTCTGCCGTGCGTGTGGCGGCGGCGACCGCGGCCGCTCTCGCCGCCGGTTCCGTCGTGCCTTCTTCGCGTTCTCCTTCGCCAGCACCAGCACGTCCCCCAGCTGCTGCTGCTGCTGCTTCTCCTCTCCAGGTAGGCAAGGGCCTACATAGGCTGTCAGGGTGAGCGCCTTCCATCCGTCGGCTCTTGGTCTTGCCGCGAGGTGTCGTGGTTGACAGGGGCCGGCGCTCATGCCGGTGGTGAAGCAAGTACAGACCCTCGGCGTTCAATTCGGAGCCCCTTCTCAGCATCCTCCATCTCGATTTAAAGGTCCAGGTCCGTATGCTTCCTGCCCTCGCCGTGGCAGGTCTGCCAAGAAAGGAACCAAACTTCTGAATATGTTTGTGATTTAGTTTTCTTTTTTTCTTTTGAAGATAATGATGCTCCTGCTCCAGATGTCTATGTTTCTGTCTATCTGTTCACCTACTAATTCAAAATGGATTTGAGATTGTGAGTGTATATGCGTAAGCTAGTATTTTGCGAGGGATGCACACTTTGAACACTTCTGTGGATTGATCTCTTGGTGCTACTGCTGGTGTCATACTTTAAATCAAATAGTTAGGAATTTGATATTTCCACCATGCTTTGTTTTGTCATACTTGCTATCGAGCCTCAGAATTTGTTTGCATTGGTAGGATAGTCAGGGATTTATGACATGTTTGTTGAGATTGGCTATGTTCATCATTTCTATTGCTTGTTCTATGAGAGTTTGATTTTGGACACACTGTACCAATAAATTATAAATTGCGAACTGTACGACATTGTTCTCTTTTGGCTTGAATGTTCGGTCAGGTGTGTGGTGCTAAATATCCGTGCAAGTTGGTGCTCTGCTAGGACAATGTCAACTTTGGTACACTATTTTAACAAGTAGATATTTGGTACATTGATGAACTTGCTAACCCTGAAAGGGAAAAAAAGGTAGATGTGGACATGAACGCCACCACCAAGTCTGGTTACTGACTATCTACATTACATATATCTAGTATGTAATGCATGTCAGAAACAGTCTTCTTGCACAAAATAAAAGCTATGTATAGTGGTTGTGGTGAGTGGTGACATCCTGACAACTCTTGCTTTCCTTGTGCCATTACCAGGTTTGGTGAGCTAGATATGGTTTTTTCTCACTAAACTTCCTTTCATCTGTCCATATCATATCAACATAACCAAGCCAATAATTTACATGTCCAGATATGGTTTTTTTTTTGAGACAATTATTTTACATGTCAATTTATTGGACGATTAGCTTCAATCTGCATTTTCTTGGAACTGAACTTGTTGGAGCAGTATCTGATCGATTTGGTCAATGTGCTATGCCTATGCAGTGTTAAGGGAATATGGAGCCACATATCAGTGAAGAAACAAGACTGAACCGGAGCATGATTGAAGCAGGTGAAGGGTCCCCTACCTTCAGGGATGAGATTCTACCCCCCGACGTCCTACAACCCGCTGCTGCTTTAACACCAGTGTTGCAGTCCCTCAAGTGAGAAGTTTGGTTGGCAAAGTCTTACTGCATTACAGTCCTGTTATTACTATTCTTAGTGATCAATTTGTTTTCCAGCAGTGGGTCAAAGAGGAAGAGAACTCCCACCCACGAAGGGACGACCTGCACGAAGAAGGCAGCCATGGACACGGACACGAGACGACCTGCACGGTCTGCACCAGCAGCCAAGAAGAAGGCCACCGTGGATACGGGCACTGGAAGACTTGCGCCATCTGCTACTCTCCTTCCTCCTCCTCCCAAGGTACCATCCCCCACCTTCCCCTCTTTCTCAGACCCTGCTTGCATGCTAAAAATTTTGAAGGGCCCACTAAGCCAATTAATGGCACATTAGATTCCTCATTCTTCAGCTACAAATTCTAAAGTGGGGCAGGAGCGATGCCCTACCTCTGGGCGTGAGACTCTACCACCTGACAGCCAACACCCTGATGTCACTTCAACACCCACGTTCTCGCAGTTCATATCAAGGTGATAACTTATTACTGTTAATTTCTATCTAGTATATACCATGCTTGTAGCCTATTATGCTTGTATCATGCTTGTAGGTAGAATATATGTTAGAATATATCCCAGTAGCCATTTTATTATTTGAGCACTGATGTCGCTCTATTGTCATTTGCCTTGCATGTCTTTCTAGATATATAAAGTATAAATGCATAGTAGTGGACATGCTTCTGACTGACTGAATCTTTTGTACTGTAACGATTTACAGAATTCTGCAATTTATGACGTTATCGTGACTTTTTAAACGTGCTACAAATTAGATTCTTTTGTTTACCATGCTACTGGGAGATGGTCTGTAATCTGTAGTAGCCTGCTGGTGTCTGCTAATTAAATTCTTCAGCTTACAGTCTATAGGATTTGCTCTTTGTTCAAAAAGACATGCCTTTTGACATATTCTATGTTATATGTTGGTTTTGTTTTGATTCACATTTTAAACATGCACTAGAGGAGAGGGTAGTGCATTACAGTTCAAAGAGAAAGAGAACTCCCTACCCAACTACCATGCCCCAAGTTGAAAGAGCAGAACAAATGATTGATAATGAGCAGGTTGAGGAGGGTGTCGGCGATCGCCATGGCAATGTGGATCTAAGTGCTAGTTTGGATGATCAAAGGGATGATGGTTGGTTAGAACAGTGGTATGGAGGAGACCAGTGGTATGGAGGTGAAGATTCAGATGAATTTGATAGAGGTTACATTGTTGAGGGGTGAATCGAGCCACATATGATTGATGGCTTCCTACATGGTGAAGAAAGTAGACAGTTCAGATCAAAGGTTTGGGATGAATTCACCAAAATCCATGTGGGTGGTGTGGTTACCAAAGGGCAGTGTGTGCACTGCAACTTAGAAATTAGTGCAAAGCGTGGAGCAGGAACAAGTGCTATGTTGACACACTTGAAGTGGTGTAAAGCAAGGTCAAGTGTAACACAAGTTATGAATCAACTGAAATCAACTGAAAGCAAGGTCGAATGATATCTCTTCATGGATTCCCTCTGTCCATTGTAGATTATGACGGTTTTAGAAGGTTTGTGTCTAGCTTAAACCCTGTATTCAAGATGGTCTCTGTAACACCCTAAAATTTTGAAAGAATTAAAAATAGGAAAATATGCTTTTTATACAATTTTGTGAGCATACAAACCTAGAAGAATAATAATTTTTATTTATTTAAAATCAAATATAAGGGTAGAAACATGATTGAGCATTCATGCTGCTGCATTTGAATTTTTGTGTTGAGTGGTTTGAATCAAATTCAAAAGAGGATTCAAAATATTTTTAAAAATGCTTTGAAAAATTAGAAAAAGAAAAAGAAAAGGAAAACCATCTCCTATTCGGTTTTGGCCCACCTCAGCCCGGCAGCGCGCCGCCTCGGCTTGCCCTCCCATGCGCGGCCCGTCTTCCTTCCCCCGCTCCCTCGCTTCGCTTTCTCGGGCCGAGCCCAGCCGCAGCTGCCGGCCCAGTTACCGTGCGCGCGCCTTCCCCTCCTCCTCCCGTCGCTGACAACGCGGGCCCGCATGTCAGGGCTACCTTCTTCCTCCCCACGCCGGCCGGATTCCTTTCCTTGCTTCACCGATCGAATCCGTCTCCCATATCCTCCCTTTCCTTACTTAGAGCAGCCTCCGGGCTATAAAAACGGGATGCCGCATCCCTCCGCTCCACATTGCCCTACAAATTGTAGTCTCCAACATCCCGAGGTGGCCACGCTCGAGGCGCAGCCCTAGCCGCCCGCCTCTCCGAGCCGCACGTCCTCTTTGTCTTGTCCTCGGCTTCGATTTGACCTTCGGTGAGTTCGCCTTGATGTTCTCTATCAGCTGGTGTCCTTCGTTCGCAAGCTCGTGCTCCGTAGCGTGAGATAGCCATCTCTGGCCATGGCGCCGCCACGGAAACTACCGTCGCATCCCTGTTCCGGCCGGAGCGCCGCCCGGCTCTCCCCCGATCTGCTCTGGGCCGTTCATTTTAAATCTAACGGCTGTAAATAGAAGATACCATTTCGGCCGGTACTTTTGCTAAAGAACCCCTGTAATTTTTAAGTATGGAACCAGTAGTCCAAGGCGTATTACCAATTTATGTTTTCTTTTTCGTAAAGCGTATTTTGACCGCGTACCTTCAGAAAATACGTTTTCACTTATTTACAGTTCTGCCATTATGTTAAATTGTACGTAGAATCTCTGTTTTAACTATGATTTGACCCGTTCAAATTGCGTTAGGTTCATATTTGTGAGCTCTACATGTTGGTAGTACTGTACAGTAGGTTTGTGATAATTTATTTTCGAATTTACATTAAAGTAATTATTTTTCTATAGGAAATCTTCGTAAATTCGTAACTTTGTCGTTTTAGCTCCGTTTTTCATGATCTTTACATCTGTGTGATCCTAGCGAGTTGTAGATTTGTTTTAAAGAATTTTTATCTTATTTTCTTACTATTAGTGTATTGTTCTAATTATAGTTTGTTTGTCTATGCATGATTGTCTCTGGATGTATGTTGTTGCTGTTGTTGATCGAGTATAGACGGTGAGCAATTCATTGGGGATCAAGAGTCTTTCTACGAGCAAGATCTTCAGGACCAGTTTGAGCAAGGCAAGTATAGCATGGGATTATCCTTGTTGTCCTATTCACAATACGCAAATAATATCATTATGCATCTATTCCTTTGTTAAGGATGACTTAGTGTTGATCTTATACCTTGATACCTATTACGTTGCATTGAGTAGTATGGCTAGTGCTTAACATGAACTATGATCATGTAATCTGATTAATGGAATATGCAATAAATATTAAAAGATGATTTTGATTACTGTTTAAAGGGGGCTAGAGCATGGGGTATTTTTTATGCTCTAGTTACTCTCCTTAAGGACTTATCTGTAAGCGAACATCCGAGATTTACAGTACAATTGTGAGGGCTATATGGCTCTGGCTTTAGTCATATAGAAGGACCTTTTCTAGCTTGTTAGTGGTAACCTTTTTGGCATAAGAATGGCTTGACGAATCAGGTATAGTGCGACCTCTGTCCTTATGAATATAGGCTGCATGTCATTGTGCCATTTGGAAGGGGGACTCTACATCTGTTTGCCGAGTGAATCTAATGGCCCTAACTTGTTAGACGAACCTTCGAAAGACTTCATAGTTTCCCTGCCTGCTCACCTTGGGAGTGTTTTGGGAGTAATTAACCCGGGCATATGGGCAACACGACTCACAGTGAAAGTGTATAACCTCTGCAGAGTGTAAAACTGTTATAACAGCCGTGCTCACAGTCATGAGTGGCCTTGGACCCTTATGGAATAGTTGATCATTACTAATGAATATGTTTTTGCTATTCGTTAATCTTTTCACATGGATCATATGTTTATTGTTTATATTGAGACATCTTGATGCTATTGATATGCTAAAATTATGCTATATAAAAGCTACATGCTGATAAACCAATGTCATGCCTTTGAGCCTCATGAACCCCATGTTACACTTGTTGAGTACAAGATGTACTTACGCTTGTTTATTTTTCTTACATGGATAAAAATCCCGGATGGGTAACAGATGGTGCAAATAGTGACTACTACTCCTACTTCCCTGAAGATTACTAGACTTGCAGTCAACCAGTCAATGTGCCTGTGTTTGGAGCTACCACGAGAGTTTTATATTTTTACTTCCGCTATATTTGTGTAAAGACTATGTGTTAATAATCGTGATGTAATAACATTTGTGATGATACTTCCGTTATAATTTGTTAACGTATGTGTGATTGATCTCTGGGCGCACATAACAGTATGCATTCCATTTGGTCTTTAAATGGGTGTGACAGTCTTGTTTGATGGATTTTTGCCGTGTTTTTTTGGTGTCCAAACAAGTCTCAAGGAGGACAATCACTGATGATTGCTCAAAGAAATATCTAGAGGAAAGACAAGTTTTGCTAGATGTTTTCAAGAATGTCAAGGGCGGAGTTTCATTGACAATGGATATGTGGACATCCAACCAGACCTTGGGATACATGTGCATCACATGCCACTTCACCGATGATGACTGGAAGATGCACAAGCGGATTTTGAAGTTCTCTTTCTTGAAGACCCCACACACGGGTGTTGCAATGTTCAATGTTGTTCTTAAGTTTCTGCAGGAATGGAACATTGAAGATAAGTTGTTTGCAATCACTTTGGATAATGCAAGCAACAACAATGCGATGATGAAGCTCTTGAAGGCTAATTTGTTGGAGAAGAAATTGTTAGTGGGAAAAGGAAAGCTGCTTCATCAGCGATGTGCAGCACATGTGCTCAACTTGATATGCAAAGCAGGATTTGAAATTATCAATCCAACTGTGCACAAGGTCAGAGAAAGCGTGAAATATATTAAAGGGTCTACTTCACGGAAACAGAAATTTCAAGAGATCATTCAACAGCTCTATCCAACAGCAGATCATTCACCAAAGCTCCCAAAGGTTGATACATGCACTCGTTGGAATTCAATGTATCTTATGTTGAAGACTTATTTTGAGTTGAAGAGAGCTTTTGAGTCATTAACACAACAAGATCAAGAATATACCTTTGCACCCACATCTGAAGAGTGGGAAAAAGTAAGAAAAGTATGTGGATTGTTGAAGGTCTTCTTTGATGCAACTGTAGTTGTCTCAGGATCATTCTGTCCAACGACAAATTTGCATTTTCATGAGATTTGGGAAGTCAAGTTGGTTTTGGAGAACCAAATTTCTGAGGCAGATGGAGACCTTACACAGACAATTCAGTACATGCAAAGGAAGTTTAAGAGGTACTGGAAGTTAACATGCCTACAAATTATATTTCCAGTCATCTTTGATCCTCGGTTTAAAATAGGATTTGTTGACTTCCGTTTGAAACAAGCGTTTGGCAGTGAGGCTGAGTCAAAAATTGAAATAGTAAAGAAGACCTTAGTGGAGCTATTCAAAGATTACTCAGATGGTCAAGAAATAGCACAAGCTCCTTGTGTTAGTGTACAGACAAATGCAAGTGGAAGATATGCTGATTGGGACAGCCACGTGAATCTCAATAGCCAACCTACCAACGAGGTACCTACAGAGCTTGAAGCATACCTTTCAAAGCAAGCCATACCTCGAAGTGATGACTTCAATATTCTTGGTTGGTGGAAGAATAACCGCCTGGAGTATCCAACTCTTTCCCGTATGGCTTGAGATGTGTTGGTGGCACCTGCCTCATCAGTTCCATTCGAATCTGCTTTCAGCCTTGCGAGAAGACTCATCTCAGACTTTCGAAGCCGCTTGACTCCCAAGACTGTGGAAGAATTAATGTGCTTACAAGACTGGTTCCGTGCTTCTGGTTCTACCAAATTCAATATGGAGTCGATTGATCGTTGTCTTGTTAATGAAAGCAATCAACAGGAGTGAACAAGAAAGAGAAAGAGGTGAGATTCAATAACTGAAACCATATGTATCTGTGTTATGTCCTAAGTAGCACTGCAGCATAGTACAGTAGCACTGAAATATTCACTGTTTGTTCTTAATGCCGTTGTTATTGGAGCTGTTTACTAGTCTTTTAACACTGCATATATTTAGTGTTGCTCTTAATGCCATATACTCATCAAATCGGAGAGACAAACTCACTGAAAATATAGTATTGCATATATTACTAGTCTTTTTACTAATCTTTTAGCACTGAAATATGCACTGCATATATTATTGAATTTTGCTTTCTTTGTAGGTTGTAACCGAATGCTGAGGAAAAGGGTTCCTGGCTAAAGCTTGGGAGTTTGAGTATGCATCTAATGTTTTGGTTCGTATGGTGGCCAATAGGTTTTCTGCAACTGGGGTTTGTGCAGCTTGCTCCTTGCTTCAACAAGGCTTCTCTTGTTTGCTAGCCAATGAGATTCTATTTGAGAGAACCATTTATTCAGATCTATAACACATACTGCAATGAGGAATTTGAGGATGAATTGAGCATATGACATGGATCTGTAGCTCGAGTGTCGCTACTCTTAAACAAGGTTGTCTATACCTCGTTATACTGTTGTTGTTTCTAATAACGTCTGTTAACCATCCAGTCAAGAGTCCCCATGAGTTGTCGCTGACCCATTTGGTGTGGATGAACCTTGCAGCAAACATGCTACTTTGAGCATTGTTTGACATTATATGAACGATGATTATTGAACGTGATACTTGGCACATTATATTGCATCATCTAATTGTTTGAAATTTCAAAGGTTTTTCATTAGGTTTCAATCTATTCTAGCCAATCGTCAATTGCTTGGTCGGTATAGGGATGATTGAACAAGTCACCACGCTTTTGGACAGAGCTGTACACTTGCATTTTGGTCTTTAGTACACTAGCATGCAGCTCCACATGGGGATGGTTGCTCCGTGGAGCGAACCGGATGCGACCCGTAGAACCAAATATTTATTCCAGGAGCATCGGTCTAACCAAATAAGTACTCCTGCTTTGACCCGTTTGCTCCAATGGATCGTGTGGGTCGATCCACCCTGAGGGTGAGCTTGCTAGCTCCAGCAGCTACTATTTCTGGCTAGCTAGGCCTGTGTCAAATGTTGATTGGTTGAAGCAATTTTTCCACATTTGTCCATATAGATAGCTACGATTCTTGTTGCCTTCCTGCAGTGCCTTGAACGAATTGTGTAAACAAATATTTTGTCATTTTTAGGCACACACAGGTAAGCAGCACAAAGTAAATTGATAACTGAACTGACGAATATGTAGTATTTCCCTGGCTACGCTGGAGTTCCATGCATTATCAAAGCCTAACCATACTGAACGATGAATAACAAAATACATCTCTGATAAGTTATAAATAGGATTAATTGGATATGATCCTAATTGACAAATGATGACAAATCGACAACCTTGCTAATCTAGTAATCTTCAACCTTGTAGACTAGCAAGATAGCTTGTTCCTCTTCCTCTGAGAAACCACACACTTCTCTACTGCTCAACCTATATATATACACAGAAAATATTACAATTTTAATGATGCACTAATACGAATCAGAATCAAGGTAGCACATCGAACTCACAAGCAGAGATGAAATTTAGAAAAAATAGCTGACACAACACGAATGATTAAGTGGCAAATGTACGCATGGCTCAGTCAAATACAGATAAAGATGACAGTGGTTTCAGACTTTCAGCATGCAGCTCTCTGCATCACAAGGCATAGGAACACAGTTCAAACTGAAACATAACTATTACCAATATTCAGATGGCATAGTCAAAGAAAATATAATACTACTGAACATTCAGACATCAAAGGCTACTCTACGGTGAAATCCTTGCATAATTCACCGAACCAAACAAAAGCAGATGTCCTTGCATAATTCACTACAAGTTTGACAAAGATATAAAATTCATGCAACTAAACTTACTATCAAGAAAGACTACTGCTCCTATGTTAATAATTCACTGAACCAAACAGAGCCGACGATCTGATCTGACTTACTCCTACTGCTAGTCGATCTATAGCCGCAGCTGCTATGGGGATTATACTACTAACAGGTTCATCAAATAAAACCTGCCCTATAGAGCATGGATTCATTTTAACTGGATTTGCAAGCTCCTCTGAACCTGAGTTCACATACTAGTTGTGTACTAACTGTAACTAGTGCAAAGATTGCAATCAGATTATACTACCAACATATTCTCAGCGAACAAAAACCAGAGAAAAGGAAACTCTGAACCAGTGCAGCCATGCAAGCAGAGAGAAGTCATGTAAACAGTCTTTGCTCCTGCTGCCTTACACTGATACCTGTAGCTTTTTACGGCACACAAAAAGTCTGTAAACTACTAGTAAGAAATGCTATCTGAACTTGACGCATATACAGAAGTGAAGTTGCAGGAAATGCTACTGTACTAATATGAACTTGCAGGAAATCCAACTTCACAAAAAGTTTGTATGTGTATCAGGTGAGAAGAGCAACATGTGCAGTAGTTTTTCTGTATATGCACCAAGTTCATCGAGTAATAAGACGCAACTGCACTGCACATGAAAGCATCATCGGCAGCAATGGGAATACATAGCCTTAATTATAAGCAAGGAATCAACAAATAAACTTCACAGGAATTGCAAGGGGACTGTATTAGGACATGTAACACATACTTCTATCTGATGGTTTTAACCTAGTCAAATACTTCACTGCATACTACTATCTGATGGTTTTAACCCAAGATAGGCATGGTGCATGCTGCATGATAGATAACATAGTACACAACAGACAGCTAAGAAAATAAATTCCACTTATGTTGATTCTAAGAAAAAAACATGGTATTGAATCTTACCTTTTCCTCCTCTTTCTTCTTCACTCATGTTGATTGATTTCATCAAGAAGACAATGATCAATAGACTCCATAGAGAACTTCGTTGAACCAGAAGCACAGAACCAGTCTTGTAAGCACATTAACTCTTCCACTGTTTTAGGAGTTAAGCGGCTTCTAAAATCTGAGATAAGTCTCCTAGCAAGGCTGAATGCTGATTCAGATGGAACTGATGAAGCAGGGGCCACCAATACATCTCGAGCCATACGGGAAAGAGTTGGATACTCCAGGGCATTGCTCTTCCACCAAACCAGAATATCGAAGTCATCACTTCGAGGTATCACTTGCTTTGATAAGTACGCTTCAAGCTCTGAAGGTACCTCATTTGTAGGTTGGATATTGAGATTCACATGGTTATCCCAATCAGCGTATCTTCCACTTGCATTTGTTTGTACCCTAACACAAGGAGCTTGTGTTGTTTCTTGACCAACTGAGTAATCCTTGAATAGCTCTAGCAAGGTCTTCTTCACAATTTCAATTTTTGACTCGGCCTCACTCCCAAAGGCTTGTTTCAAATGGAAGTCAACGAATGCAAGTTTAAACCGTGGATCAAAGATGACAGGAAATGAGATTTGCAGCCATGTTAATTTCCAGTACCTTCTGAACTTTCTTTGCATATACTGAATTGTCTTGTTAAGTTCTGCATCTACCTCAGGAACTTGCTTCTCCAAAACCAATCTGATTTCCCAAATCTCATGAAAATGCAAATTTGTTGTTGGATAGAGTGATCCTGAGACAACTACAGTTGCATCAAAGAAGATCTTCAACAATTCACATACTTTTCTTGCCTTTTCCCACTCTTCAGATGTGGGTGCAAAGGTATATTCTTGATCTTGTTGTGTTAACGACTCAAAAGCTCTCTTCAACTCAAAAGAAGTCTTCAACATAAGGTACGTTGAATTCCAACGTGTACATATATCAACCTTTGGGCGCTTTCGACATGGGATAGATAGTTGTTCAATGATTTCTTCAAACTTTTGTTTCCGTGATGTGGACCCTTGAATATACTTCACACTTTCCCTTACTTTGTGCAAGATTGGATTGATAATTTGAAATCCTGCTTTGCATATCAAGTTCAGCACATGTGCCGCACATCGCTGATGAAACAACTTTCTTTTTCCCAATAACATTTTCTTCTCCAACAAATTAGCCTTTAAGAGCTTCATCATCGCATTGTTGTTGCTTGCATTATCCAAAGTGATTGCAAACAACTTATCTTCAATGTTCCATTCCTGGAGAAACTTCAGAACAGCATTGAACATTGCAACACCCGTGTGTGGGGTCTTCATGAAAGAGAACTTCAAAATCCGCTTGTGCATCTTCCAATCATCATCGGTGAAGTGGCATGTGATGCACATATATCCCAAGGTCTGGTTGGATGTCCACATATCCATTGTCAATGAAACTCTGCCCTTGACATTTTTGAAAACATCTAGCAAAACTTGTCTTTCCTCTTGATATTTCTTTGAGCAATCATCAGTGATTGTCCTCCTTGAGACCATCTTGAACACAGGGTTTAAGCTGGACACAAACCTTCTAAAACCATCATAATCTACAATAGACAGAGGGAATCCATGAATAGATATCATTCGAGCCAGCTCTTTCCTAGAGACATCTTGGTTAAATCTCCAATCCTTCAAAGTGATTCCCTCTGGAGACATGACGGTTGATTTTAGTTGATTCACAACTTTTGTTACACTTAACCTTGCTTTACACCGCTTCAAGTGTGTAGACATAGCACTTGTTCCCGCTCCACGCTTAGCACTAATCTCTGTATTACAGTGCACACATTGCCCTTTGGTAACTACACCACCAACACAGATTTTGGTGAATTCATCCCAAACCTTTGATCTGAATTGTCTATTTTCTTCACCATGTAGGAAGCCATCAATCATATGTGGCTCGATTCGCCCCTTAACGGTGTAACCTCTATCAAATTCATCTGAATCTTCACCTCCATACCATTGGTCTCCTCCATACCATTGTTCTGACCAACCATCATCCCTTTCACCATCCAAACCAGCACTTAGATCCACATTGCCACGACCATCGCCCACATCCTCCTCAGCCTGATCATTATCAATCATTTGTCCTGCTCTTTCAACTTAGGGCGTGGTAGTTGGGCGGGGAGTTCTCTTTCTCTTTGATCCACTGCTGGAAAACAAATTGATCACTAAAAATCAGACCCACTAACATGTTAAAGAGGGCTGGTATATTAGAATCAAGTAAACTGACCAATTTGATTGAACTGTAATGCAGTAACATTTTCTGGAAATAATAGTAATAACAGAATTGTAATGCAGTAAGACTTTGCCAACCAAACTTCTCACCTGAGGGACTGCAACACTGGTGTTGAAGTAGCAGCGGGGTGCAGGACGTCAGGCGGTAGAATCTCATCCCCGAAGGTAGGGGACCCTTCACCTGCTTCAATCCTACTCCGGTTCAGTCTTGCTTCTTCTCTGATATGTGGCTCCATTCCCTTAACACTGCATAGGCATACACTCAATTCCCTTAAAAATTACTAGAACCAGTCTAGATGGATACTCATAAAGTGCATCAAAGAATTGCACGCATAATTTGACAAGCTGTAGAGGCATACAAAAAATGAAAACACACTGCAGCTGCCAACAGATATCTAAGCCATGATGCAGTAGTCACTCACAGAGTCACACACCATAATTGCGATTACCATCTGAGCATTACATGGATGCCTGCCTAATTCAGAGCTGAGACTACTGTCAAGTTCGGAATGTTTGATTTAGTTTAGCTTATTTGCGCCTTGTTTTGTGCAATGTTGGTGCTTGGCATATACATTTTCTGACTTTTCAACGAGGCTGCTGAAAATAGCTAGCAGAAAGAATTGCCTGCAGCGAGAACGAGATCGTTGTATCTGTTTTTGCCATGATGGTTATGACTGAACTTGGCATTGAAAAAGTGCTTTGTCCTACTATTTCAGAGCACCTATGCAGGACAGCGACAGCGGCTATCCTGACACACGGTTGCAAAATACTGAAGGTGATGCAAAATACTGAAGGTGATGCAAAATTAGATCCTGACACACGGTGGTTACTACTATCCGAGCACCTATGCAGCCCGAACCCAAACAGGCAACTAGCAATCCGGTTCTAGCAGCTGCATCCAAAGGGATATAAAATCTGGGGGCGCCCTTGCAGGACAGCGACAGCGGCAGGGCACAAGGATGGGAAGCGCTAAGGTCTGAGAAAGAGGGGAAGGTGGGGGATGGTACCTTGGGAGGAGGAGGAAGGAGAGTAGCGTATGCCGCCGGTCGTCCTGTGCCTCTGTCCACGGTGGCCTTCTTCTTGGCTGCTGGCGCGGATGGCGCCGGCGAGCGAGAGTAGCAGACGTCGCGGGTGGGAGCAGGATGTCGCGGGCGGGCGGGAGTAGCGGAAGTCGCGGATGGGAGCAGGATGTTGTGGGCGGACGGGAGCAGCGGACGTGGTTCAGATGCCGCCGCCGCCGCCGGACGGACGGGAGGCAGGGAGCGGGTCGAACCACTCGATCCAAAGGTTCGACTGATTTCGAGTCACTAACCCTAGCTGACTTATTGGGCCAGAAATGGAGCCCATATGGGTCATTTTCTTGGATCGGTTCTTCGAACCTTTGGGCTGAACCGAACCGTCCCCATTTTGACATGCAGCGGCGAGTCAGTGCGTGGATAGATGACAGGGTAGTCACAGCGCCGGAGTGAACCGTAAAAGCCAATGGGGCTCCAAGGGTCGGCAGTGAATGACAATGGAGCAACCGGTGCTCCTGTTCTAATTAAATGGGTCGGCGGATCGGCCACGGTTCGGACCGTGGTTGAACCACCCCCATTTTGACTTGAGCTTTTTACCTGTGTGCCATTATAAAAGTTCGAAATGACCTGTGTACCACTGAAAGAGAAAAAAGTTCTTCAATACCATTCTTTGAAATTTCTTTTTCCTACATACCACTACCGTCCACTTCCGTCCAATCTTAACGGTGACGGCAGCAAAGCTAGACGCGAATTGACCATATTACCCATGATTTTTTTCACTGGCTGTGTCACGGGCGCTGGGCGGCGGTCTGCGAGCGAGCGGCGCGGGCAGCATCTGGCGCGCAAACGGGCGGGATGCGCGGGTCGTGCTCCCGGCTGCAAGTTTCTCCACTTGCTTTTTTTACAGTATTTATTTATTTATTTATTTATTGAAATGCGTGTTGTATTTATTGGTGGTATATAAAACGAACCTTTCCAGGTTGAAAAGACTGAAAGAGAGGTGGATCTGTCTCAATTCAACTACTGTTCCTAACATATGCAGAGTCCTCATCAGAAAAAAAAATATTCTTCTTTTACCTATAAAAATGGCGGGATATGTTTCAGTCTTATGCTTTCTTTGCTGCTACTGAAGGAAAACTTTACCAATACAGGTTCCAGCAACCAAGAAGCCAATTTGAAATCATTGATATTTTCTGATCTTCTTTGGGAGATATATATTAGGAGGGGGAAAACATAAACCACATCTTCTCAAATCAGTGCAAAATTTACCATTCCTTCTTTCTTCAAAAATAGAACACAACAAAAGTAGGCGAAATTTATTATTTTAAACCACATATACACAATTAAAATGTGGATGATAAATGTGGACCTTTTTTATGTCTGAATGTATTTAATTTAGACACTTACTTTGGTTGTCACAATTATCGAACTTTCTTTGATGCAACATATACTGTTACAATGGCACTAGAGGAAAGAATGAAAATTCTTAATGCATTCTATAGCTGAGGGCAAAAGTGTCATTTCCGTTCACCGTTGGCTGTTGTTACAAGCAAAATAGGTGGTAGTGGCATGCAGGGAAAAGAAATTTCAATCAAGGGTATTGAAGAACTTTTTTCTCTTTCAGTGGTACACAGGTCATTTCGAACTTTTATAATGGCACACAGGTAAAAAGCTCTTTTGACTTGGGTCTATTAACAAAAAGGCCCTCGCAGTTTCAGACTTCTCTTCCTCCCCTGACCACCGACGGGTCACAGACGACGGGAGTTTGAGGTTGTACTTTGTACGACCGAGGGGCGGCGAGCGCGGCGCTGGAAGGATTGACGGAGAATCCGCGGAAGTCCAGGCGGCCCGCCCGCGCGCGCCGGCTCCCCTGGCGACGGCCGCATCTCGTAGCCTACTCGCCTGTGCCCTTACCCAGCCAATCCGTCAGTCTGTGGGGTTGGAGTGGAGATCGATTCGGACGTGGGCTGCTCCCTTCTTCTGTTGTTGGTATATATAAACAATCTCAGCTTCATTGTTTATATGAATCAATTCCTCATTTCCAAGAGTTTGTTTTCCCTAAGCTGAGTCTAAATCTCTCTCCATTTAGTTTGTTGTGAATTTGTTTGCTACGTGGTGCCCTACTAATCCAATCCATTCGTCCATGTTCAATTTGTTCTACTGCAGCGTGCTAATTTCAGTTGTTCCTCTTTAGCGTGCTAATTTCAGTCGATTCTCGGTAGACACTACTGAACTTCTTGGTTTCCAATTAAGGTGCGCACGCATTTCATTTTTTTAATTCTTCAAATAGGTCAATAATTTCTGAGTTCTCAACAGATCCTTTTTCCATATTCAGTTCGAGCACAGGGATTGTCTCCTCTCACACCGATCCGGAGGTCCTTCAAAGCTAAGTTCTGATGATGGCTGTGGCTAATGGAGCAGTAGTCCGTGCATCCACAAAGGAGCCTTTGTTTTCCTTTGGTGTCATAGCTGATGTTCAGTATGCTGATATCCCAGATGGCCGCTCGTTCCTCGGTGTCCCACGATACTACCGCCACAGCATCAGCGTCCTCCAAAGGGCCGTCAACAGGTGGAACCAACAAGGCAACATCAAGTTCTCGATCAATTTTGGCGACATCATTGATGGCTACTGCCCAAAGGACAAATCGTTGTGGGCGGTGCAGAAGGTCCTTGATGAATTTGACAAGTTTGATGGCCCAACATATCACATGATTGGCAACCATTGCCTGTACAACCTTCCGCGCAGCAAGCTGGTGTCTCTGCTTAAGATTGCAACAGATTCTGATCGTGCTTATTATGACTTCTCGCCATGCCCCGGGTTCAGAATCGTTGTTCTGGATGCCTATGACTTCAGTTGCCTTGGCTGGCCCAATGATCATCCTGTGACTGTGGCTGCAATGAAGCTCCTGGATGAGAAGAACCCAAACACTGACAAGAACAGCCCTGATGGTCTGGTTGGTGTCGATAGGCGGTTTGTGAAGTTCAATGGTGCAGTTGGCAAGGAGCAGCTGTCCTGGCTCAATGGTGTCCTCCAGGACGCATCGACGCACCATCAAAATGTCATCATATGCAGCCATCTCCCAATGGATCCTGGGGCGTCATCCCCGGCAGCTCTCATGTGGAACTACGACGAGGTGATGGCTATTGTTCACCAGTACAACTGTGTCAAGGCCTGCTTTGCCGGGCATGACCACAAGGGTGGCCACTCTGTGGACTCACACGGCGTGCACCACCGCACCCTGGAGGCTGCCTTGGAGTGTCCTCCTGGCACCAGTGCATTTGGTCATGTTGAAGTGTATCCGGACAGGCTGCTGCTTGTAGGTTTTGACAGAATGGCTGATACTGAGATCCCTTTTTGAGCCATTAGAGTGCTTGTCTAGCACACAAAAATTCATGTGACTTCATTGTCCGCGGCATAGATCCATTGAAACTGGAATGCAATAATGAAATGAATTCCATATGGTCCTTGGTTTCTATTGAGGAATGCTCGAGTAATCCCCTTGCTGCAGCTACTTTACACGAATGTGTCTAACAATAATCATGGATTTTACATTTTTACTGCTTGGATTGAAAGGACTAAACGCAGCCATGGTTCACAGCATCTTTTGATACTGCCCTTGTCCAACCGTAGGAGGCTGATCAAACTTACATGTACTCTTAAAATTGTTTCCTTTTTCAGTCCCTTGTATGGATGGTTTGATTTTTTTAACTAAAATAAATGATTGCGTTCACACCATCTTTGTTTTCGGTATTTTGTGGAATTGCATCAAGTTGATGATACTTGTACAGCCTTCATGTCTATTCTGCAGTTTCTTGTGTTGTACAGACTACGACTGTAATTATACAGACTACAGAATCATGATTTGATTGCAGTGGTTAGATTTGATTCACTGCTTCCTTTGTGACCAGGAGCCCGAAACCATCAACCACATTCTTGTTACATGCTCCTTCTCCCAGCAGATTTGGTGGAACGTCGCTGCAGCACTCGGACAGCCAATGGTGACTGCGCCGTCTCCATCGATCATCGACCGGTGGAAAGCTTGGCGTCGGCACTGGACAGGGGCTGAGGCCTGAGGCAAGGGGAGCAGACTCCATCTTCCTGCTAGTCTCCTGGAAGCTGTGGAAAGAGCGGAACCTTAGATGCTTTCGAGGAGCGAACACATGCCGCAAATCCTAGCTGTGCTAAGGCGGGAGGCGGAGCTCTAGGTCCAAGCCGGAGCCTAGAATCTTGGTTGTCTTTTAGGCCAAGTAATACGTTAGTTACAATCAGCGATGGGCGGGCATGAGCAGATTTGAAAACCTTGTAAAGCCTGTCTTGTAATCCAAATAATTTCTCCCTTTGTTTACTTGAGCTACTTTTTAGACATGGAACAGTTTTTCTCTCATAATATTTCAGCATAAGCATCGGTATAAGCGAACAGGGATCTTAATACAAAGACGCACAAATCTTTTGCGTGATCGAGAAAAGGAAAAACAAAGCGGCAAGATTTGATTGCAGCGGTGATCGTGATTGCTATGCTGTATTTTTGCGCAGACAAGCACGAATCCTGGCGCAGTGCGTGCTTTCCTTTGGTTTGGTCAAACCACAAGACCTACGCGTACGCTACCGGCCTACTGCGTGTCCGCATCCGATTCGCACCAATCCCTGATCCCCCGGCCCCCACGCGCGACGCGCATACAACGGACGCCCCTCCACTTTCCCCGTTCCCTTCGCGACCTCTTCCTGACGTTTCCCCAATTCCTCCGCGCTAAGCAGAGCAACAGCGATGGCGACGGAGTGCGCTGCCGCCGCGGCCGATGTGGCCACCGGCCATCCCCGCAAGCGGGCGAGGCTTGGCTGGGACGTGGCGCCGGCTGCCGAGGTAAACGCCCCTCACCGACTCCTCTGCTCTCCGATGTGTTGAGGCGATTCCGCATACAACTATCACCCATTCCGTTAGCTATGTCAGTAACCTGTTTTCATGATTCGCGGATACATGGATCTTGTAGACCTAGTTGTTTATGTGTTGTATTAGAGCCCAGATCTACAGAATTTTTACAGTGGTCTTGCAAAATTAGTATGCCACTGTTTTTTATGCTGCTGCTAATTTTTTTAGCCTGATTAATCTGACCAGGTTTATATTTGACCTAGAGCATGCATGCTTTAGTCCTTTCCTTTTTTTTTCGAGAGCACGCCTAGAGCTGCTTATAGTTTGTTTTAACATACTGGCAAATTTGGGCTCAATACATATTAGATTTTTTGTATGTCGGCAATCACTCCTTTGAAGTTATGTTTTAATTCATGGAGAAATATCTTGGCCTGAATTAGTAGCATAAAAATATATGCTTTCTACCTTAAATGGAATATGGTTTGAGATAATTTAGCAATGCCTTCTGTTGCAATTGTTATTATGCTTGATCTACATGATTATGATCTAACTGAATTTTATTTATCAAATAAGAACCACCTGTTAGCATTTATGAATAGTGTGTATTCTGTTGAAGTTTGCATCTTAATACAAGTAGTTTGTAGCTTACCAAGTTCAATTTCTCCCGTGGGCTTAAGTATGGATGGAATAAAGGGCAGAATGTGCAATATGTTCTCTTCAATTATAACTACATGCTTTTAAGTTCTTATCTATAATCTCTCATGTATTATGTCTGTGATAACTGATACTATTCCTTGTTCTATTCACCACTGTGTTCCTTTTTTCTTATGTGGCTTAATTATCTCTGTGACCTTCACACTGGGTGGTATTTGTCTATATTTTCTCTTGCATGAAAAAACGATGGATGGATGTGTGTAGGCTCAGATAGGAACATTTTGTGGGCAAGAAGTTGGTGATGTGGCCAGCCTGCTATTATCAGCAAATCCTTCCAGCCATACTTGTTCGTCTCTGCTCCCGAAGGGTGTGGCTCGAAATGCTTCCCCTCCCTGGAGAGAAGACGACAAAGATGGCCATTACATATTTGCTGTTGGAGAGAATTTGACCTCTCGCTGTAATTACACTTGACTATCACTATTGGAGTAATATCTCTGTGATATGTGGTGTTCCTTCTGGGTGTTACATTCCCTTTTTCTTATACTCATTTAAAAAGCTGTGGATTTCTTTGTATTGTTAGCATTTTTTCCTTTGAATGGATATTGCTATTTTAACTTTTCCATTATTTTTCAATCATGCTTCAGTGGACATCTATTTAGTTTCATACCCTTTTGGGACCTTTTTTAAACACTATTGCATTAAGCAAATGGCATTTTAAAAAAATATTTTCTTACTTGGGTGCTCTTGTTTTACTTCGCGTTTCTAATTATGTGGTTTAAGGTTTTCAATGTCATCCATGTTGACTTATTTTATAGCTCCCAATGATGTTATTGTTATGTTTCATCTTGACATAAGATCCTTTTTCTCTCTCTTTGTGATTGGCTGTCTCTTTTTGTATTCCTATAAATGTTCTGAACTTATTGCACTTGTGGGAATGGCACCATTCTAATATATCATTTTTATGTTTTTTTGCAGACAAAATATACAGAAAAATGGGTGAAGGTTAGTATTTCTTTTGCCATCACATACTCATATGCAAAATGCAGACTATTTAATTTTAGTTTATTAATTGTGAGTTCAAGGACCTGTGCCATTTTTTCTCTCGGACACGCAGGAGAGCTGTGTATTATTATATTAAGAATAAAGAAAAAGGGGAAGAACCCAAACAAACAAAAACTCACCCACTCATGCCACCGATTAACTAAATAAGCGTGCTCGTGTACAAGAGACATGTGCCATTGTTATAGTTTCTGAAGGATCATGTTATTTTTGTGATGCAAGTGACTCAGCAAAACTTCCTGTAATATTTGATATCTTTTTACTTGTTTATAGGTACTTTTGGTCAAGTACTGGAATGCTGGGACCGAGAAAGCAAAGAGATGGTGGCTATTAAAATTGTTCGCTCTGTAAAGAAATACAGTGATGCAGCAATGATAGAGATTGATGTCCTGCAGAAGCTTGCAAGAAATGATGCTGCAGGAAAACAGTAAGTTATACTTTACTTGTCCCCATTATGAAAACAAAGAGATCATTTCTGTGCATTAAATTGTGGGCTTTCTTAAAAACTATGTTGCTGCTGTAATGGAGGAAAGTTACATCCTTACGAGTCTTTTTGCAGTTGTGTTCAAATACGGAACTGGTTTGACTATCGTAGCCATATTTGTATTGTAAGTATAATGGTTGATTTATAGAATTTTCCCCAACCTGTCATGTAGACATTAGGGTCAAATCAATCAATAAATTTCGATGAATGAACAGGTCTGCGAGAAGCTTGGCCCAAGCTTGTATGATTTTCTGCAGAAAACTGGCTTCCGCCCGTTCCCAATTGATCTAGTTCGCCAGATCGGAGAGCAACTTTTGGAATCTGTTGCATGTGTGTAGAGACAGTACCCTGCAAACTTTGAATATGTTAAATTTTCTTTTATTTAAGATTGTTATTTATTTTTTTGTTTTCCTTATCTGATGTATTGCTTTTCTCTGACTTCAACTGAGTATTTCGACTTCAAAAGTTTTGTAACACATTTGAAATACAATGGACAGTGCTTTTTCATATTTTTCCTTCCTTTATTTACAAAAATAATTTCATATTTTTCAAATACTTGTGTTTTAATTTGATGTTGTTTTCTTTGCCTTTTTGAATCATCATCTTCTATGCCAGTACTCGCAACTTGGTTTCACTTTTTTTTTTCTGGTGTATCCTGATATTTGCCTTTACTTCCATGCAGTCATGCATCGTCTGCAGCTAATTCATACTGATCTGAAACCAGAGAACATCCTCCTTGTTTCTTCAGATTATGTCAAGTTACCTGATCCCAAGGTACTTTTACGCTGCATGATTAAGTGTAACTTGTTTACTTGATTCAATGTGATGTGCCATCTCTTCTTTTATAGAGCTAACCCTAACAAATGATGCTAACAATCTTGATCTCATCTGACTGACAATCCACTTTCTTAATATAATGAGGCGTAGATCTCCTGTGTTTTTCGAGAAAAAAAAAAGACTGACAATCCACTGTCTATCTCTTGCTTAGCTAAGAAGCAAACTAATAAACCAACTAGCTTGATCTGATCAATTGCAATATTGCATGCATTTGCTGCTTGTGCTCAGACCTTTATGGCTGTCTCTGCTTAGGCCCAACCCATAACACTCTCTTCAGTCTAATCTCTTGTCTACTGTAATTTTTCTTGAACTACTGTCTGCTTCACTAGTTATCTTAACTACAAATTTTCAATCTAGGATGGATCATTCTCAAGGAAACTGCCAAAATCAAGTGCCATTAAGTTGATTGACTTTGGAAGCGCAGCATACCATCACCAGGATCGCAGTTACATTGTATCTACCAGACACTATCGAGCCCCTGAAGTTATTTTGGGTATGAACTTGACTGTAGTTGCTGCCTAATTGCACACGTCCTTTTTTTTATTACTTGTGGAGCCCAGTAGCTTAATATTTGTGTCACTGTCGTAAGGGCATGGATGGAGCTATCCTTGTGATATCTGGAGTGTTGGTTGTATACTTGTTGAGCTTTGCTCGGTACGTATTTCTCTGATTTTGGTTGTTGATATTGAAAAGGTGCATGTATGATTAAATCATTTGCCTCATTTTACAGGGTGAGACACTGTTCCAGACTCATGAGAACTTGGAACATCTTGCAATGATGGAGAGAGTTCTAGGTCCTCTTCCACGGCACATGCTGGAAAGAGCCGAGTATGGCTTTTGTTACCTGTTGGCATTTTTGTACCTAAAATGCTGCCTTTTTTAGACTAATTCCAGTTGTTTGCCTTCGTAAACTCAGCCAGCATGCAGAGAAGTACGTCAGAAGAGGAAGATTGAACTGGCCAGAAGGAGCAACAACAAAAGAGAGCATTAGAGCTGTTCTCAAACTGCCTCGCCTTCAGGTAAATGTGACAAGGCTCCTGATGCTTGGCTGATTGATTCGTCCTCCTGCGTTTTCGATTCTTTCCCACCTTGCTATTACAAACAATGGCACTCAGTGTCCCCTCCTTGGCTTGGTATTACCATTTTTTAATTTGTTTGTCCGTCGTTCTAACAGTGCTCCCTTGTTTCTGATCCAGAACCTGGTGATGCAGCATGTGGATCACTCTGCTGGAGACTTCATTGACCTTCTGAAGCGCCTCCTAGCCTATGAGCCCTCGGCAAGGTTGACTGCTCAAGAAGCCTTGAGTCATGTCTTCTTTACCAGATACGGTAAAAACCAGTCGCCACGACATCTCCGATGATGCTATGGCACATTTATCTGACGCAGAACTAACAAAATCCAGAGACAATTGGTGAGCTCTGAGGATTCAGAGGCAAGAGATACAGGCATACAGCCTTGAGAATTCAGATGGTCGCTGCACCAAAAAAAAAAAAGAAAGAAGAAAGAAAGAAAGAAAGAAAGAAAAGACTATTTGGCGCGAGTATGTTGTGACTGACTGATTTGTAACTGAAAAGTGTAATTCCCCATTGTCCCGCCTCCGCGGTTTGTATGTAGAAGCCCACGTAGATTATAGCAGATCACAAGCAGCCGGTCTGGTATACGTGTGTGTTGAAGATTGCAGTTGGATACCAATGCAAGTGTAAATCAAGTGGTACAAATTTTTCTTTATATAAGCAAGTTAATGCAACACGAGTTTCGTTGAGCAGTGAGCATCGATCGGCATCGGCTCAACCGTGTGACATACATCGCGGACGAAAATAAATTTGTTTGTGACGTTGCTGATGCGTATTGGCATGTTTGCGGAGTTCCTGAAGCATCGGAGTATGCATATACAAGACGATTATTCCGTTTCTACTTCCGAAGAAAGAAAATGCAAGACGAAGTTACTTTGGTTGCAATTATAAGCCGGCTGAAAAATACTGTTAGCTGATTTTTCGTGAGAAAAAAATACTGTTCTGGCTAAAAAAATAAACTGAATAAGACAGATTATAAACCAAATGAACAGGACATCTTGCCATTGTTTCTTTGAGCTTCTCCTTCCTTCCCGGTCGCCGGCGACCTCACCGACCCGTCCATATCGAGATGGCGGGTCCGGCCAACTCACCGCCGTGCCACTAATCTTTCCAGACGGAGTCGTCCAGACAGCCCAACAGAGCAGTTCGTCTTGTGTTCCGAGAAAATTAAAAAAAAATCCGGAGCGAAGCGGGCCAGGTCAACCGTGCCCGTGCCCGGTCACGGTCCCACCCTGCCGTGCCCGGCTCGCGCCCAGTAGAATACACACCGACCCGGCGACGCCGCAAGGAGGACACCCTCCCGTGATCCCGTCCACGCGACGACAGAGGACAACCCACCCTATCACCACCGCCAAGGCCCAAAGCCGGCCAACAATTCCGACGCCATGGCCGACGACGACGACGCCGCCGTCCTCTCGGACGTCGACGAGGACCCCCTCCCACCCCACTCCACCTCTTCCGCCGCCTCCCACAAAACCCTACCGCAATCCCAGCCACACTCCGATGCCCAGGCGCAGCAGCGGCTGCTGGACCTGGCCGCGGAGCTCGAGGAGGAGCGCCGCCTCCGCCGCGCGGCCGAGGCCTCCCTCGCGGAGGCCGAGTCCCGCGTCGCCCGCTTCAAGGCCTTCGCGCAGGACGTGCTCCGCAAGCGCGACGACCTCACCGCCGAGGCCGCGGCCTCCGCGCGGTCCCTCGCCGCGCTCCAGGCCGAGGCCGCCGCCTCCGCGCGGTCGCTCGCCGCGGTCCAGGCGGAGTCCGCCGCCTCCGCACGCTCCCTCGCCGCGCTCCAGGCCGAGGCCGCCACCGCCTCCTCCATGCTCTCCTCCGGCTTCGAGAGGATCTCCGCCAAGGCCTCCCCTTCCTCGGCCCCCGCGCCGCTCCCGACCTCCCAGAAGTACTCCTCCGGCCTCCCGGCCCTCGCGTACGGCGTCCTCAAGCGCGCCAACGACATCGTCGACGACCTCCTCGCCCAGATCGACGCCGCTAACCGTGACCGCGATCGCGCGCGGGAGCAGATGGAACACCGCAACTACCAGATCGCCATCGAGGTCTCTGAGCTCGAGGCGTCGCTCGCGTCCAGGTCTGCCGAGGGCGAATCCCTCTCCAAGTCCCTCTCCCAGCGGGAAGCCGAGATCTCCGAGCTCCGTGACAAAATCACCGCCCTCGAAGGGAAGCTCGACGCGCAGAGGCCCGTGCTCGCGGAGCAGATCGGGTGCACCTCCAAGCTGTACCACGAGATGCGGGAGGTGGTCAAACTGGTCGATACCGAAGCTGCCAGTGCCCTGTCGGACTCGGTTTTTGTATGGAAGGAGACTGACGTAGAGGAGAGCCTCAAGGTGTCCCTAGAAGGCACGAAACTGGCCTATGAGCTTGCGGCAATGGCCCTGGAGAAGGTCGGGGCTTGTATCGATGACAAGGAGAGCAAGATGAGGCGTTTGGAGGACAGGGTGGATGACCTGATTAAAGAGAAGGAGCACATTGGTGTGCTGCTCCGGAGCGCACTGCAGGCAACCACCAGTGAGGTGTTAAAGGTTGCAGAGGATGGACTGAGGGAAGCTGGCATTGAGATTGGACTTGACGAGCGAAAGGAGCACAGGCCAGGGAGTGTGGAGAAGGACGAGGTCTATACCCTGGTAAGTTCAGTTGATGTGACCATACATGGAACTGGTAGTTCCTGAACCTGTATAGTGCCTAAAATGTTTGTATACATTGCAGGCAGGGGCTCTCGAGAATACCATGAAGGAGTCTCAGGTCAGGATCATTGAGCTCCAACATCTCGTCGAAGCACTAAGGTAGTTACTGTGACAGATGAGTTTTGATTCTTTGATTTGTGAAATGTGAAGTTCATATCTTGCATAATCAAGTTTCTTCAAATCAGACCTAGTTCTAGGGGTTAGAGAAATCCCCTGTTTCAAGTTCTTGTTTTCTCTGCCTGTCGAACATAGAATCACTTAGTGAACTTGGAAGAGCGGTTGTCTAGGTTGTGTAAACTGACCATATGGTTTTCTAGGACATGCTTATTGAGCTTCTTTGCAACAAAAGAAAAACATTTGGATAGTCCTGTGTTGCTATTTCATGTTGTGGATATTTTGAACTGTTAATTGCTTCCTGCTTCTGATCATATATGTAATTTGCTGGCTTTAAGGGCGGAGTCTGGTTTACTTAGAACAAGGCTAGAAGGGCAAGAAAAGGAGACTGGTCAGCTAAGAAAGCAAATAAAAAATCTTGAAGAGAAGGAAAGGGTGGCAAATGAAAGCGTAATTTTCTCCCCCATGTCTAGTTTGTTGTCTCAAGTACACCACTTATGTCTCTTTAAGATTATGATCAATGATCGATTGGTACTGCATTTTGATGCACTTGTTTCAGGTTGAGGGTCTGATGATGGACGTGACAGCTGCTGAAGAGGAGATTAAACGGTGGAAGATGGCAGCAGAGGAGGAAGCTGAAGCTGGTAGATCAATTGAGAAAGAGTTCCAAAATCAGGTGTTTTAATACAAACATTTCCATATAGTTCTTATTCTCTATGCTTTCAGTGCCATTTTTTTGTTTTCTTGGGAGGTTGAGGTTACTCTTAGAATCTGGTGATTCTATCATTTTTTTCACCCTTCCATCATAGTTATCTGATAGAATGATATCTTTTGGAGTAACTTCTAGCACAGTTAGCTTGTCCCATATGCAATCAAACTACCACAGTTAGTTTTGCAACTTATATATGTTTGATTTTATTAACAGTGAGCTTCTACACAAATATAAGAAAGCGCAAAAGATTACAGTCTTGCTTGCAATACCTAGAATAGCATAACTACAATCCATGAGAATAACATTTAACAGATTTATTCCTGTAAAAAGGATGTTCAGCAGATTTTCCTCTACTACATGTTTCAATTTACCCTGAACATACATGTTCTGGATACTAATAAAAAGGCTATGTTGTTGTTGTTGTTGTTGTATACATGTTCTGGATACTAATAAGTAATAAGTGAGAGTGTGAGACAAGCATAAGACTGCAGTGCATAGCATAGATTATCATCGAAAAGGGGAAAAAATAAAATACAATCTAGATATGCTAAACCCTATGTTATTGCTTTGCATCTAATGTCATCTTTGTTATGTTTTCGTTGCTGTATTCAGTGTCTTCATCAACAAATTGTTTCTGCTATTCTTGTTACAAACTTGAGTTCTGTACTTAATGATATTACTATTCTATATTCCTAAGTGCATTCCTAGATATGGCTCTGTCAGCTTAATGTAGAAAATGATTGCAGTGTGAAACAAGTTAGATGCCTTATGCAGTTATCCCATCAATATAGATAAATTTTGCCTCTTTATATGTAGTAGGGTAAAGAAGGCCTTCTGCAGTTAGTGGTGGCAGCAGATGCTGAGCCCCATTACTAGCGCAGTGCGATGAGTTGATGACAACTGTGTGAATCTTACAATAATCTGCAAGGGAGCCTTTATATGTATCCTTGATATAGTGCCATGGCTTTTGGAACTTGTGTTCAAGCAAACATATATAGATCAACTTGTGCAAGGGAATGGATGGTTTATCTGTGATGGTGAAGCATCGCTTTCATGTCTGATTAGTCAAGCCGGATCTAATAGAGCTTTGTTGGTTGCACAGATATCATCCCTTCGCAAGGAATTAGACGAAGCAAAACAAGCAATGGTGGAGCTAGAAAACAAGCTGAAGTTCAAGGAAGAGACAGCTGCTGCTGCAATGGCGGCACGTGATGCTGCAGAGAAGTCTCTAAAGCTAGCAGATATGCGATCGTCCAGACTACGTGAAAGGCTGGAGGAGCTTAACAGGCAGCTTGAAGAATCAGATAATAGAACTGACTCGGTAAATCGCAATGGCCATAGGTATATGTGCTGGCCATGGCAGTGGTTGGGACTGAACTACGTGCGGTTACCTCCAGTGGAGACAGATCAGACGTCCAATGAGATGGAGCTATCTGAACCCCTTATAATATAGGCGCTCCATATTTATACAGATTGCAGATATATACAAATCCTGCTCTTTCACTAGATAAGGCGAACAGTAGAATTTTGTTTTTGGTTCGCGTTCTTGTGTAGATGTTTTCCCAATTTGTGGATGCATGTTTTGCGGAAAACTGACGGATGCTGGAAGGCACTGTGTAATTGTAAAAGTTAGCGCTTGGGATATAGTAGTGAAGATGCTGAGAGTCCATTCTTTGACAAGATTGTTCCATTTTAAGATGAAACATATCTCACTTGATCTTCAGTGTGATACCATATGCTACTCTAGGTAGATGACACGTAAAGAGGAAGTCTATCTATGTTTCTGTAGGTGGATAGTTGACTTGAGTGCACAGATAAAGATGTGGTTGGATATTTCAGAAGCTATTTGTGGGAATAATAGACAGGAGAGAATCTGCGAATTTGACGCATAACTGGTCTGCATATTTCTGAGCAGCTGGCCTGCTTGCTGTTGGATGTCACGGAAGAATGATTAGGCCCCACTTGGAGTTATTTTGAGTCTTCCACTGAGTGAGCCGAGCAGGTAGGTCAAGTCAAGTCCGTCTCGTGGCACGCGGATTGCTTCTGTTCGTCCAGGTATTGATGTTTCTTTCAAACAAAAAGTCTTGTTGATGTTTCTCTGCAAACAAATTTTGGTCATCCTTTTGAGTTGCATATTAAACCATATAATTCAGATTGTCCCAATTCAAGGATGCCAGAGTTTCTGTTCTTGAGGTTTCATTTGAGGACAAGATTTGATTTTGACGCTGGCAAGCTAATCCAGGACCCAAAATCACCAAACCAAGCAACAAGCTTCTTGAGTTCTTGTCAGGTACTGTATAAACGGATCGGATGCTAATTGTCTTTCTAGCTAGTACCTTTCATTTCTAATTGTCTTTCTTGCTAGTACCTTTCTTGTCAGGTTTCTTGTGGGGTGGCATGGCATGGCATCCGACCCAAATACCCAATCACACTGTCGCAGGCACCGCAGTACGCACCGCCCCGCACCAGACCACACGGACCTCCCGATGACCGGAGGCTTCACTCGTTTCAGCGTATCCACCGCGTTCCCGTCTAGTACCACCGAAAGGGTTCTTTGCCTTGAAGTTTCGTCTCGGGTCAATGGATGTGCTTCGCTTCCCTCTTCGTCCCCATATAAAGGGGCTTGGTGACCGTGACCGTGAAAGCCTGCTCCTCACGCCGAGCTCCATTGATTCAACGTTCTAGCTGTAGGTCTGGTAGATCGGTCATGTTCTTCTCCACATTCTTGCTACTGTTCTGGACCGTGTTTGCCTGGACAACTCGTCTCAAGAGGGTCGTCCCTGCAGCTGCAGGCCATGGACCACCTGCTCAACGGCCATACGCCAAGATAGACAGAAACTACGACAACTTGGATCAGGTACGATGAACTCTACTTCGACCATTACCCTCCCTCATTTCAGATTGAACTGAACCACTGTTGTGTCTTGGGGAAAACTGAAAACATACATCCAGGTGAAGGCGGCACTTCAGCTGGCTGGTCTCGAGTCCTCCAACCTCATCATCGGGGTGGATTTCACCAAGAGCAACGAATGGACAGGTACGAAGTGTTTTTATCATTCATAATTCACAAATGTTAAACCACTACTGTTTGATCAGTGTTTTGGACCACTAGTGCTTATCAAGCTCTTTGTCGAGTGCATGACTGACTCTAGTATTGATGAACCGGAATTAAAGGCAAACGTTGTTTCAACGGGAGAAGCCTGCATCACCTAGGAGGGCCTCCTAACCCTTACGAGCAAGCCATCAGCATCATCGGCAAAACCTTATCGGGGTTCGACGAGGACAACCAGATTCCATGCTTCGGCTTCGGTGACAGTAAGAGCAAGGCCGCTCTTCTTTGTTCCACAATACCCATGAGCAACTGAGTCCTTTGGTCTTTGCTGAATTAGGATGATGGTTCCTCACTAAGTCACTAGCTTCCTCATCTTTTCAGCATCCACGCATGATCAACACGTCTTCAGCTTCTACCGAGATGGACGGGCATGCAATGGTGTCAATGAAGCGCTGCAGCGGTACAGAGAGATCGCCCCTCACGTTCGGCTCTCTGGTACCATCTTCTTGTTGTTTCCCACTTCTCAAGTTAGTCGTCTCGCACTTGGTGGTTGTAATGACTGTGGAATCCTTCCTTATCTAGGCCCGACATCTTTAGCTCCAATCATAGAAACTGCAACCAAGGTCGTTCAGGACCACGGCTATCAGTATCACATCCTACTGATAATAGCTGACGGGCAGGTATGCACTCCATTTTCTGTTGATTGAATAACTTGTACTGCAAAAGTAGATTGGTATGATGTATATCAATGTATGACTACTCTGTTTTTTTCCTCTTCCTATTTTTTTCTCTTTGTATTTTCTTTAGATAAGAAACATCAATATTCATGCTGCAGCAACAAACTAAACAATGTACAGAAGCAAGGATTCTCACTTCAAGATTAATTCATAGTGTTACACATATGATTGATCCTGTGCTTTTACTAAGGCCCTGTTTGCTTGTATTGCTCCAGGTCCCTACGTCTTCTAGTGCTCCTTATGCGAACAACTCGGAAGAAGCAAGATCAGAAAACTACCTAGAAGAAAGGACTGTTCAGGCTCTCATACATGCCAGGTTATAGTAGCAACAGGATACGAAGCCAAACTAATGTTATTGATAGGCAGATTCTGACAAAGCAACTTGTTCTTAGTTTTCTTGAAAAGAAACCTGATGTGTTTATCACTTTCTGCAGTGATTTCCCTCTTTCGATTGTGCTTGTTGGAGTAGGCGATGGACCATGGGATGATCTGATTCACTGCAACGATAACCGGCGGCGGTTTGATAACTTTCAGGTGTGTGCCAGTCACGATATGTCAGTTTCAAGAAGATGTTTCAGTCATGTGCTTAATTTGATATATCCTCCTTTTGTGCCTGTGCGCGTTCCTTGCAGTTTGTGGATTTCACCGAAATTATGTCCAGGGAAATGTCAGAAGGCGACAAGGAGGATGAATTCACATTGGAAGCGCTGATGAAGATACCAGCCCAGCATGATGCGATAATCAGCCAGAACATTAGGTATAGATTAGACGCGTTTAGATGTTCTTCTGCCTTTAGTGTTGCTTGTTGTTATGGAATTTGATTATTTGAGTGTCGTTTTCTTCAGTGAGCTGATGACAAGGGCGCCTCCAACAACAGCTTTGCCTCCACCTTGCTAAGCCTGTGAGCCATATGCTGACAGCAAATTCCCAGGTAGGTTACCAAATTGATCATACTTGAGGCTGGAAATAAAACTCGGAGGGACTTGTGCACATTACAGGAAGCAGAATTGATCTATGCTTCTTTTAGTGTCACTTGATTACCATTTTAGGTGATATGTTGCCATGAGAAAAGCAGAAATGCCTCATAGAAATAGAGAGGGTAGAATGTACTGAAAAAAGAGTAGAAAATTGCCTGTCTCGGTAGGCAACATGTGTTTCTTCTAGTCTTGCTACCATTTTCATTGCTATTTTTTTCACTGCACGAAAAGATCAGGAGGAATTTAATCTTAGGAATAAACTTCCAGTCCAGTGTCATTTTGATTCTGACATGCTTACCCTCAACCTCGCTTTAGACTCTTACTACTGAATTATGAGAGGAGTGATCTGAATTGGAGCAGTCTCGCTGCTGAACTCTATGTATCAGGTATGAGTTAACTGATGGAACTTAGTTTCTGATGTGTGCAGCGCAGGTGCATCGCCAAACGGAAGGGGAGTAGCAGGTCTACGGTGTGCAGTCAGCCATGCTACTAACCTACCGCTTGGATTTCAGCCAGCTCACAGCTCAGAATTGCGCTAGGATCGACATCACATTGATCAATTATTATTGGCATCAGAATTAATCTATTGGGGGATAGGCAGCTATGAACCCTTTAAATTTCGCCGTGGCTGTATATATTAACACAAGTATTCTTGAATTCTTCTATTGATCATGATGTAACTACGTTGGCATCTGCACTGTTCTACTCCTTCGTTTTATAATAGTATAATACAATATATATTTTACGAAGACAAAAAAGAAGTATCTCTATCCACATTCTCAACAAACTAGCAAATTTTCCTCGTAGCTATGTGAATGTGAGAGGGTTTTAACCAAACAACATAGTATTTTTTTTATATCGTTTTTTTTAATACACGATCTAAACAAAGTGATCTGTATGGTGATCTGTATGCACGATTTATAACTGAATAACAACTTAAAACTTGTTTATCTAGACTAGATCTCCATACCTATCCTGTTTATTGAAAATTGAAAATTAATTCTTATTCCTATATCCAAACAACCACTACACTAAGTCTGATTCATCTAACTTTGATTTCGATCAATACTGATGTAAATAAAAAAATATTTTAGCAACTTTTTTAAGCAACGATCTGCTCTCTCCGTTCCAAATTATAAGTCGCTTTATGTCTAGATGCATAGTAAATTAGATTTATTAAAAAGTCAAAGCGACTTATAATTTGAAATGGATGGAGTAAATAAATAAGAATAATTTATAGACTTTTTTTTAGGAAAGAATAATTTATAGACGTTTAGAATCTTCTCTACACCGATAACGGCCCAAGCCCATATCGCAGGATAGAACAGCCCATCTTTTTGAGTGAAACAAGGGAAGGCCCCCAAAATATCCTGTCGGCCCCTCGAGCAACTCCTCGTCCTCGTCCACCTGACCACCTCCACTGTCCGTCCACTCTACCCCCAAAATCCTCTCGCGGTCGCGGCTCGCTCCTCCCTCCCCCTCTTATCCCCTTCTCCTCTCCTCCCATTCCTTCCTTCCAGGCCACCCCGCCCGCGCCCGGCGCCACCATGGCCTCCTCCGTCGCGGTGTCCCTCCGCGCCCTCGCTGCCGCCTCCCTCCCCAAGCCCAGCCCCGCCCCTTCCTCTCCCTTCCTCGTCCTCCTCGCGCCGGCCCTGCCCCGACGCCTGCTCCGCCTCCGCTCCGCACGCCGCCTGCCGCTCGCCCCGCTCGCCGCCTCCGACTCCGTCGGGGTTGACTACGCGGAGCCGGCCGAGTCGGAGCAGGAGGAGGAGGAGGAGGCGTTCGCGCCGGAGGAAGAGGAGGCGGCGGATGAGCTGGTGGAGGACGATGCCGTAGAGGCCTCAGCCGCCGTCGAGGAGGACGAGGAGGTCGGGGAGTATGTCGAGCCGCCCGAGGAGGCCAAGGTCTACGTCGGCAACCTGCCCTATGACTTCGACAGCGAGCGCCTCGCGCAGCTCTTCGAGCAGGCCGGCGTCGTCGAGGTCGCAGAGGTGACGTCTGTCTCCTCAACGCTAGTAGCTACTGCCTCCTCCTTATCCTACTCTTCCTTGCCACGGAACAAATTCGCCTCAACTTACTGCACCACGGCCACTGTAGGGGCATCGCACTGACTGTAGTCATTTCTGCGCTTCTTTTGCATTTTCTTTTTTTTTGGTTTTTTTTTTTGTGTGGTGAGTGGTAAATGCGCAGTTGAAGTTGTAAGGGTGCAGGCGTGCATCTGCTATAGTCTACTTGCCTGATTTGTGAACTTATTCCTGCACATTTTGCAATGTGGTATTGCTTCATGAGATATGCCTATTGTGTGATGAGGTGTTGCGATTACAGGTCCTTATCAGAATTACATCTTTAGCTTAGTGATTGATTAACTCCTTGTTACACTGTGTTAAACATAAGGGTGGATTCTCAATGTTGCATTGCTTTCAAAACAAATTTTCAACCTAGGACACTGCACACACACATATATTTGTTGTTTATAAAGAACCATGCTATTGAGGTGGCTTCCTAGCTAGTGTTTGCCAGTTTTTGATGCCCATGTGGTCAGTATTTTAGTGATATGGTTAGATGATAGTTCAAGGATACCATTGTTTGCTCTTTTGGGGATATATGTGATCCTGTTGCCCCTGGATTGCAAAAAGGAGCTTGCTCATTTGTTCTTAAATGAACTTTGTCGCTGTGCAGGTCATTTACAACAGAGAAACAGACCGAAGTCGTGGATTTGGGTTTGTCACTATGAGCACTGTCGAGGAGGCTGATAAGGCTGTGGAGATGCTCCATCGCTATGTGAGTGTATTTGATGACTTGATGGAGCTTTTTTTGGTTTTTGACATATTTTGTGTTTAGTTATGATTAAGATAGCCTGTTTGCTTATGCCATCTGCATAACTATGGTGAGCTACTAATTTGCACACTTGCGTTATGCATGGAATGCTGTTCCTAGTTCCCATACTAACAAATTCAGCTCTTGTAACACACTAACAAATTCAGCTCTTGTAACACACTATGGTGAGCTACTAATTCAGCTCTTGTAACACACTAACAAATTCAGCTCTTGTAACACACTATGGTGAGCTACTAATTCAGCTCTTGTATCCTGTTCTCATTCTTAGGGCATGAGCGGTTTGGGAGGCTAGAACTGACACACTAACAAATTTATCCTTAGTCAAAATCCGTGCAATGTGCTAGCTCCTCTTGTAGGACCTACAAGTCATAAGTAGAAGAGTCAGCACTTTCTCCAACTGTTTCCAGTCTTCCAACAGCTGCTCCTACGACCAGTGACCAGTGTTGGAAAATATAGTTTTCAATGTTTATAGCATAGAAGCTTCAACTCGAGCCAAACCTAAGAATCTTTTATTAGGTTCCCAATGGCTTGGAATGAGGAGCTAGAGATGTGCTCTTGGCGCCCCCTATGGGGTGACCATTGCACATGCCAATAAGCAGTTTGATTTTGGACATAAATTTTAGTGTTTGTACTGTTCAAGTGAACACTTTGTTGTATGTGAACTTCAGTACTTTATACAAATTTACTTCATCTATACGCTATGTGTGCAAAAGTGAAGGAATCCATTTCTACATTAGTAAGAACAGCTACATATATAGTGAGATTTCCTTGATTCTACCTTATATGGATTCCTTCACTTGCAGCAAAGCTGATTACATGTTTATGTGGACAGGATGTCAATGGAAGGCTTCTGACTGTAAATAAAGCAGCTCCTAGAGGCTCTCGTGTGGACAGACCTCCCAGACAATCTGGGCCTTCTCTCAGGATTTATGTTGGCAACCTGCCTTGGCAAGTGGATGATTCTAGATTGGTGCAGTTGTTCAGCGAGCATGGTAAAGTAGTTGATGCCAGAGTTGTCTATGACCGAGAATCTGGGCGTTCGCGGGGATTTGGTTTTGTGACTATGGCAACACAGGACGAATTGGATGATGCTATTGCTGCCCTTGATGGACAGGTCAGTCTCGATTCCTGCTATTTGCATAACCACAGTAACTTTGGTCGTACTGAAATAGTCAATATCACAGTGAAGCTGTGGAGTGATTCTGTCTTTTCCCTTTTCCTATACCATGACCAATAAATTAAACTTTTCGTACATCCAAAATATAACTTCTTATTCTGGATTGTACAGAGTTTGGATGGGCGCGCCTTGCGCGTGAATGTTGCAGAGGAGCGACCGCGGCGAAGTTTCTAAGGAGGCTGTATGGGGTGGACTGCTGGCTTGTTCCATAGGAGCATCATAGCATGGTCTGATACTGGTTTAGACCCTCCATTCTCTTTTCTTGTGTTGCTGAGCTCTATCGCCCCGCCTTATTGTGAAGAGGGAACTCTTCACTACTATTTTGTTTGTATTTGTCGTGTTCAAAAGTTCATGTATTGTAGGCTACTGTTATGGTGCACCTAGCTCAATTTGTCGATGCAATTCGAAATTGTCTAACATCTGTTCATAGAAAATATTGTGTATGTGCATTTGGCTCTTCTGCTTTCTGGGCGAGATCATGTTCACGACACATACACTTGTAGCTGCCAGCCGGCGGTGGCCCCAAAACATAAAAACACCGTATCAATGGCACATATGGACCCACACCCACATACCAGAGGAAGCGCCAATGGCCCAATGGTATGCGACATTTTTATAGAAGAATCCCATTTACTGACATTTAGTACTAGTGGCTATCACAGATCGATTTTATTGCTAAAAAAAGGATAAATCTTCATGCTTGAATTTCAAGGTAAACCTATGTTCTTTCTAAGCTTGTTATGCCCGATTTCCACTTGTTGCGTTCCCGCAGCCCGCCGGTAGGGATAAAACTCGAGAAAATTCCTTATCTGACACCGAAAAAAACTTGTCGTTCCCAATTTGACATCCAAAGTTGAAATCTTCCTTATCTAACCTCACTGGAAATTTTCGTTCCTAGAATGACACTACCGTCACTTTAGACCTACTGTAGGGTTAACTTACATGTGGAACCACTAGGTAAAAGACCAAAATGCCCTTAGCCCAATACACAGTCATGAGAAGAGACCGAAAGGGATCGATTGAATTTAAAAAAAAGAAAGGGATCGGTCGGGGCTGCAGCCATGGACAACGAAGGCCGCGGCCCATCGGAAGGTGGCGCGGGTGGGACTGTTGGTGTAACAGCAAAAAAATGGGCCCAGTGGGCCAAATTCACGGAATGGGCCGCTATTACTGTAGCTCGGGGGGCCAGTGGACCGAACTGTAGACAGAAATTATTGTACATCCGGAGTCCGACTGTAGCGGCCAATACTGTAATTCGAACACTGCAGTAGTCGTTTACTGTTCACCGAATCGGGACAGACCAGTTTCAGTATACTGTAGCTCAGGCACTGTTCACCGACTACTGTAGCATTGCGAAACACTGTGCAGCCAGAGTTTAGTACCAAGGAGGTCTCGGCGCCTAGGGCTACCTAGGCGACTCGAGTCAGGTCTCGGCGGTTCTAGGGTTTCTCCTTCCTTTCGATCTATTGGCTTCGATCCTCCACTAGGATCTGAGGTCGAGTCCACACCCTTTCCATCGTTTGCATCCACGTCAAATTCTCCCTTTGGAGCCTAGCCTAAATCTGCTAGCCAGTTCTCACCGCTCGAGACTTAGGGTTCGTGACCCAAACGGTTGGGTTGGTGTCCATGGATCCAAAGGAGGATGGGGTGTCAGGGTTGTTGGAGAGGTTGCGACTGTCAGAGTCTGAACGGAAGGGCATCAAGATCGGGGGATCCAGTGGGGCGCTCAAGGGGAAGATGGAGGCGCAGGCGGTGGGCAAGGTGTTTTCGGAGAAACCGGTCAGGGCGGAAGCCTTAGAGCTTTCCCTTGGCCGGGTCTAGTGCTCGCTGAAAGGGATCGAGTGCAAAGATCTGGGCGAGAACTGCTTCTTGTTCACCTTCCTGCAAGCATTGGGGAAGAAGCGGGCACTGGAGGATGGTCCATGGATGTTTGGCAAAGACTTAGTGGTGATGGCGGATTTTGATGGAAACAAGACCATTGACGAAGTGGAGTTTGCTGAAATCCCGATCTGGGTGCGCATCATGAAGATGCCTTTGGGGATGATGAATAAGAGTGCTAGGGAGATGATAGGGGATCTGATCGGAGATGTGCTAGAGGTGGATGTCGATGATCGAGAGATGGCTATTGGCCAGTTTCTTCGCGTGAAAGTGAGATTGGATATCAGGAAACCTCTGATGAGAGGTGTGACCCTGGACATGGGTGTCGATGGTAAGGAGAACATGAAGTGGTGTCCTCTCATCTATGAGTACCTTCCTGAGTTCTGCTATACATGTGGTCTCATTGGCCATATTGATCGCATCTGTGAGGCGCATTTGGAGAAGGGCGCGAAGCAGCAGTTCAGTAAGGCTTTGCGTTTTGTTCCGAAGAAGAAGAGAGGGGGTGAGGAGTCTTGGTCAAAGGGCTATGAACAAAGGTCATAGCTTCCATGGAGGAGTATAAGGGGAAGGGGGGCTGGGGGTTCAAGCAGTGGGGGTAGCGGAGGGAGACGGGGTAGTGATAGTGCTAGCTGGAGGAAGGAGGAGGGGCCTCATGATGTAAAGGGCCGTGATAAGGAGAACGAGCAGGAAGTTACCAGTCCTATGAAGGTGCCGGACCACATCATGGTGGAAGGGAGCGTGAAGAAAGCTCTGCTCCCTACCTTGACTGATGTGGCGATGGGAGGGGAGGAGGGTGAGAAGAAATCTAGTGCCTCCTCGGAGAGGGGTTCTGCGGGGGAGGTGAACATGAACAATACCATGCAGATTACGACAAAGGAGAGCGGGGCTTCGGTAGGAGCTAGTAGCCCTGCGACTGAGGAATTATCTGCTCTAGCAGATGAGAATGAAAAGCAAAAGAAGGGCGGCAAATCTGGAAAACTTTCAAAAGAGTAAAGAGGGGCTCAGGTGGCGAGAAGAAAGATGGAGGAGTTAGGTCGGTGGAGAAGAAGAGGAGTCGGGATGAAGAGACGGAGATGGACGTTGATGAGGATGCGCGGGTTAAGGTTGGAAGATTTGTTGGTGATGCGGATGCTTCACACTCAAAGTTGGCAGAACCGGCGGACCGGTCCTGCGAGACCCAATGAAGATTATAGCTTGGAACTGCCGGGGGTTGGGAAACTCCCCGGCAGTTAGGGGGCTTCTGAAGTGTCAGAAGTCCGAGGAGGCGGACATTCTTTTTTTGTCCGAAACAAAGTTGGACGAGAGAAGAATGGCGACAATTCGTGTGCAACTGGGAATGGCGAACATGGAGGTGGTGGATTGCGAAGGAAAAGGCGGGGGTCTTGCAGTGTTATGGCGGAGAGGAGTTGATCTGGTATGTCGTAGTAAATCGAACTACCATATTGACATGGAGGTCTGGGAGACATGTGGCGGATGGTGGCGGTTTACGGGGATATATGGCGAGGCTCGCACTGATCTGAAGCACAAAACTTGGGAGGTGATGGAGGACCTTCGTTTGCAACAACCGTTGGGCATTCCATGGCTGTGTGCGGGTGATTTCAACGAAATTCTCTTCCACCACGAGAAGGAGGGAGGAGTTCCCCGGGCGCAGGCCTGTCTGGACCGGTTCAAGTCAGCGCTAGAGAAGTGTGAATTACAAGACCTGCGCTTTTGTGGGGACGTGTTCACTTGGAGAAATAAGCAGATGAAGGGGAGCACACATGTGCGAGAGAGGTTGGACAGAGCCGTGGCAAATGGAGATTGGTGGGGAAAATTTCCTCTGGTCTTTGTGAAAAATGGTGATATGTTTAGATCTGATCATAGGCCGGTGATCATCCTCACTGAGAAAGACCAAAGGGGTAAGCCTTCGAGGGGTGACACTGGGTTTAAATTCGAAGCTAGCTGGTTGAAAGAGGAGTGCAGGAGAGTGGTAGAGGAGGCGTGGGGGCAGGAGACGAGTGGAGAGAACCTGAGCTCAAAAATCAAAAGTGTTGCTAGCAGTTTGAAGGAGTGGAGTTCGAACAGTTTGGGGGATCTAGAAAAGAGATTGAAGGATGCTAAAAAAGAATTGGAGAGGTGGAGAAGGGCGCCGATTAGTGACTTTGCTGTGGCACGTGAGGCGGTCTGGAGTTTTAAAGTTGATCAGTTGGAAGATCAAATAGACACATATTGGAGACAACGGGCCCATGTTATTTGGCTGCAGTTCGGTGATAGGAACACAAGCTATTTCCATAATGCTTGTTCGGAGAGGAAAAAAAGAAATAGAATAGGGAACTTGAAAAAGGACGATGGAGGATGGGTGGAGGATGATAAAGAGAAGATGGAGTTTATTACTAACCATTTTGTGCAGCTTTTCAGGTCGGTGGGGGTTGGCACTGAGGAACAATTCCAACAGATCCTTAGTGCTGTCCCAACCTGTGTCTCGACAGCCATGAATTCCAAATTGGTAGCGGAATTTACTGAAGAGGAGATCAAGCAAGCCTTAGATTCCATCAGTGATCTAAAAGGTCCGGGGCCGGATGGGCTGCCAGCGATCTTCTACAAGAACTTTTGGGATGTAGTTGGCAAGAAACTTACTCGAGAGGTGATGCATGTGCTAAATGGAGGGCAAATACCAGAGGGATGGAATGAAACAACTATAGCGCTGATCCCAAAGGTCGAAAAACCGGAGAAGGTAACTGAACTCCGGCCTATCAGCCTCTGTAATGTGGTATACAAAGTGGTATCCAAGGTTTTGTCTAGACGGTTAAAAGATGTGCTACCTGACATAATCACTCCAAATCAAAGTGCCTTTGTACCTGGTCGTCTATTATCAAATAATATCCTCATTGCTTATGAAATCACCCATTACCTGACAAATAAAAGAGGTGGTGATGTGGGGTATGCGGCGATCAAATTAGATATGAGTAAGGCGTATGATAGAGTGGAGTGTCATTTTCTGCATGACATGATGGTGAAAATGGGGTTTTGTGAACAATGGGTCAATCTCATTATGGAGTGTGTAACATTAGTTGGCTACCGCATTAAGGTGAATGGTGAGCTGTCGGAAGGTTTCAAACCGGAGAGAGGGCTATGACAAGGAGATCCACTGTCCCCATATCTGTTTCTCCTATGTGCGGAGGGCTTCTCGGCATTACTACAGCAAGCTGAACAAGAAGGAAAAATTGCAGGAGTGAAGGTTTGTCCAAGTGCACCTAGTGTTTCACACCTTTTGTTTGCCGATGATTCGTTGATTTTGATTCGCGCAACGGAGGGGGACGCTAAGCAACTACAAGACATTCTTGATCTCTATGAGTCTTGTTCTAGACAAATGATCAATAAAGCCAAGTCTGCATTTTTGTTTAGTAGAAACACTAGCACACACAGAAAGGAGGAAGTGTGCTCGCTGTTGCATATCACAAAAGAAACTCTGAATGAGAGGTACCTGGGTCTGCCGGTGCAAGTTGGCAAATCAAAGAGTGACACTTTTGCTTACATTAAGGATATAATTTGGTAGCAGATCCAAGGCTAGAAGGAGAAATATTTATCCTGGGCTGGGAAGGAGATCCTCATTAAAGCGGTGGCACAAGCAATCCCTACATATGCCATGGGCTGCTTCGACCTAACCAAGTCCTTCTGCGACCAAATCAGTACGATCGTGTGCCGCTACTGGTGGAACCAGCAGGAGGGCAAGCACAAGATCCACTGGTTGCATAGGGACACCCTGATGCGTCCGAAGAAGGAGGGAGGTTTAGGTTTCTGGGATATTCATGCCTTCAATTTAGCCATGTTGGCTAAGCGGGCGTGGAGGCTCTAGGAGAAACCTAACTCACTTTGTGCGCAGATCTTGCGGGCGAAATATTTCAGAGATGGGACAGTGCTGGATGCCAAGCCAAAATCAGCTATGTCCTACACTTGGAGGAGCATTTTGAGGGGGATTCGTCTTATGAAGCAAGGTATGGTGTGGAGACTGGGAGATGGGAGAGGTCTCAAAATTTGGAATGATCCTTGGCTACCGAGGGATGCATCTAGGATGCCGATCACACCAAGGGGCACCAGCTTAGTGACTGATGTTGATGAGCTGATTGATCCTGTCACCGGGGACTGGGATGTGCAAATGATTAAGGATTTGTTTTGGGAAGACGATCAACAAGTCATTTTGGCAATCCAAATTTTTGAAGGTCGGGAAAATATACTGGCATGGCACTTTGATAAGCATGGGAAATTCAGTGTGAGAAGTGCATATAAGGTCTGTAGAGATGAGCATATCAGAAGCAGAAACTGTCGAGCAGCACAAGGAGGGAGCAACCAACATGTAGATCCGATTTGGAAGAAGATTTGGAGTCTAAGCTGTCCCAGCAAGGTCAAGCACTTCCTCTGGAGAATGATGCATGAAAGCCACCCACTTCGCTGCAGCTTAGCTTATCGTGGCATGGACATTGATACAAAATGCCCGGTATGTGCAAGAGACAGAGAAGATGGAGGCCATCTCTTTTTCAAGTGTAAAATTGCTAAACAAGTCTGGAATCTGTTGGCGTTGGACGGCAAGAGGAAGAAATTAGCGAGCCTATTGATAGCTCATGATGTGAGTTCACAAATTTTGGGAGAGAATGAACGTACTGCTGTGCTCATGGTTATCACCCTGTGGTTTCTCTGGACAAATCGAAATGCTGTCAGAGAAGAGAGACGAGGGAGGTGCGCGGAGGAGCTGGCAAGAGCTGTCAGAGTTTATGCAAATGAAGTCTCCCAAACCTTCTGTTCTACCCGACCGCAGAAGCTGCAGAGGCGGGTACGATGGCCGAAACCTCGTGAAGGATATCTGAAGCTCAACTGTGATGCATCTTTCATAAATGAAACAAAGGCTGGCAGCTGGGGTTTCTTGATAAGGGACCATGTTGGTGAAGTAGTGATGTCAGGCAGGGGAAGAATTGGTTATGCCCTGAGTGCCTTCCATGCTGAGTTGATAGCCTGTATGCAAGGTGTTCAAACTGCAAGCGATCTGGGAATTGTAAATCTGATCATGGAAACAGATGCCATCAATGTCCAGGCAGCGCTACAATCTCATAGCTATGATGTGCGCCCTGAGGGTAGTCTGATTGAGGAGTTGAAGTCTTTTACTAATCTCAATTTTAGCAAGTTCATATGTAATTTCTTGGGTAGAGCTGGTAATAAGGCAGCCCATGTGTTGGCGAGTCTAGGTTATGACTGTGTCGAAGGCGAGGCACTGTTCACTAGTGTCATCCCTGATGATATCGTTGTGATTGTTTCTGATGATTTGTCAGGAGAGTAATGAAGTCGCCAAATTCAAAAAAAAGAGTTTAGTACCAACCCGTGCGCGTAGTAACCTTCGGTTAACCATTTTGAGTGAAGCGAGGACGAAAGCTCAAGCGGGTTGCTACGCAGGTGGGACCACTCCTCGGTAGAGTGGGCCTGGGCCATGTATGTCGGGACTGGATGTTACAGTTGGCGCGTGTGGCCAGCAAGGGCTCCCCGCGAGAGCCCAGTGCGGCCAGGGCAGGTGAGGTGACAACGCCTGGTTGGGCATCGCCAGCGCATGTGGGGCGGGCACCAGAGGAGAGGCCAGGTCGAGCGCTAGCATCGCGGCCGGGGCGAGTGCCAGTGCAGCGGATGGGGACGGATCGCCGCGCGAGGAGGTCGAGATCCAGCTTAGAGGCCGCGTGCAGCACACGCACAGACTCGCTACTCTGCTCAGGCCGCACGCCGCCATCCTCGACACGTGCGCGCCGAAGCTGCCGTGGAGCGTGGCGGCGGGCACGAGTGCCACCGCCGGAGCACGCGGCTATGCACCTCTTTTCTCCACCCTTGCTAGATCCTTGGTCTACGACGCCACGTACATCAGGGCCTCGCACGGGTCCTCGTCCACCTCCACGATCATGTTGTCCATCTTCCCGCCCGTGCCGGTCTCGTGCAGCTGTCATGCCGCCGCCATGTGTTTGTTCCATGCCACATGCAAGTAGCAGATGGATACATAGGTATGTAGTGCGTAAATGTTCGTATAGTCTAGGGCATATACGTACCCTGGTGAAAGCATGCCTCACCGATGATTTGATATACCGTTCCATTTGCTCCGCCACTGCGAAAGACGACTGCACGTCCTGGCTGAGCGTGGTTGCCGCCAAGACAGCTAGCAAGGGACATGACATTCTCCATCTCACAGCAATGGAAGCAGCTCCTTGGTCGTCATCGAACACCTCCTAGTAGTCCAGCAGCTTGTATTCTGCCCACGAATGCATGGACGCCAGCCAACTTCGCCGACAAGATCCTGAGGTGCGCCAACAACAACTCTGTACGAGAGAGAAGGCATCCCGGACCAAAAACTAAAGGAGGGACAAAATGGTCTTTTCACGTCTCAGTTAACACCATTACATGCCCATTCTAACGGTAGTGTTATTTTAGGAACAAAAAATTTCAGTAAGGTTAGATAAGGAAAATTTCGACTTTGGGTGCTAAATTGGGAACCACAAGTTTTTTCGGTGTCAAATAAGGAATTTTCTCATAAAACTCGACCGGAACGGATATTATGGTACTGAGTACGGATAGTCGTTTGTCTCTGGATTCATAGTCCAATAACGGATATTATGGTACTAAATACGCATAGTCATTTGTCTTATGAGCCGTACTTTTATAGTGAAGGAACAATGTTTTTCTCTCACAATAAATTAGTGAATAGTACTTTTCAGCAATGCGATTAGGGCCACATGTCCGTCTGACGAACTCGCACTTGCCCAGTGTCGGTGTTTCGAACCGCCGACGAGTAAATTTGTATTTGCGCGTTTGGTCCGGATGGTGTGCTCGGAGGATAGAAGGATTTATACTAGTTCGGGCTGAATGTCCCTACGTCCAGTGAGGTGCTGCTCGTATTACCGGCACTATGTTTGCAGTAGGGGTTATAAACAGACAAGAGAGGGAAAGGATCCCAAGTCTCTGGTGAATAAAGTTGAGTCTAGTTCTATTGCTTGAGCCTCGGTCGCTCGCTATCACTTCAGAGAGTTCGAATGGCTTCATCCCGTCGCCCCCTGTGGGGTGCCCTGCTTCCCCTTTTATAGATCAAGGGGAAGGCGTGGGGTACACGAGAGAGAGAAAGAGAAAGGCAGGGAGGAAGAGGGCCCCAGGGCCGCGTCGTCCTTCTCCCGTAGGCGGGTCCCACTGGTCTTGTAGATGATGACAGAAATGTCTCCACATCACGACCCTGTTCATCGCTGGCGCCACACGTGGACGTTGTCAGCCGGTCGTGGCATTCCATTCCGCCCTGGCGCACGGCATGGTCAACAGGCTCCCGCCGCGCTGTTGGCGACGTGCGTGCCTAGGTATGGCCCCTCGTGGCCACGGGTCGCATCGAGGCGTGCCCGCTCCCTTCCTGATGTCAGGAGCGTGGTCTCGGGCCCGAGGCCGGATACGCTTCCCGGGGTCGAGCAAGGCAGAGTCCCCCTCAGGGGGTCGAGCGAGGCGGAGTCCACTCCCAAGGGCTGGGCGAGGCAGAGCCCACGCCCAAGGGGTCAGGCGAGACGGAGCCTGCGCCCTTGGGGCTGGGTGATACGGAGTTCGCGCTCCTAGGGTCGGGCGAGACGGAGCCCGTGCCCTTGGGGTCAGGTGAATCGGAACCTTCCTCGGAGGGGTTGGATGATGTCGTTGTTATACCCTTGATCATTTGGGTGAGTTAGTGTTTATGACCATTAGTTTCCCTTCTCCGGGTACCCTAATATTCATACCTGACAGTAGCCCCCGAGCCTATGGAGGAGTTGGATACTCCTTCATAGGCTTTTTCATATGGGAGGACTCCGGAGTGCTAGCTCACCTATTGCGGCTCGTAGGGCTCCTTTAGTTAGGTTGTGATGATTGATCCGCCGTTCTTATAGGACCACGCATTGGGTCTCTTTGTGAGTCTGAGCCACTGCACGTAGCAGGGGTCCGGTCGAGGGGTCGGCTCATCTTGTGATTGTTCTCCCTCAAGCGTTTTCTCAAGAAAACGGAGAGGTTGAGCCATGCCATGTTTTCCTCATTGGACGAATCATGGTGCTCGGTGAGCTGCTGACGGGCTAGTTCGAGTGGGGCCCCGGTTTCGTTCGCAACAAGTGCAATCAAGCCCTATTGTGGGTTTTGGTGTTGATGACCATCTAATTAGAGGACTAATGAGCTTTACTAAGAAGACAAGCAGGGAATTCCTTTAAGAGGATGTTATATGGAAAGGAAGATCCCCCAATTACTTTCATGGACGGCAACGCGCTCAAAGAAGGTTTAAATTCCTTTTTTTGTTTTAAATTTGAGTATAGGAAAGCCGTACTATCAAGGGGGACACAACATCTGGTTAAAATTGTGTGACCAAGTGCTCAAATCTTACACAAAACATCCTCACACCTCCACCAAGACAGCCAGCGCAACCATTCCATCTTATTGCTATTTTGGTGAGTGCGGCAGTGCCGCACCTGGGGGGTATTTATACTTTCCCTGTCCTCCCCAACGTTTACTTCTTCTTCTCCAACAATTCACTCGACACCAGATTGACCAGAGCTCTCTCTTTCTCCATTGGTACACCTTGAGTTCCTAAGAAACTCTATTGATTTCCCCATCAATCCTTGAGAGAAAAGGTGCCAAAATTTGATTAGAGAACAACTCCACTGATTTCCAATCTCAAAAGAGCATTTGGTTCATGTTTTGACCGGCGGTTGTGTTTGTTACTCTTGGAGCTTTGCTCCTAGCCGGCTAGAGTGTCACCCAGTGAGCTTGCCAAGCTTGTGGCAGCCCTGGGGGGTTTTATAACCACCTCTTGCAGTGAGTAAAATCACCCCTCACCTCAAGAGCTCACCCTCTTGACTTGAGAATGAGGTAGGGTTGGAAAGCCCAAGCCTTAGTGGCAAACCTCAACAACGTGGACTTAAGCAAGCCTTGGTGGTGAGCTGAACCACGGGATAAATCATTGTCACCTATGCTTGTGGTGCTTCACTTGTCTTTGTGGTGATTTCTAGGGTTTGAGCCCGATCTACTTGTGTGTGGTGTTCGAGCCACTTCTAGCTGTTGATCTGTGAACCTCTACCCTGCAGGAAGCTAAAAATTTACTCGATCTAAATTTCATTGGATAGATTTTGAACTGTGAGCTAATCTTTCCTATAGGTGCAGCAATGCCGCTGTTGGGCATGACAGTGCCGTAGGGGCAGAGCGGCAGTGCCACGGTCAAATTTGACATTTGCTTGAGCTAAATTTTTACAGGCCTATTTACCCCCCTCTATACACTCTAGGAATCCTACAAGTGATATCAAAGCATGTTACCTCATATACGCTTCACCATGTGAGGTATGGAGCCCGGAGGAGGTACTAGCGGTGTGAAGCCAGTGGATGTCGATCTGGAGCGAGTTGAGATGCATGACACTGACAGCAGCGAGCTAAGCGTGTCGACAGCAAGTGTCTCCACGCTCCCACATCTTGAGGCTACTGACGCCGAAAGATTTCTCAATGAAGAAGAGAAGATAAAGAGAAGAGAAAAAGAAAGCTCAATAGAGAAGCAAGAGAAAATAAGGAGCAGTAGCGTTTAGAAGAAAAGAAAGCAAGAAAAGAAAGAAAACTCAAGAGAGAAGCTAGAAGAAAAAGAAGAGAGGCAAGAAAGAAGAAAGAACAAGAAGCAAAAGCCTCCAATGCATCTTCAAGTGAGCTATCTAGCAGCTTCGAAGATGGTGATGATGATGAGTCTTACCAAGTGCATAGCAAGAAGGACAAGAAAGGAAAGGGCAAGAAGAATGATGACAACAAATATGCCATCGTATCCTTTAACTATTCTTCTATGTCTATGACTAACCATGATCGCAAGTCTTATAGGTCTTCATCCCAGCATTTGGGAGGTTGTGTGCAATGGATTTGAGCCACCCATTGACCCCAAGAATCCAACCATGAAAGAAATGAGGATCATCCATCTCAACGGTCAAGCCACTAGTGTGCTACTTAGTGCCTTAGATGGTGATGAGTACAATAGAGTGATTGGTGTAGATGTTACCAAGCAAATTTGGGATACTTTGCATCTTGCACATGAAGGGGTTGACAAAGTGAGAAAGGCAAGAATTGATTTGATGATGTCCAAGCTCAACTGGTTTGTTATCTTGGATGGAGAAGGGCCACAAGAAATATTTGATAGGTTGATGACCATGGTGGGCAAGATTAGAGGCTATGGTTGTGATGATCACAAGGTTGTCAAGATTATGCTAAAGCTTATTCACCAAGAAATGAGACCGTGGTCACTCTAATTAGAGATAAGAAGTTTGAGTACTTCACTCCAAATGATGTACTTGGGAGAATCTTAACCTTTGACATGCAAAGAGAAGAAGCAAATGAGAGAAAGAAGCTTAAAGAGTTGCAAGCAAAGCTAGAAGGCATCAAGATCAACAAAGATGTAGCTCTCAAGGCCAACAAATCAAGCAAGCAAGACTCTACTAGCAAGTCCAAGATCAACAAGCAAGCTTCAACTAGCAAGCCCTCAAGCAAGTTCAAGAGATAGTAGAGACCATATCATCCTCAAGTGAGAGTGAAAATGGTATGATCAATATGAGAAAGTGGATGATGTTACTCTCTTCATGAAGAGGTATCACAAAGGGTTGAAGAAGCAAGGGTACAAGGTAATGAAGAGGAAGTTTCCCAACAAGAAGAAGATGACATGCTATAATTGTGGGAGCACCGACCACTTCATTGCTAAGTGCCCATATGAGATTAAGGATCACAAACACAAGAATGAGAGGAAGGAGGACAAGGCCGACCATAAGAAGGGCAAGAAAAATTTGGGAGAGGCACACATTGGGCATGAGTGGGACTCAATCATTGAAAGCTCAAGTGAAGAAGATGAGAAAGTTGCAACAATTGCTATCAACAAGCCATCTTCTCCACCAAGGCTCTTCACCAACTTGCCCGATGATGACTATTACTCCCCTCACATTTGTCTCATGACAAAGGGTGAGAAGATAAAAACCAAGTCTAAAGCCAAAGCTCCTCCATCTCCACCTCCTAGTGACATCTCTAGTAGTGATCTTAGTGATAGCTCTAGTGATGATGAATCTAGTGATGAAGAAATTGATCAAATAACTAAAAACTTGGATCCAAAGACCAAATTGTTCATCACTAAACTAATGGAGGACTTAGAGAGTGTCCAAGCCGAGCTAGAATCTAGAGAGAAAACTCTTATCCAACAAGAGGATCTCTATATTGCTAGCAAGGAAGCTCTTGCATTAGAGAGAAGTGAGGTGGAATCCTTGTGCAAGGTCTTGGCCAAAGAGCAAGGAGACCATGCTATCACAAAGAAAAAAATATTGCTCTCAAGAAAAAGTATTGTGACTTAGATGAAAAGCACAAAGAGCTTGAGCTACAATATAATGTTCTTTGGGATAGCAACTCACATCCCTCTAAGGCAAAGGATTCCTCTACTCCCTCCACTAGTCAAGGTTGTGGAAAATGTTATAATCTTGATTTGAATGCTTATTCCACTAACCTTGCAAACATGGAGGCAATGAGAAAGGATATTGCTAGGCTCAATGAGATCATTGGTAGGGACTGCTTGAGTGGTAAGGCTCAAGTAAGTGATGCTCAAAAAAAAGTAAGTGACAAGAATGCAACTGACTCAAAAGTGCCTCAACTCAAGCAAGGGAGGCTGTAACACCTCTGGTGTTAAGCATGTATTAGGCACTGCAAATCAGGAGCATGAGCATCATCTTGCATTCATAATCACATGTGTTATAGGTGAAACATTGGTTTGAAACATATGAAACATATCTTTGTAACATGGACGTTACATTTGTTGTTTAAATAAATTTATGCCATTATTATGCTTAAGTGAAATAAACATGTTTGTTTGGTTGTGCCAATAATTTAGAATTGTTTAGCATGAAATTTGGAGCAAATTTGGTATTCAAAGTCTTCTCAAATTTTTCTTTTAAAAATGATTTGGAAAATGGGATTTTGTTTAAAATGAACTTTAAATCTCTTTCAAAATATAGTGGGAATTTTAAAATGGACCTTTAAGGAAAGTTGTAGAGAATCAAATTCTAAACAACTTTTGTTTTGGGGTCAAGATTTGAAAATGCCATTTTCTAGTTCAAATTTGAAGTTTGGGTCTGTTATTGGAAAAAATAAAAAGAAAATGAATTTTTACCTTTAGCGGGCCGCTGCTCCCTTTCCGGCCCACTTCGCGAAGCCTGCCCAGCTCCGTGTCCGCGCTCGTCTCCCCGCCCACGCGCGCGTGCTTGCGCCCGACCGCGACAGCGGGCAGCCACCGCGTGGCCGCCATGCGCCGGCGACGGCCGCAGGTGGCACTCCGGCGGGCCCCACATCTCGCCCTCGCCTTACCGGTCACCGCCCGAGCTCCACCCCTCGTTCCTCCACTCCATTCCTTCCTCCTCGCTCTCTCTTTGAGTTGGAAAAGCCGAGCGGCTTCCGCCACCACCGCGCGCCGCCGCGTCACCCGCCGGCGTCATTCTCCGCCACCGCACTGCCATTTCCCGATTCACCTTGCGCGCAGCTCCGCCTCGCCTTCCTCCTTCTCATGCTCGCGCCCACGCCACCGAATTTGCTAGGGGTAAGGCTCGATTGAGCTTCTTCTCTGCCGCGGCGCCATGGCTATCATGGAACCGTCCAAATTATAAGAGCACAAGTAAAAAAACAATCACCAGAGAGATCAAATTTCCACACTTGAGCCCATATAACTCCGGTAGTCCAACGAAATCACGAGGGGTTTCAAACCTACCAACATACAAGCCAAGATCGTAGTGATTCAACATAACAAGCCACATCTTATATCCATTTCACAAGTAATTCAATATACATCGGAATTCAACATAGTTATTACAACATAGTTGAAAGGTAGCAGAAGCAAGTAATTTGAAACTAACATTACTCTTATTTCAAATACATACCAGTGTCAAGGTCAACTTCCAACAAAAGCACTAGAGACAAGATAACTCAGGAGGATCATGCCCATGATCACACTCCGCCACTATGGCAGGAGCCATCCAATTCTTGCAGTATCCACGATACATCACAACCTGCAACAAGTGGGAATGAACCCTGAGTATGAGAAGGTACTCAACTAGACTTACCCGATAAAAACCAGAAATAAAGTGACACCAAGGAGTATGCAAGGCTAATATAAAGTGGGGCTAGCTTGACAACATTTTGCATAAAAGCTTAGTATAGATAAGTAATCATTAATGCTTAAGCATCAAGTTAATAATCATGAACCTGTCATCTAGATTAGCACATGTACTATAGAAATCACTTTATTAGGAGCAAACAATATTAACCATAGCAGGTATAATAAGGCTATCATTATGATCATCATCATTCCTGAACCATCAAGTTATTTAGTGAGATCTACTTTGGAGATAAGCCCGTCAAGTTCTCACTAACCGGTGAGAGACGGCAACTCGAATCGAATTACAACTCAGCTGATGGGGTATTCCTAACTCTCACCCATGATTTCCCCCGTCGGGGAGCATTAGGTCACCTTTGGTACAACTCAGGAACCAACTTCACAGGTTCGGTCAGCGCCAGCGCTCTCAGGGATTACCCTTTTGTCAGGACGATCAGGACTTTTAACTCACCTGCCCTTGGACTCACGCCTACGGCTCCCTTCCGAGGCGTACTTTATACTTACCGACTCCCAGCCTGAGTTGAGCTACTCGGCTTCGTGGTCGGTCTCTAGACCTGGCCAACTAAGGGAGAGGCATGCGTTCAACATGACAAGGAAAGGCTCCAAGAATTGGTCCTTAATTGACACAGACGGGGATAGATCCTGTCACACCCAAAATTTCCTATTTTGGATTGTGCATGAAAAACACTAAATAAAAATAAATGATTTCAATATTTAAATAAATTTATTAGATAAGTTAAGTTGCTGCTAATTTAAATATAGAAAATTGTGGTTTTAAACTTTTCTATATTAATTTGATAATGTGGTGTTTGTGTGATGCTTGTCTTTGGTGTTGGTGAGTGCTATTATTTTTTTAAAATATCATAGAACGACGTTTACTTCTCATCGGAAAATTTTTTGGCATTTTCTGGATTTAAAATTTCAATTTCCGTGAGCTTAATCTTTTTCCTGGATCTCTTCATTAATCTTTTCATGAGCTCAAACTCATTTAGTTGAGTTCCTTATCTTTCCAAGAGTCTCCAGGAATTTTTGCGTGATTTTTCTGAGCTCCGGGCAATTTTTCACGGCCAAAAAGGTAATTCTAGATTTTCTGGAATTATTTTTATTCGCGGAATTAAAATAATCCCGAAATTAAGAAATTCTGAAAAGTTTCCAAACCCTACAACTATATATATGCCGGCGTAGCCCTCGATGCCCTGGTTTCAGAAGTACAACTCTTATCGCGAGCCGTCGCTCGTAGCTCCCTCCACCTCTCGCCGTATCTTAAATATACATAAGTGCTTTACGTGACGACAATCCAGGAAGCTGATAACTAGGCCAAAGTCGAACCATTGCGGTAGATTTCATCGCCCTTTGCTTTCACGAGACCAGCTCGTAAACAGCCCAGCTAGCTAGCTAATGCCAGGACCGTACGGTAGCTGCATCCCTGTCTCCTATCTCCCGTACGTGCTCAGTTTGGACTCAGCCGAGTGGAAGGCCGCCGCCATGAATCCCGTACCTCGCGCGGTTTCTCTATGTAGAGATCACAAGCACCCGTATATAAGCTCGAGGATCATCACCGACCTTGTGTTTTCGCATCCGCCGCCGTTGTTAGCCCTAGCTTTATCCCAGCGCCGCTACCGCTCACTCGTTTTGGATCTCGTCAGAGAGAAGCTGGAGCCGCGCCCCGCCGATCCCTATCGTCCCCATCGCCGCTGCTCAGACCTCGCCGATGAGCAGAGCAAAAGCCGTCGCCACACTGGAACATGTCCACGTGAGGGACATGCTTGCCGCTAGCTGCTTTCTTTTGGGCAGGCCGAGCGCCACCCGTCGGCCATCATTGCGTGAAGCATCGGCCACTCATCACCATCTGCTTGACTGCCCTTGCCGATCTGTTGTTGAAGAAGCCCACTTGTGAAACCCAATCTCGCCGTTCTCTGCTTCAACACGACATCGTTGTTTCTCGTCTGACATGCCTCCTATTAGCTTGATCTGCTTCGGCCCGCTGACTCCATTGAACCTGTATGAACGCTAGCTGCTGCTGTCCATGCAGATGTCAATAAGAACAATTGGCCATGAAGGAGTAGGCCATGTGGACTGCTGGTCATTATTGACGTTGAGGCATGTATCTTCTTATACATCCAACCAGTCTTCATCAATCGTGAGGTCTGTGCGAAGCACTCTGATGATTATAGGGCCAGGCCTGTCTCTTTAATTCCTTGGCTATAATGCTTTATCAGCTAAATATATAATACTCTGCTAATGTCACCCCTTTATCATAGGCGTGCAATATTTTGGTTATCTTTTAGGACAGCAAGAATTTCCTTTACAGATATGTTCATCACGTTCACACGACCTCGTCTCATCTTACATGTAATTAGCAAACCTCCTGTATAAATAATACCGTTTCAGCTTAAATCTTCCATTGTTTCATCATCCGCACTCTGTTTTAGTTCATTCAAATTGCGTTAAATTTATGTTGACGTAGTCCAAGTGCTAGTCTCAACAATTATGATGCCACATGTTTTTTTTCGACATAGTGAAATACAAAATTGACTAATATGCATGCAACTAGCTTTGTAAATGAAAAGCTACGTAGGTGTTTATACTTTGGTGTTTTTTATATATAAATACTAATTGGTTGATTGCTAACATTAATATGTTTTGAAAGTATAACTTGCTTACTTTAATGCATACATTAAAATTGTTTCCATGCTCTCACATGATAATTAGTTTCTGTAAGCTAAAATTTAATTGGCGTAGATGATATGAAATTTGTTTTTAGAAATAGAATATAACCAGTTTAACCCTGCCTTTTCAAACTGAAATATATAGCTTCTAAATAAGTTACCTCACATGATTTTGTTTAATTAAAATAAATCGAGCATGTAGGCTTCTCTTCTATAATATATATGAACTTCCAGTAGACGTTTCTTTCTAACAGTAGGTTCGTCTTCGGCGTCTTTTGCATTCTTGTAACCGTAGCACCTAGTTTATTTTAGTATGATATTTTCTCTTGTGTGGTGCCCTGTTCTTAGTTGCTTTTATTTGTTACTTGTATGTTTGCCTGTGCGTGGTGCTTGCTACGAGTAGAACGAGAACCGTGTGTGAGCGATGAAGATCAGAAGGTGATGACTAGAAGCAAAGTATGAGGAAAATATGAGCAAGAGTTTAAGGCAAGTATAACAGGGACCATCCTTGTTACCTATTCACTGAAATTATCATACATATGCATGTGTCTTCCTTGACAACCATAGAGATTATAACTTAGCCATTGATATCTTGTTTCCTTGTCACCTATGGGTTGTGCATTTGGATAGCTATTGCTAGTGCTTAATTATGAACAATGATCTTGTAATTTGATTAATGGATTAAGCAATCAACCATTAAGATGATTTTATTACTGTTGAAAATGGGCTAGAGCAAGGGGTTATATTGTTGCTCTGGTTTCTCTCCATAAGGACTTATCTGTACGTGATCATCTGGGACATACAGTACAGCTGTGAGGGCTATATGGCTCTGGCTTTAGTTGTTCAAGAGACCTTTTCTAGCTTGTTAGTGGTTACCTTAAATGGCGTAAGAAAGGCTTGCCACGTTGGGTGTAGGGCGAGCCCCTATCTTTTGTGCGTATAGGCTGCGAGTTGTGTGTCACTGGGAAGGGGGGTTCTACATCTGCCTGCCGAGTGAATCTAATGGCCCTAACTTGTTAGACGAACTTTTGAATGGCTTTATATGGCTTCTTGTGTTTAGGGATTCATGACCCCTTAGCATGTGGAAATCATGACTCACAGTGAAAGTGTACATCTCTGCGTAGAGTTAAAAACTGGTATACTAGCCGTGCCCACGGATACGGACGGCCTTGGAACATCTACAGATAGATGATCATCATTGTGATATCATGCATAATTACTGTTGTTATTATTATGCTCATGTTAATGCTATTTATTATCCTTATTACAATTGATCATTGGTTCATTAATGGGAATTGGAATACCTTGATGCTACTCAATTGCTAATTATATGATGAATAAAAGCTAAATGTAGTCAAACAGTGTCTAGCCTTTTTGAGCCTCATGAACCCTGTGTTGTACTTGTTGAGTTCGACATGGACTCACTCTTGCTATTTCCCCACACCTCAGTGTGTAGTAAGGTGCTGCTCAGAAGAAGGATAAAAAGGTAGTGGAGTTTTCAGAGGTCTTTCAGAAGTGTTTAGCATATGGATCCACCAGTCAGCCGTCCCTGAGAAGAATGGAGGCTGAAGTTTAGTCACCGTTCCGCGATACTCTGATGTAAGTATTAATATAGCTATGTATACGTTATATAATAACATTGTTTCTGGTACTCTTTCATTCTGACATATGTGTGGACTTCCTGGGCACACATATGATTAGTCTGGTTTTGTTCTTTAGAAAACCAGGTGTGACAGAGTGGTATCAGAGCGGTGTTGACTGTAGGACGTATGCCAAGTAGTACTGGACGTATTCTAAAACTTATTTTACTATAAAACTATTTTGTCATCCCTTGACTCATTGATTTTGGCTATTTCCTCTTCCTTGTCCTGTTGTATTCCCTCCTTGATAGCTTCCTTTGAGCTAATATTTCTTACTCCATTGGATTTTGTTTTATGTTATTTTTACTAAAAGTTTTCTGATCTTACCTGGTTCAAAGATTCGATGGCCTTTCATCATCCATACACTTCCCTTAGGATGACCACCATTGTTGAAGAAGCACGTGTAGTACCGATGATATGATGTGTGCTTATTTTGCTTGATGTGTTGCTTGTGTGTTGCCTTGTTCTCGTGTTTCAAAGGTGGCTCAGAAGGTATAAGTCTTGAGGAGTAGCTCGATCCATGTTAAGTGGGGTAGGTTTTACGTAATACTCCGCATGCTGATTTCTATATCAGTCTGCAATGTTTCTGTTATATCTCAAGATATGGACATGAGGAATTTATGAAATTTTACTAGGAATAACTAGAATTCTGTATATTTCCAAACCCACTAGACTTACCTTTTTATCTATTTTGAGCTAAGAGATATACCTGTTTTAAATTGAGGTTACTGCACACTCTGGAATTCTGGAACAATTTTGGCTAAGCTCTGTTTTTGATTAATTTAATAACAGAACCTGGAAAAGTGTTATTAATAAAAGTTGTAGATAATTTCATAAGCTTTCCAACCATGTAAAGATCACTTCATTTGGATCTTTGTAGCTCGAGTTATGCTAGATTTACTAAACTGTTAAAATTGGAATTCGCCCAGAAATTTTCTGCATTACTTCCTTATCTTGTATAAGTGAATATATCATTGGATATCTTTGAATCTCATTGATTTGCCTTGGAATCTTACATTAGAGATGATTATGGTTATCTAGTATAAAAGGAGATGCAAGTTACTTTGGTGTCCCCTAGTTTCTTTTTCTTAAGGGGGGTAGCAAAGTTGTGAGTGTTCTAAGATGAAGGTTTCCTATGTCCTAGTGCTTCACTTGGAAGAAGTGGTTATCTCTATGATTGGAAGTCTACTCATGTGCTAGTGTTGTTTGCTTGGGATCAGTGCTTTGTTGGATCGTCTACAAGAAGCTCGGGTATTCGTCAGGACTGGTCTTCACTTCAAGCTATCATCAATTGGGAGTTCAACATTCAATTCAACATACTCTATACAAGTTAGCATGGACGACATAGGAAGGAGATGTTGGAAGACTATAGTTAGTTTCATGAAAACTTAGATGACATCACCCCCATATCAAGTATGTTTAGTAAGTTTTAAGTGAAGGACTTATCATTAGCAGCAAGTCTTAAAGAAAGTGTTGCCTTCAATGACATTGCCAGGTGGAACAAAATCTTTGTTAAGTGGGATAGTGTCCGCTACCATCATTAATCTCAAGCGACGAGGTATGAAGAACTGAAGATCAAACTTTATCTTTCTTGTCATCTTTTGGCGATCTTCGATCCATGTCTTATATCTCATCAACACAAATCAAAGAAGCACGAAGACTTGAAGATTAGTGTCATCTATCTCTCTAGTCTCTCTGAATCTCGTTTCTGCCTTATCCTGTCTTTTCAGAGTAGTCTGTCTTCCTTAGCTTATATCTCTATTTTTGGACGCCCAAAAATCATGAATAAATTCTGGACAATAGTAGACTTCAATATCTTTCTCTGACCTTAAGAACCACCCTGATAGCTATTATGGTTTGGGAGTTATGAAAATCACAAGGCGACGCATCTGTGCTGTCAGCAACCTGGAATAGTTTCTGTTGTGCACAGTTTTCAGCTACCTTAACTGCAGAATCTGGAGAAGTGTTCTATAAGAAAGTTGTAGTAAATTTGATAAGCTTTCCAACGGTATAAGCTACATTATCATCGGATTCACAGAACTTGAGTTATAACTGTATTTCTGCAGTGCTATTTTTCTGCTCGTGAGGAAGTGTAGGATTACTTGTTCTTGCATATGCTCATGGATATCTTTGGGATGCCAGAAGGACATGATGATAGTCATCACTCAGAAACAAATGCAAGTTATCCTTTGGTGTTCTCTAGTTGATCTCTTCTTAAGGGGGGTTGCCAAACTAAAAGACGATACAAGATGGAGGTTTATATGTTCTGTTTCGTCATCTGGAAGCATCAGCTATCTACATGGTTGCAAAGTCACTATCGAGCGCAGGTATCTTTTCTCAGGGTGGTAGTCTGTTAGAACCATCTACAAGAATCGTAAGGGTCTAAAGGAGACATTTATAAAGTTGGTTTTGAGTTTGTGGCATCATCATTGGATAGGAGTTGATGAAGGAAAAGTGAAGACTTGCAGATCAACTGTATTTTCTCCCTAGTTTCTCCGAATCTCGGGACGAGATTCCTATTAAGTGGGGTAGAATTGTCACACCCAAAATTTCCTATTTTGGATTGTGCATGAAAAACACTAAATAAAAATAAATGATTTCAATATTTGAATAAATTTATTAGATAAGTTAAGTTGCTGCTAATTTAAATATAGAAAATTGTGGTTTTAAACTTTTCTATATTAATTTGATAACGTGGTGTTTGTGTGATGCTTGTCTTTGGTGTTGGTGAGTGCTATTATTTTTTTAAAATATCATAGGACGACGTTTACTTCTCATCGGAAAATTTTTTGGCATTTTCTGGATTTAAAATTTCAATTTCCGTGAGCTTAATCTTTTTCCTGGATATCTTCATCAATCTTTTCATGAGCTCAAACTCATTTAGTTGAGTTCCTTATCTTTCCAAGAGTCTCTAGGATTTTTCCCGTGATTTTTCTGAGCTCCGGGCTATTTTTTCACGGCCAAAAAGGTAATTCTAGATTTTCTGGAATTATTTTTATTCTCGGAATTAAAATAATCCCGAAATTAAGAAATTCCGAAAAGTTTCCAAACCCTACAACTATATATATGTCGGCGTAGCCCTCAACGCCCTGGTTTCAGAAGTACAACTCTTATCGCGAGCCGTCGCTCGTAGCTCCCTCCACCTCTCGCCGTATCTTAAATATACATATATACATGTATACGTGCATGCAAGTGCTTTACGTGACGACAATCCAGGAAGCTGATAACTAGGCCAAAGTCTAACCATTGCTGTAGATTTCATCGTCCTTTGCTTTCATGAGACCAGCTCGTAAATAGCCCAGCTAGCTAGCTAATGCCAGGACCGTACGGTAGCTGCATCCCTCTCTCCTATCTCCCGTACGTGCTCAGTTTGGACTCTGCCGAGTGGAAGGCCGCCGCCGTGAATCCCGTACCTCGCGCGGTTTCTCTACGTAGAGATCACGAGCACCCCTATATAAGCTCGAGGATCATCACCGACCTTGTGTTTTCGCATCCGCCGCCATTGTTAGCCCTAGCTTTATCCCAGCGCCGCTGCCGCTCACTCGTTTTGGATCTCGTCGGAGAGAAGCTGGAGCCGCGCCCCGCCGATCCCTATCGTCCCCATCGCCGCTGCTCAGACCTCGCCGATGAGCAGAGCAAAAGCCGTCGCCACACTGGAACATGTACACGTGAGGGACATGCTTGCCGCTAGCTGCTTTCTTTTGGGCAGGCCGAGCGCCACCCGTCGGCCATCATTGCGTGAAGCATCGGCCACTCATCACCATCTGCTTGACTGCCCTTGCCGATCTGTTGTTGAAGAAGCCCACTTCTGAAACCCAATCTCGCCATTCTCTGCTTCAACACGACATCGTTGTTTCTCGTCTGACATCGGTAAGGACCTCCACATGCCTCCTATTAGCTTGATCTGCTTCGGCCCGTTGACTCCATTGAACCTGTATGAACGCTAGCTGCTGTTGTCCATGCAGATGTCAATAAGAACAATTGGCCATGAAGGAGTAGGCCATGTGGACTGCTGGTCATTATTGACGTTGAGGCATATATCTTCTTATACATCCAACCAGTCTTCATCAATCGTGAGGTCCGTGCGAAGCACTCTGATGATGATAGGGCCAGGCCTGTCTCTTTAATTCCTTGGCTATAATGCTTTATCAGATAAATATATAATACTCTGCTGATGTCACCCCTTTATCATAGGCGTGCAATATTTTGGTTATCTTTTAGGACAGCTAGAATTTCCTTTACAGATATGTTCATCACGTTCACACGACCTCGTCTCATCTTACATGTAATTAGCAAACCTCCTGTATAAATAATACCGTTTCAGCTTAAATCTTCCATTGTTTCATCATCCGCACTCTGTTTTAGTTCATTCAAATTGCGTTAAATTTATGTTGACGTAGTCCAAGTGCTAGTCTCAACAATTATGATGCCACATGTTTTTTTTCGACATAGTGAAATACAAAATTGACTAATATGCATGCAACTAGCTTTGTAAATGAAAAGCTACGTAGGTGTTTATACTTTGGTGTTTTTTATATATAAATACTAATTGGTTGATTGCTAACATTAATATGTTTTTAAAGTATAACTTGCTTACTTTAATGCATACATTAAAATTGTTTCCATGCTCTCACATGATAATTAGTTTCTGTAAGCTAAAATTTAATTGGCGTAGATGATATGAAATTTGTTTTTAGAAATAGAATATAACCAGTTTAACCCTGCCTTTTCAAACTGAAATATATAGCTTCTAAATAAGTTACCTCACATGATTTTGTTTAATTAAAATAAATTGAGCATGTAGGCTTCTCTTCTATAATATATATGAACTTCCAGTAGACGTTTCTTTCTAACAGTAGGTTCGTCTTCGGCGTCTTTTGCATTCTTGTAACCGTAGCACCTAGTTTATTTTAGTATGATATTTTCTCTTGTGTGGTGCCCTGTTCTTAGTTGCTTTTATTTGTTACTTGTATGTTTGCCTGTGCGTGGTGCTTGCTACGAGTAGAACGAGAACCGTGTGTGAGCGATGAAGATCAGAAGGTGATGACTAGAAGCAAAGTATGAGGAAAATATGAGCAAGAGTTTAAGGCAAGTATAACAGGGACCATCCTTGTTACCTATTCACTGAAATTATCATACATATGCATGTGTCTTCCTTGACAACCATAGAGATTATAACTTAGCCATTGATATCTTGTTTCCTTGTCACCTATGGGTTGTGCATTTGGATAGCTATTGCTAGTGCTTAATTATGAACAATGATCTTGTAATTTGATTAATGGATTAAGCAATCAACCATTAAGATGATTTTATTACTGTTGAAAATGGGCTAGAGCAAGGAGTTATATTGTTGCTCTGGTTTCTCTCCATAAGGACTTATCTATACGTGATCATCCGGGACATACAGTACAGCTGTGAGGGCTATATGGCTCTGGCTTTAGTTGTTCAAGAGACCTTTTCTAGCTTGTTAGTGGTTACCTTAAATGGCGTAAGAAAGGCTTGCCATGTTGGGTGTAGGGCGAGCCCCTGTCTTTTGTGTGTATAGGTTGCGAGTTGTGTGCCACTGGGAAGGGGGGTTCTACATCTACCTGCCGAGTGAATCTAATGGCCCTAACTTGTTAGACGAACTTTTGAATGGCTTTATATGGCTTCTTGTGTTGAGGGATTCATGACCCCTTAGTATGTGGAAATCATGACTCACAGTGAAAGTGTACACCTCTGCGCAGAGTTAAAAACTGGTATAATAGCCGTGCCCACGGATATGGGCGGCCTTGGAACATCTACAGATAGATGATCATCATTGTGATATCATGCTTAATTACTGTTGTTATTATTATGCTCATGTTAATGCTATTCATTATCCTTATTACAATTGATCATTGGTTCATTAATGGGAATTGGAATACCTTGATGCTACTCAATTGCTAATTATATGATGAATAAAAGCTAAATGCAGTCAAACAGTGTCTAGCCTTTTTGAGCCTCATGAACCCTGTGTTGTACTTGTTGAGTTCGACATGGACTCACTCTTGCTATTTCCCCACACCTCAGTGTGTAGTGAGGTGCTGCTCAGAAGAAGGATAAAGAGGTGGTGGAGTTTTCATAGGTCTTTCAGAAGTGTTTGGCATATGGATCCACCAGTCAGCCGTCCCTGAGAAGAATGGAGCCTGAAGTTTAGTCATCGTTCCGTGATACTCTGATATAAGTATTAATATAGCTATGTATACGTTATATAATAACATTGTTTCTGGTACTCTTTCATTCTGACATATGTGTGGACTTCTTGGGCACACATATGATTAGCCTGGTTTTGTTCTTTAGAAAACCGGGTGTGACAGATTCACACCCAAGACCTCCATGCCTTGTTGCTTCACTATCATCATCCCGCCTGGTCTCATTTCATTTCATTAACACAAGGTTCTTTTCCACGATAGCAAATATAGCTAACCGTGCCATATATATCCCTAAAGCTCGCAGGTGACAAGGAATCACCTGACTTCTACCGGTTAAAGTAGGGCTAAGCAATTACTCGGACCTGAACCTAAACATGATTCAAGGTATACTTTCTAGACAAGGATAGGATATATATGCAGCAATAGTTTTCATCCAATACCTATCACTTAATGCAACAATACATATAACATATATACTCAATTGCATTTTCAGAAATTAGGAGGCTTATAATGCTTCGGGGCTTGCCAGGGATCTGACACAAGTCAGTGGTTGTCAAATCACACTCGCTTGGCGAGCACCGCTCAGTCTAGCACTTGTCCAGTCCTTCCGTCTTCGAGATAGGTCCACCAAACACCATCTTCGGGTTAGGCTCCAACATCTCGTCCTTCACATGGTGCATCTAGCATACCTAGATGCAAGATGCAAGTGTATGAATACATGAAAGTGCAATGGACAATGCATCACATACAATAATCAAGGCAAGTACGAGGTTACGCTAAATACACATAAGCACTTCACCTTGCTTAAATAAACATCGCACAACCTATCATGCTAAGATAGCAAGGAAAGAAATACCAAACATGACACAAGATTTACAAAGTCTCAGGTGTACTAATCTCATCACCAAGGAGATGAATTACACTTAGCAACATGCAAAGCAAGTCAAGATGAAGCAACAACGATAACTGGAATATGCCAATTTCTGCACTTGCAAATAGTAGCTTCAGAAATCAATCATATCTGGAGTTTTCTAAATCCAAATGACTTGCAAGAAGACATTCTAGAAAGCTTATAAAATTCTCTACATTTCATTTATAATCATTACAGCATTATTCCAAAGTTTAACATGTCGAATTTACACAAACACAGAAACTGGTCTAACAAGACAGAGAGCAAGCAATTATGTAACCCAACTTTAAATAGCTATAACTCCTAAACCACATGGCCAAATGCCACCAAATTTTAACAACAGCTATATACATAAATTATCTACAACTTTTGTATAAACAAGTTTTACAAAAAAGCACATTATCATGAAGAACTTTGCTAAGTTCCCAGATCTGTCCAGAAATCTCATTTGCAAGAAATAATTATTAACTTATGTTGCAAACATATAATTGAACAAAACTAACTTTACCAACATATCACACATGACTAATGAACACCAGAAAACATAGTGTCCATTGCTAAATAAATTATTTTAATACATTTCTTAATTTATCTAGATAATTAGGTGGAATTATGAACACATATCAAAAGTGCACAATAAATTCTTCCAAAATTATAGTGGCCTACATATGCTCCCAAAAGTCTACTATCCAAATTTCAAGCCATTTGGACAAATATATCAATCTCTATGAAAAAGAAAAATGGCTATTGTAATAATTCATGTGAGAGCAAGTTAAACCTATATCTCACTCATCCAGCAACCAAAGCTCATGAAATTTCAACCACAGTCCCTATGTAACCTCAGGAAACTACCGTAAAAATTTCACCTAAATTGGAGCACCACAACTCAAGATATAAAAATGGCAAACAATACACTATAGATTTGCTCATTTACAAAGGTTAAATCAAAACCTCAAGAAAACATTGAACAACTAGTGTGTTTAATAGTTTTCCTAGCAATTAAATGACATCATAAAATTAACAAAACAATAATCACTATTTTTGGAGTTCTAAAACTCCAGATATGGCTCTGGTCAAGTTTAAAGGCATTTTTAGAGCTCTTTTCCAACTCAAATCAAAACACCAGAAAACTTCTACAAACATGTAATATTTTATGATTCTACTGCATAGAGATTTTCTCAAGGTTTCCAAAAAGTCCACATTTGCCATTTTTGGATTTTCCTAGTAGGAGATATGGATTTTACAAGATTTAGCACAAATTCTAAAAAAATAAAAACAGGAAACCACTTAACCCTTGACGTGCTAGGTGTACCCGACTGTGCACCCAAACTAGCCACCACTTAAACTGACATGTGGGACCCGCTGTTTAGTTGGGCCCACTCGTCAGACACATAGATAGAGAGAGACAGAGTGAGACACAGTCTTCTTCTTCCTCACGGACGGCCGAGCAGGGGAGGGGGCCGGACTCGCAGCTCCGGCGAGGGGGTCGCCGGCGGCGGTGGCTAAGGGCGGCACGAGCATCCAGGGGCCCTTGCGCACCCGTGAAGCTGCTTGGCTCGGCCTGAGGCAGTCCACAGCGCCGTGGCCACAGGAGCAGGCGACCCGACGTGGCTGTTCCGGCGGCGGAGCCAGCCAAGGAAGTGGTGTGCCGGCTGCAGTGAGGGGCGGGGAAGCTTCTGGTGGCAGTGGTTGGGACGGAGGAGGTCCAAAGGATGAGCGAGGGTGGTGGCCGCGGTGCTCAGCTCGGCCGGCAATGGCGAGCACGGCCGCGGCAGCAAGAGAGCGAGAGGGAGAGCGAAAGTGAGCGTCTGAGGGAGAGAGTGAGGGCAGGGAGGCATGGAGGAGCTCGGCATCTGCTCTGGAGGAGCTGAGGCGCATGGCAAGGAGGAGGACCCATGGCATCCATGGCGAAGGCACACTGGTGCATGGCCGCCACGGAGGCAAATCGTCGAGCACATGGCGTGCAGCAAGGTGTCCAAGGTGGGACGCCATTTGGGCTTGTTCTGGGCCGAACTGGGTCTTGGACCCAAAATGAAGTTCGAAGCCCACATGATGCTCTATGATTTTTATTAAGACACTTCAGTCATTAGGGTTCTGGTTTAGGAGATAATTGGCTCCAAGGTTGCCAATGTTAGTGATTTGATAGCAATGAGCAACTAATCAAATTGATGGTCGAAATGAAATGCAATTGGTGCCATCTTCTTGTATGCTCTTCCCCATCATGTAAGCTCCAACTTTTACATTTGGACCTACTCAAGTTACTTAACAAAATTGGGAGAACGTCGGATGTCAACATGGTGACCAAGAATCTTTGAAGTGCTGAGAACAGCAGCTACATATAAACTTCAACCCACAATTTGACAAGCTTAGAGACCCATTCAGACTTGGGTCCTTCAACAAAGTTTGTAGCACACAAACTAAACAACAACTTTTATTAAAGGTCCTTGGACTGGTTCAGCATGGTTAGCGAGATAACATTACCAAACATGTCAACTTATTGCTGCCACTCAAGGACTTAGAATAATTTCTGCCCTTCCAAAAACAGCAGCTTATTCAATCTTGTGAGCTCTATTTGACTAGGTTAGAGGCCAAACTAACTCTTGACCATTAAACAAAGTTTGTTCTATACAAGATGAACTACAACTTTTGTTAAAGGTCAAACCTCATAACTGGTACATAATTTAAACTTTCACTTTGGTCAAAGTAGCAACTCGATAAAGCCAAAACTAGGGTTTTAGGCCAATCGGGGCATTTTCTTGACATTTGCTCAACATGAACCCTTCATGACTTTTGTTGTAGAGTTCATCTAGAGTCATTTGGATAAGTTTGCAAGGTTTGTTTGATGATCTATAATTCCATTCACTTAATCACGCCATTCCAAGAAGGATATGACTTATCATTTCATGTGACTTTTTGATTCCAAACTTCATGAAACTTTTCTAGGGATCAATATAGATAGGTACTAAGGTGAGACACATGAAAATATTGCAATAACACCATCCAAGGATATATCTTGAAAATGGCCTATATGTAAAGCAATGGTGCAACATCCAACTTTAGGTTGGGGCACTTTTCCATAGGTTTGACCTTGATATCTTCATCACCACATAATCTGTCATGTTTGAGCTCAAACCCACTACTTAACGAGTGACAAACACCTAGGGTGTTACAATGGCCGCCGTTCACAGCCACACGAGGCCGGAGCCCCCTCCGCTCTCTCTCTCTCTCTCTCTCTCTCTCTCTCTTCTGTCTTGAGCATCATGGTCGTCTCTGTGCCATGAAGCTCGTGCCCGCATCCGCGTGCCTTGACATGGCCGGCAGCTGCGTGTGGCCGGCGAGCAGCACTGCTGCTCCGCCATCACCGCCGGTAGGGCCGTACCGGAGCTCCACTAGCCCAACCGTCTGGTGCACCTGGCTCGCCTCGCTGTGGGGAGCACAGTGGTGCTCACCCCGAGGCCAGAGACCTCACCGCGGCGAGCTCTCGCCGCCGGTGGTTCTTCCCCCTCTAGGGTGTATGACATGTGGGGCCTCGGGTCCCACTGTTAGTCACTATTGACGGTCCTTAAGTACCAAATATAGTTATCAAATAAATAAAGAAAAGGATCCAAATGCAACCAACACCTAGACTTAGGGTTTTATCTGACAGAATTCCACGAGTTTTGGTATTTGTCTGTTTCTGCAGGGGGTTATCAGAAAATACGGAGGAAAGGCCCACACGTCGGGTTTACATAGAGATAATAACGTGTTCACCGATTTTCTATCATCTAGAAGACTCCAGAAGCCACGAGATCGAACGGGAGGCCGAACGGGCCCGGAGGCAGGGCGCCCGCCCTGCTCCCTAGGGCGCCCACCCTGGCCTGAGAGCCAATCAGGCTCCGTCTCGCGGATTATGCTCCACCGACCTAAGGGATCAAGGAAAACCGTGCGATTAATGTCGGTTTGATCCGACGGCCCACGTTCACTTGAGGGGGCTATATAAGCAGGACCCCTGGCCCCTGGAGGAGGCACTCCCTCGTTCTCAATTCCTCAAACCCTAATCTCAGGAGGAGAGTCTCTGATCAAGCCCTAGAGCCACCACATCAACTAGATCTCTAGTATAGCATAGCTACATAGGATTAGAACTAGAAGGAGTCAATCTTCGATTGGTTTCCGGATCTGTCAAGAGGATTCTTGGTAATTCCTCTACTGTTCTTCATTGTTCATCATTGTTCTTCAATATTATGAATACAACTTTGTTCTATTTCAATATATTGATTATGATTATGCTCTACTTGTTTATGTTTGCGATTATATTGTTCTTAGTTTATCGTAGTTATACGCTTGGCTTAGTTAGATTGGAATTATATACATGTTTAGGATCGTATAGCGTTTATCCATCGGATCCATGGGTAAATGATAAATATTGTGTAGGCGTGGTGCTTAGACCATATTTATCTGCGATTGCACCTTATATGCCGGATCGTGGGGTGGTCCGCGATGGTGACAGCTTCGTTGGTTCTTATATAGTCCCCCTCCCGTGTGTAAGGCAGGCAGAGCAACATTATTACGGGGGAGTGATTGCTATGTTTCTCATCTTCCTTGATAATATCACTATGCATGGGCGTAGTCCTTTTTCGCAATGATTGCCAAGTGTACTTGCACTAACTATGATATGCTAGACTTTATAGTTAAGAATAACTTAGGAAATATCCTTGTAGTTCGTCCTAATACCATGCTAATGACTTACTAGAATATCTGTTGAGGTGCTTATCATTATTATATGTGGCTAGCTGATCAGATTAATTATCTTTGTCACCATTCATACTTTATCTATATTTTATGTGACACTTACCCCTGTATGCAAGAGATAGATGAATGCTCTCACTTATACATGCAATGATTGATACTCATTCCTATATTCCATTCCATAATCAACATTGATGTTAGTAATCCCTTCCCAGTGGTAAAAATATAAATAACGATACCTGGAATACTTCCCGGTTAAAATGCTACATCGGTATTAATCTGTGCTCTTGCAGATCTTATTTATTATTTATTTAGAAGAGCAGTTGCATATTTCAATACCGCGTCTCTCATGTCATGCTGGGGATGACAACTTGGCTTAAGTGGCATGAGGGATAGGTTCGGTATTTTTGGCGCCGTTATCAGAATTAGAAAACTAAGTCTACTTTTGGTAATGACGTTAAGAATGCCCAACAAACATTTTTGGCGCCGTTGCCGGGGAAGGTTGATTTACTAACAAGGAATGAATACGGAATTTGAGTCATCATTCGCATCATTAAGTGATTGAGATCATCAATTCTCCCATACAGATTTACCCCTGTATTTTTCCATTCTTATTGTTTTGCAGGGTGATGTATGAATAGAGGACATCTTCCAGAAAATTTTGTTGACAACCCCGAAGCATTAATCAGAGGGGCAAGAGCCAAGCTCAAGAAGTCAACACTTCGACGCAACACTTCATCCAATTCAGAAGACCGCCGAAGTTTCATCCGGAATTTGTCAACAGAGTTCGCAGCCATGGCGAACAAGACGATCCGCGAGTTCTCAGCTCCCACTACGGACAACATCCGCACTGGACCTGCCACGGCCATCAACAAGAACTTTGAGCTCAAGCCAGGGCTCATCAACATGGTACAAGCCAACCAGTTTTGTGAGAAGCCACACGAAGATGCAAGTGCTCATCTCCAACACTTCCTAGAGATTTGCAGCACATTCACTTTATTAGATGTTCCCAGAGACGCCATACTACTTCGCCTTTTCCCATTCTCACTATTGGGGAGAGCGAAGCAGTGGTTCTACGCGACGAAGGATAAGAACACTACGTGGGCACTCTGCTCTATGAACTTTCTGGCTAAGTTCTTTCCCATTGGCAAGACCAATGCTCTCCGTGGGAAGATTACAAGTTTTCAGCAACAACATGATGAATCCGTTCCAGAAGCATGGGAGCGCTTTCAAGATTACATCCTAGAATGTCCCCATCATGGAATGGAGAGCTGGCTACTTATGCAGACTTTCTATCATGGGCTCATCACTAGTGCTCGTGAGACCATGGATGCTGCAGCTGGAGGCGCATTTCTATCACTCACCATACCACAAGCTACAGCCCTTGTGGAGAAGATGGCGTCCAACCAAGGTTGGAACGAAGAGAGGACTCAAACATGCAAGAAGGGTGGAGGTATGCACCAGCTCAAGGAGGTAGACATGTTGTCTGCAAAGCTAAACCTACTCATGAAAAAGCTCGATGACAAAGCTGGAGACAAAAGAGAAGTCATGAACGTCTACGACTCCCACATGACTTGTGAGGAATGTGGAGGTACTGGACACTCAGGCAATCACTGCCCTGAGATGCTTGAGGATGCAAGGTACATCAACAACAACAACAACAACTACAACCGTCCTCAACAAAATCAAGGTTGGAATCAACAGAGGCCTAACTACTCAGGTAACTACTCAGGTAATTATCAAGGTAATAACTCTTACAACAACAATAATAATTTTCCACCCCTGAGAGAGTTAGTGTCTAATCAAGGAAAGCTAATGGATAACTTGTATAAGAAATTGGCATCCAATGATAAAATACTAGAAAACATAAATAATAGAATGGATAATTTCTCTACTGCCATCAAAAACCAAATTAGCTTTAATAAAATGATTGAATCTCAGTTAAATCAAATAGCTGCTGCTGTTCCTGCTACTAACCCTGGTATACCATCATAACCGGAAGGATTAGAATATGCAAATCTTGTAGACATGTTTGATGCAGGTAACTATTGGAGTAATCCCGCTGTCGGAGTACATAATGACCTTCTGCCAGTCAAGAGAGGCGATCCAGGACGCCCCGTCATCCCGATCTCCATTGGCATGGTGGACTTCCCAGAAGCACTCTGTGACTTTGGCTCCAGCGTCAACATTATGCCCAGGGTACTCTATAAAAAATTCTTTACATATCCTTTATCAGAAACAACTATGTGTTTGCAGCTTGCAGATCGGACACTAAGCTTTCCTAAAGGAATATTAAAGAACATGTGTGTCCGAGTTGGTACCTTGTATGCTCCAGCTAACTTCGTGGTGATAGAGACCAGGTCTGATGAGAGGTCACCTGTTATTCTGGGAAGGCCATTCCTGAACACCTCGGGAGCTGTCATCTACGCCAGCGCTGCGAAGATCAACTTCAACATCAAGGGGAGGAAGGAGACGTTTACCTTCAAGAACAAGATTACACAAATCCCAGAGCAACCCCAACATGAACCAAGAAAGAGGACCAACAGGAGGAACAAGCAGAACAAGAACAACCAAGGATGGACCGAATCAGCTAAGATGGTCACTGCAGTTCAAGGAGGTCAAGATGGTCGACTCAAGTCGCCCTTCCTGAACAAGAAGGACGACCCAGGTATGCCAAGCATTAAGTGCTCAATCAATGGATACTCCTTTCAGAAGGCGCTCTGCGACACTGGATCAGGCGTCAACATAATGGCCACAGTCACCTATCAGCTCTTGTACGGGACCATGCCCTTAAAACCAACATACACTCAGCTCCAGATGGCAGATCAGACATCCCAAAAGGTCGAAGGTATAGTAACCGATGTCCCTGTTAAAATTAACGATCATTTTGTCCATACAGACTTTCAAGTCATTGACATGGGAGACGACGAGTACGATCCACCCATCATCCTAGGAAGACCGTTCCTAGGCACCGTCAAAGCAATCATCTACATTGGAATCGAAGAAGTCCATATGCATTTCCCCTCTGAGAAGGTACGCTGCTACTTTAATGACCCTAACTATATAGTTGAAGATTCTAAGCAGGTAAGGACAAGAAGAAGGCGACGTAACCGTAACCAAAGGAGGCAAATCATCAAGGACGTATGGGCAGACTATGAAGGAGAGGTCATAAGGCCCGAGGATACACAACAGGAGACCGAAGCACCAAGTCGGGTATGGAAAGTGAAGACAGTTACACAAGAAGAGGAGGCGCTGCCGGAACCACCGTCTACGCCACCCAAATCCCAGGACAACTAAGAAGAAAAGAAGTCCTGTTCGGAGGACTTAAAAACACCGAACGCCGTGCCAAGAGGTAAACTTGGTAGTTATCATTTTCCCTTTAATTATTGCTCAGTTAATCATGTTCATTCTGTCTAAAAAAATGTTGAAAACAGTAAGCCCTATGTGAGTATGCGAGTGGCATAAAACCCATAAGTACATTCACTGTGGTGGCATAAAAAATAATAATAATATATATTTGTTCTGTTCTATAAAAATGAAAATAAAAATAGAGAGTGACATTTACCAAGGAAGCTCAAACATGATAAAGGCTAGATATTTATGCTAACGCTTAATCAAGTTCCACGAAGCTTTGTTGTCTATTTGAGCTCCACAAAATTCAGGAAGACTAGCAGATGGAGGACATTCTAATCGCTGTCAGGGTGCTGCCGACATTCAAATACACCTCTGCACCTGCTAGCTACATCAGAAGAAATTACGTCAAGATCCAGCTTGGGGGAGAGCACCCCCATTTATCCCGATAAGTATTTTTATCTACATTTATACCTATGCTTTATTAAAATAAAAAGATGCATAATCATGAAAACCCAAATAAATATTTTGTGTTTATATATATTTGCTTAGTTTAATAAATAAATAAAGTAGCTATGCTAAACTGAATCTTGAAAATAAAACTCTAGCATGGATATGATGAATAGTTGCTCTGCCTAATTTTCAAATTTGTTCTCTCTCTAGTTTAGACATAACTGTTATAATTTAGAACTGGCTCTAAACCTGAACTAGTGGGAAGAGAACTTGATCTGAAGTCTAAGTTGTTAGCGGATATGATATGGGAAGGTTGAGCTGCTGTTTATCTGTTCCTAGAGATGCTAGAATTCTGGAGAATTTTATCTTTAAAAATCTTTAAAATGTTGCATGATGAGTTCCTGTATGATGAGAGTTTAAATTCCTACCACAGCCATATATACATGCTTGTTAGATTAGGAGCCGCACTTTTACTACTTACTACTTATGGACATTGAGTGTGGTCAAGCTGTGTAGACCCTTAGGAACTTGTCATGTGGTTAAAATCAAGATTCACTTGCACGTTCACTCATACATGTTGCTTCTACTCCGGAAGTACGCATCCACATATATCCACTCATTTCCATCTCCAGATTCACCCAAAATTATTCTACTCCTGACCCGGGAGAGAATAGCCAAAAACATTATCCCATTCCTGTTATTCCCTGTGAAGTTAATGCTCAAGTCATTTATACTACCACTTGCTATATTTTCAAAAGAGGGAGATTGCTCTAAAAAAATATAAATACGAGGAAATAAAAAGGAGCAAGTGCTCGGAACCTCGAAGAAAGAAAAAGTGAGACGAGAGGTAAAAATGGACAAGTGTCCGACAGTAGAATTAGGGGTACAAGATACCCACCTGAGAGAAAAAAAATAATAGAGCATCTCATTCCCCTCAAAAGTTTTAAAAAGCAAGAAAGGTATGTATTCCCTCAAAAAGAGCATTAGACTTTTGTTATCACCATCATCACCATACACCACTCATTCACCACACATGCACATCTTGATTTGACTTATTGACTTGTTTCTCTGGATCCATGGTTTGACTATGCAATAAATGTTCTATGAGTATGTATACTGTATCTCCCACCTATGAGCTCCAGATATCAAAGCCTTATTAGAGTAGGGTGAGAGAGAAGGCAATGTCACTACGCCTTATACCATAAATACTACATACTTTGAGAGAGAAGGCATATACCATTACTGCCTTGGTAAGGATCCAGAAATACCACAAAAGAGAGACCCGAGAAAGTCATACAAGGAATCTCTGAGTTTTATTTGAAAAATTTGCAAAAACTCCAGAGCTATAGCTGATCAAGAATAAGAGACATGGCGTTTGACTAGACCGTTCTATCTTTTAACCACTCAAGATGCAGGTGACGGTTGCAAGCCCCATGGTGAAAGGTAAAATGAGTAAGTTTTAAGTCTTGACAGTTTACTCTAACTCAGGGATGAGACCTTATTTGAAAGCATATGTACCGTCAACGTTCAAAGGCGTTGCAGCAACTTCTGATCCATAATGAGTCTATCCTTGCTCAGGGACGAGCAAGAGGTAAGCTTGGGGGAGTTTGTTGACGGTCCTTAAGTACCAAATATAGTTATCAAATAAATAAAGAAAAGGATCCAAATGCAACCAACACCTAGACTTAGGGTTTTATCTGACATAATTCCACGAGTTTTGGTGTTTGTCTGTTTCTGCAGGGGGTTATCAGAAAATACGGAGGATGCCCACACGTCGGGTTTACATAGAGATAATAACATGTTCACCGATTTTCTATCATCTAGAAGACTCCAGAAGCCACGAGATCGAACGGGAGGCCGAACGGGCCCGCAGGCAGGGCGCCCGCCCTGCTCCCTAGGGCGCCCACCCTGGCCTGAGAGCCAATCAGGCTCCGTCTCGCGGATTATGCTCCACCAACCTAAGGGATCAAGGAAAACCGTGCGATTAATGTCGGTTTGATCCGACGGCCCACGTTCACTTGAGGGGGCTATATAAGCAGGACCCCTGGCCCCTGGAGGAGGCACTCCCTCATTCTCAATTCCTCAAACCCTAATCTCAGGAGGAGAGTCTCTGATCAAGCCCTAGAGCCACCACATCAACTAGATCTCTAGTATAGCATAGCTATATAGGATTAGAACTAGAAGGAGTCAATCTTCGATTGGTTTCCGGATCTGTCAAGAGGATTCTTGGTAATTCCTCTACTGTTCTTCATTGTTCATCATTGTTCTTCAATATTATGAATACAACTTTGTTCTATTTCAATATATTGATTATGATTATGCTCTACTTGTTTATGTTTGCGATTATATTGTTCTTAGTTTATCGTAGTTATACGCTTGGCTTAGTTAGATTGGAATTATATACATGTTTAGGATCATATAGCGTTTATCCATCGGATCCATGGGTAAATGATAAATATTGTGTAGGCATGGTGCTTAGACCATATTTATCTGCGATTGCACCTTATATGTCGGATCGTGGGGTGGTCCGCGATGGTGACAGCTTCGTTGGTTCTTATATAGTCCCCCTCCCGTGTGTAAGGCAGGCAGAGCAACATTATTACGGGGGAGTGATTGCTATGTTTCTCATCTTCCTTGATAATATCACTATGCTTGGGCGTAGTCCTTTTTCGTAATGATTGCTAAGTGTACTTGCACTAACTATGATATGCTAGACTTTACAGTTAAGAATAACTTAGGAAATATCCTTGTAGTTCGTCCTAATACCATGCTAATGACTTGCTAGAATATCTGTTGAGGTGCTTATCATTATTATATGTGGCTAGCTGATCAGATTAATTATCTTTGTCACCATTCATACTTTATCTATATTTTATGTGACACTTACCCCTGTATGCAAGAGATAGATGAATGCTCTCACTTATACATGCAATGATTGATACTCATTCCTATATTCCATTCCATAATCAACATTGATGTTAGTAATCCCTTCCTAGTGGTAAAAATATAAATAACGATACCTGAAATACTTCCCGGTTAAAATGCTACATCGGTATTAATCTGTGCGCTTGCAGATCTTATTTATTATTTATTTAGGAGAGCAGTTGCATATTTCAATACCGCGTCTCTCATGTCATGCTGGGGATGACAACTTGGCTTAAGTGGCATGAGGGATAGGTTCGGCATTTTTGGCGCCGTTATCAGAATTAGAAAACTAAGTCTACTTTTGGTAATGACGTTAAGAATGCCCAACAGTCACTGGTGACGAGTTTGGGTGCACTGCACCGGGTGTGCTTAGCCTTTCAGCGTGAGTTTTGGAAAAGGATTTAAGAAATGATTTTCCAGAAAATAGTTAAATGCTTGTTTATTTCATAACTCGAAAAATAATGCTCCAAATTTGAGGAAACAAATTTTGCTAGGTTTCTTATGAGTATATCTACAGTTCAAAAATATGGGATGTCAAATTTGTGAAACTTTTATATAGGGCTTTATTTAATTCTTGTATTTGCTGTTTTCCTAGAAAATGCATAGTAAATCACATGTTGCTCAGAAAAATATGGTTCTAGTTTTGTTAGTCTTCTTTTGTGATGTTCTTTGCATAAAAAATATATGTCATGCATGTTCAGTAGAAAAATTTTGATGTCTAGTTCAAGTGCCTTTATCGGCTGATTTTTGTTATTTATTCTAGAGAGAAAAATTAGTATAAAACATGTATATGATAATTTTTGTACAGTGTTTGGTTACTGTGTATAACATGGGGAAAATATTAAATCTATTTTTTGATACTTTTCATAGTACAAAGTATTTTTCTTGCTCATTTATACACCCTAGCTTGTCATTTTTGTGTAGACAGTTTTACTTATCCAATTACCATGAAAATTTTATGGTGGGCCAATTGTGGTATGAATATGCTACTGTAATTTTTCTAGATTTTTCTATGCACTAGAAATATAGGTTGCTATTGTAACCTTAGTTTAAAGTGAAATAAAATAATATTCTTTATGCATGATTAGTTAATGGTGTATCTTTGAAGCATCAAATCCTTTGCTAATGTCACTTGGCATGTTAGTATGGTTGTGTTGATGAAGTATAGTAGCACCTATATTAGGGCTATATGTTAGTTAGCAGAAAAGTACGGGGGTTAGTGGCAGAAGAGAATGCAGTAGATGACTTGTACTAGTGGTAACTGTCCTTGGATGATGTTGACTACCTAGTAGAAAGGTTTTACCTCGATACTATCCTATAAGTCTAAGTGTGTTCATCTGCATTGCATGCAATCACAATCATCACATGCCATGCACCACTTGCATATTTACTTATACAATTGCATCATCCAGGATCACAGGAGGAAGTGCAAGCAGCGGTACTAGAGGAGCAGGCCGGGGCCGACCCACAGGAAATCCAGGCACCGGAGGTGCCAGAGGAAGAGGAGCAAGGAGAGGACCTGCCCGAGTGCGTGGACCATCAACCTAGTTCGTTCGAGCGAGGCAAGCCCCGGAGCATTTTAAGTCTCCTACTTTATAAAAGCAATTCTTTATATATTTGAGTTCTATATATTGTTGCATTAAGTTATAGGAGTTGTGTGAAACCGTTAATGCATTTATTACTATCCTTGCCTACCTTATTATATTCTTACCCTATTAGGTTTAGGATCGAATAACTGCTTAGCCCTGCTTAGACCGGTAGCAATCAGTAATTTTCGGTCACCTGCAATTATAGGTGGTTACTGGAATACTTTAGCTATGGAATGGATGATATCCTAGAAATAACCCTGTGTTGATGGATAATTGAAGACCGAGCAGAAAAGTTGGAGGCAATCAGACAGGGTTCTGGGGTGCTATTAGTTTTAAGTCTGTGTCAGTTAAGAACCGATCGTTGCTCGTCCCTCTTGTCATGTTGAACGCATGCCTCACATTTAGCTAGACGAATAAAGTACCTTTTGACTGCGAAGCTCATGACACTATTCAGGCCAGGATAGACTCGGGCTGGCAGACTGGTGCCGAAGGGAGGTAAGACGGAGACGCGAAGAGTGAGCCCAAGGTGCGTCTTGGCTGTTGGGCGGTCCCTGGGTATTGAGGTCCATGATTGCTATCCCGCGACGTTTACCTGGAAAGTGTCATTGGTGATCTATAGCTCACTTGATCGGTGAGTGTGGTTTGTGCGAGGAATAAATCACCAGCTGGTTAGGAATCGATTCGAATCGCCATCGCTCCTAGATAGTGAGCACTTGACTCGAGTTATGGCATCGTAGTAATGATGATGGAACACTGTTGGTTATATAGATGATATTGGAAATGCTAAATCTAAGTTGGTAACGGGATGTTATTGGTTAATCAAGTGATTGCTATAGTATAGGTGCTTACCTAGATCAACAGGCTATAATAAAGATGATGCAAAGTACTTAAATGGTTTATTATGTTAACATATTGCTTTTTCACAAATGAGTCTGCTAGTCCACTAAGAGAAAGCCTTGCATACTCCTTGGTATTACTTTATTTTGGTTTGATACGGGTAAGTCTAGCTGAGTACTTTCTCGTACTCAAGGCGTTGTTCCCATTGTTGTTGTAGATGGTCAGATGTACTACGGTTATTGCATCAACTGCTTGTACCTTGTGATGGGCGACAACTAGGACCAAGGGCTTGGTCACTCCGTATGTCTTATCTGATGCTTTTGTTGGAAATGACTACCTCCTGGCACTGTATCTGAACTAAATGTGTGTGTGGCGTTAAAACTATTTGCTTCCGCTATTTCATTATGAACTTGGTTTGTAATAACTTTATGTTTTAAACTCCGATGTATCTCAGTAATGTTGCGAACTTTATGTAATATGTGATTGTGGCTGCTAAACTTGTACGATCTTGGTTTGTATGTTGGTTGGTTTAAAATCCTTCATGGTTTCACGGACTACCGGGTTATACGGGCTTAAGTTTGCTAAATTAGCTACTTCGGCGGGTGATTTTCTTACTTAATTTCGTATAATTGGTCGGTTCTGTTAGAGAGACACTCCTCAATCAAGTATGGGCTTGGGCACACTGCAGGAGCCAAAATAAATGGAAGAAAGATCATAAATGGCTATGAGTGTGTCAAGTTTGAGAGAAAGGGCAAAATTGGTACAAGTCGGCCTGCACACATAGCGGCAGTGCCACACCATAGAGCGGCAGTGCCGCGATGAAGGGCGGCAATGTCGTTCCCCACAAAAATGGGAAGGCTACCAATTTTGTTCCTAATCGGACTAAGCCCAGGAAGGTGTCTCAACAGAAACAGGTTCAGTAGAAGCCAAAGAAATGTGTGTGGGGCACCATGAACAAGTATGCTTATCAACCAAAGGCTCAACCAACTCGACAAAGTTTGACTTCATGCTTTGTTTTGAGAAGCAACAGCAGTGGAAAGGTAGTTGCTAAATATGTTGGACAGGAAACCAATGTATATAAGAATACTTCTATTTGGGTTCCTAAGTTTCTTATGACTAACATGCAAGGCCTCAAGTCTAGTTGGGGACCTAAATCTAGCAACTAAACCTATTTTATAGGCATACTCCTCCGGTGGATCAAGTTGGGTGCTTGAGAGTGGATGTATAAATCATATGACCGAAGAAAGGAGTATGCTCCAATCATATTCCCCAAAGTTGGATTCAAATAAAAATATTGTCTTTGGAGACAATTCTAAGGGGGATGTGCTTGGTCTCAGTAAAGTTGCTATAACTCTTGAGCGTTCAATTACAAATGTTTTACATGTTGATTCGTTGATTTATAATTTGTTGTCCATTTCTCAACTTTGTGAAATGGGCTACAATTGTCTCTTTACAGATAAGGGTGTGAAAGTCTTTAGAATGGAGGATTCCTCTATTGTCTTTACGGGTCGATTAAAGAATAAGCTCTATCTAGTTGATTTCAACAAAGGGAAAGCTAATCTTGAGACTTGTTTAGTGGCAAAAATCTAGCATGGGTTGGCTATGGCACTGCCGGCTAGCTCATGTTGAGATGAGGAACTTGGCCAAACTTCAAAAAGATGAACACATCCTTGGACTAACAAATGCCCACTTTGAGAAAGATAGGATATGTAGCGCATGTCAAGCCAAAAAGCAAGTTGGCGTACCTCACCCACCAAAGAACATCATGACCACTACACAACCATTGGAGCTCATCCACATAGATCTCTTTGGACCAGTCGCATACCTAAGTATCGGGGCTAACAAATATGGTCTTGTTATTGTTAATGACTATTCCCATTTCACTTGGGTATTTTTCTTGTTTGATAAGTGCCAAGTTAGGGACAAAGTGAAGATATTTGTTAGAATAACTCAAAAGGAGTTTGGTCTCCCCATTAAGAAAATGAGAAGCGACAATGGGACTGAATTCAAGAACACTCAAGTTGAGGAGTTTCGTGATGAAGAGGACATCAAGCATGAGTTTTCAACTCCATACACCCCTCAACAAATGGTGTAGTAGAGAGGAAGAACCGGACACTCTTTGATATGGCAAGGACAATGCTAGATGAGTATAAGACTTTGGATTTGTTTTGGTGTGATGCCATCAACACCGCTTGTCATGCCATCAACCGCCTCTACCTACACAAGAAGTTGAAGAAAACTTCATATGAGCTTCTAACTAGTAACAAACCAAAGGTGTCTTACTTTAGAGTGTTTGGGTGCAAGTGTTTCATACTTAACAAGAAACCCAAAATCTCTAAGTTTGCACCTAAAGTTGATGAAGGTTTTCTTCTTGGTTATGGATCAAATGAGCATGCCTATCGTGTTTTCAACAAAACCTCCGATAGAGTTGAAATAGCGGTAGACGTGACATTTGATGAATCTAATGGCTCTCAAGCAGAGCAAGTTGATGCAAGCGTTGTAGGAAAGGAGGATCCACCATGTGAGACAATTAAGCAAATGGCTATCGGCGATACAAGGCCACAAGAAGATGAAGCAACTGATCTGACGGTTCCTCTAGCTGCTGACGAAGAAGTTTCCACTGACGTACCTGACGCTGAGGGGGAGCAGACCCCTGCTGCAGTCAAGCAGGGTAGTAGTGCCACACCTAGGAGCAGCAGTGCCACACCCCCTTTAGAAGCAGCAACAAGTCCGACTACGATTCAAGGACAGAACCTGCAACGAATCTTTGAAGAAGAAGAAGTTGAAGATCCAGCAGATGATTAAAAAGCATCGGGCACCCAAGACTCAAGCAAACCATTTAAAGAGATCATCCCGCCGACAATATCCTTGGGAGTCTTCAAAAGGGGGTATTGACATATTCTCATTTAGCAAATTTTTGTCAATATTACTCCTTCGTTTCTCCTATAGAACCAGTCAAGGTTGAGAAGGCACTTGAGGATGAAGATTGGGTGATGGCTATGCAAGAAGAGTTGAACAATTTGAGAGAAACCAAGTGTGGACATTGATGGAAAGACTGAAGATGAACGTGATTGGCACCAAGTGGGTCTTTCACAACAAGCAAGATGAGAATGGCGTGGTGACAAGGAACAAGGCAAGATTGGTCGTTCAAGGTTTCACTCAAGTAGAGGGCTTGGACTTTGAAGAAACATATGCACCGATGGCAAGACTTGAAGCAATCCGAATGCTTCTAGCCTTTGCTGCCCATCATGACTTTAAGCTATATCAAATGGATGTCAAGAGTGCATTCCTCAATGGCCCTATGCAGAACTTATCTATGTTGAGCAACCACCAGGTTTTGAAGATTCCAAGTTCCCCAACCACGTCTACAAACTCCAAAAGTCACTCTATGGGCTTAAGCAAGCATCAAGAGCATGGTATGAATGCCTTAAGGAATTCTTGCTCAAACAAGGCTTTGAAATAGGCAAGGCCGATGCTACCCTTTTTACTCACAAAGTAAATAAAGATATATTTGTGTGCCAAACTTATGTCGATGACATAATATTTGGTAGTACTAACCATGATTTTTGTGAGGAGTTTAGTAGGATCATGACCAAGAGGTTTGAGATATCTATGATGGGTGAATTAAAGTTCTTCCTCGGTTTTCAAATCAAGCAATTGAAGGAAGGGACTTTTATTAGCCAAACGAAGTACACCCATGATATGCTAAAGAAGTTTGACATGGCAAATGCAAATCCCATAAACACTCCCATGCCAGTCAATGGACATCTTTATCTCAATGAGAAAGGGAAAGCCATCGATTCCAAGGTATATCGTTCCATGATCGGCTCTCTACTTTATTTGTGCGCATCTAGACCTGATATTATGCTTAGTGTGTGCATGTGTGCTAGATTTTAAGCTAACCCGAAAGAGTGTCACTTGGTAGCTATTAAGAGAATCTTGAGATATTTAGTACACACTCCTAACCTTGGCTTGTGGTATCCTAAGGGCTTTAAGTTTGATCTACTTGGGTATTCGGATTCCGATTACGCCGGTTGCAAAGTAGACCAAAAAAGCACTTCGGGGACATGTCAATTCCTTGGATGGTGTAACAGAACCGACCAAATTATAAGAGCACAAGTACGAAAACAAGCACCGAAGCGCTCAAATTTTCAAACTTGAGCCCATATAATCCCGGTAGTCAATCGAAATCACGAAGGATTTCAAACCAAACTGCTTACAACCAGGATCGCATCATTCAACATACACATCGTACGTTACATTTCGCAAGTAGTTTCGAATAAGTTTACACCACGGAGTAGCAAATATTACAAACCAAGTTTTGAAAGTAGCGGAAGCATAACACACACATCAGTTACTTAATTACTGCCAGTCTGAATGATCGACATCCCACAAAAGCATGAGGAAAGTACATAAAGACGATCACGCCCTTGTGATCTAGTCATCATCACCCGCAGGGTGGAGACACGTCTTATAGAATCCCTAATAAAGCATGTCATCTGCAACAGGAGGGAATAAACCCTGAGTACTGGAATGTACTCAGCTAGACTTACCCGTCAAAAACCAGAAATAATATGACACCAAGGATTATGCAAGGCTTACACAAGAGGCTAGCTGACACCACATTTTGCATAAAGGCATAAGTAGTTGAAACTCTTATAACCTGTACTAGCATTTATTTTTAGCATTTACCTGTCATCTATCTTAGCACCTGTACTAAACATGCACTTGATTATCATCAAACAATCATTCATATTATTTCCATAGCAGGTATAAATTGTGGCAACATTATATCATTCACTTAACCATCTGTTCAATTAATGAGATCTACATTGCCGCTGCTCAAGTCAAGTGCTCACTAACCGGGAGCGATGGCGATTTGAATCGAATTCCTATCCAGCTGGAGGGGTATTTCTAACACTCACCGCGCAGACCCCTGCCAGGGTCGCACAGGCCACCTTTTCATATGATTCAGGAATCGCGGGTCCGAATGATGTCGCAACCCCAAGGGCGACACTCTGCCAGGTGATAGGGACTCTAACCCCCCCCTTGGTCTCACGCCAATGTCCCCAAGCACATCCTTTCTCTCCTCCAAGAAGAAACCCACCATTCGATTCCCGGCCTGAATCACATTACTCGGCTTCGCGGTCGGAACGACTTATCCGGCCAACTAAGTGTTAGACTGCGTTCAACATGACTCAAGGACGTACAGCGAATTGGTCCTTAAACGACTCAGACGGGCATGGCTCCACACCCAAGACGTGAAGTGTCTTGCAGCTGTACCATCGAACTCCCGCCCGGTCTCAATTTCATTTTAAGGCATGGTTCCATCACGATAGCCATAAGCCACTCTTGACCCAATCCTAGCTCTCGCGGATGACCGGAAATCACCCGACTTCTACCGTACTAAGCAGGGCTAAGCATTGACTCGTGCCTAAACCTAATATAGGATTTAAGTACAGTATCTGGACAAGGACAGGTATCATGCAACAATTGTTTTCATACAACTCCTACTACTTAATGTAATAAACAATTAAAAGTACTCAAGATATATTTATAAACGATGGGTTCAGCATGCACCGGGGCTTGCCTTTGAGAAACGTTGCGGGTCTGTGGTCCGGACACTCGGGTAGATCTTCTTCGGAAGCTTCTCCGATGGTGGGTTCCTCCGTTGGTTCCGGCGGATTCTGAATCTCCTCCGGTGTCGCTTGTTCGAATTCGAGGAGTTTCACCCCCTCTGGAACACCTATTGCATGAGTGCATAATAAATCTCATGAATGCATAGTGAAAGATGCAGTATGCTCGGAATGGATGCATTACAACAATTTTAAAGCTCTATTCAAATCACTTCAAAAGAGTAGGTGCAAATTTCCTCTCCGGTAGAGAAGTACTCACCTAATCTACTTAACCTAAGATAAAGCTGCTCTTCCTCAGTTAAGGCCCTAACACCTAACAATTACAAAAGTAGCATTTCTTAGGATATCACACCACATCAACCAGCAAAATACCATAGTAAAACATTCTGGACAGCAGCTACTTGTTTTTATCATAACTGGAGATTTTAAATCCCAAAAGATATGATCTAAAACAATCTGGAAAGCCTAAGAAATGCAATACAATTCATTTTCAGACCTCAACCCCAAACTCCTAAGTTTTCCATGTCAAATTTCACAAGTTCCAGAATCTGTTCTCTTTAAAAGAGAGTAGCAGATTCTGGACTGCCACTTTAAACAGTAATAACTCTCAAACTATTAAGCCAAATGCTCCCAAATTTTGACACAAGCTAGTTTATCAAGTTTTCCACAACTTTGGTATTTACAAGTTTTCCAGCAACCATATTTATCAAAGGTTAAACTTAGAAATACTACCAGCTGTCCAGAAAACCTAAAATTGCAAGGGTTAAATATTTATTGATGTGGCCAAAGTTCCCTAAAACCAAACTAAGGTTACCAAAAGTTCACATGGGGTATAAAAACACCAGAAAGTAAGGTGTGACCACCTAGAACATTTATTTAAACTCATTTCTTAATTTACTTAATTAATTAGGTGGAATTTTAAACATATATGTAAACTGCTCCTAAAATTCCACAAAAATTACAGGGGGCTCTCTGATCCAAAAAGAGACCACTGTAAAAATTTGAACAAATTTTATTCACAGAAGCTCCCTATACAAAATTCATAAGTCCAAACGGCTGATTTTTGTATAATTAATACATCATATTGAAAAGTATCAAACAACAGATTTCATATTTTTCTTAGATACTCCAGGGTACCAAGACATTCTCCAAAAAGTTACAAGAACATTGCGCATGTAGAAAAATTACAAAAATTCATTCAATTATTTCCTAGAATAACATGATAGCCTTATAACTTGAACATTTCTTAAGCACTGATGCCCAAATTTTTACCAGAGCTAGGGCATGTATAATCTAACCTACCCACCAAATTTCATGATTTTTGGGACAATACAGCTCAAGTTATAATTTTAACAAATTTGCATGCATTTAAAAACACATTTGCAAGATCTATTTAATTCTCCCAGAAACTAAACATAACATACCATGTATATATTTTTCTAAAATACTACACATCATGTAGATCCTGACAAAATTTATCTCATGATTTTTGGGTCAGTAAAACCCTAGATCTACATTTTTCAAACTTATCTAAAATATGTGGCAATATAAAAAGAAAAACAAAAACTGAACCCTAACTCGCTACCGGGCCGGCATCTACTCTGACGCGGCCCAACTACGTGCGCGGCCCGCTCAGTCCGTCCCTCCCACGCGCGCGTGCGACTGGCCAGAGGGCCCCACTGGTCAGAGAGAGAGAGGCGGAGGGGAGGAGCTGCGGTCGCCGGAGATCGCCGTCGGTGAGCCGACCGGCGAAGCTAAGCGGACGAGCATAACCACGTCATCGAGCTAAGTCGATTGGTGGCGAGAACGGGGCGGCGGAGCCCCGGGAAGGTGTTCGCCGTCGGGCATGGCGGTCCACGGCCGCGGCTTGTCGACGCCGGTGAGCTAGACGGCGGCTCGGCCCAATTGGTCGGTCCCGTGAGCACCAGCGACTCAAGGCGGACTCAATGCACCCAAGGATGGAGACGGTAAGACACTAGAGGAGTGCGGTCACGCTACGGGGAGCGCTCCGGCGAGGAACGCCCGAGGCGGACGGTGGCGGACACGGCAATGCCGCCTTACCTCAACACGATTGACCCAAATGCGAGGTGGAGGATGGAGGGGGCTTCAAGGCGGAGCGGTGGGCGAGTTTTGGTGGGCAGTGGTGCGGTGGTGAGCGTGCACGAGCTCGTCGGAGTGGAGGCGGGAGCTGTGCTCGGTCGTTTCGCCCGGTGGAGAAGAGAACGGAAGGGAGAGGGAGTGGTGGCGTGAGTGAGGGTGGAGACCGTCGTCGTGGCGGCCTTGAAGGCCTGGTGACCTGACGGGTGGGACCGCGGCCGGCGTACGGCTGCCACCGCGCGGCCACACGTCGGCGTTGTCCTGCCGTCGGTCGGCCACCGACTGAAGAATGGGATGACTGAATCGATGATGCCGGATATGGTGACTGACAGCGCGACTTTGGAGGGGATTAACTCCTAATCTAGGCCGATTTGGTATGATCCGTAGTTAGTAAAGTTGTAGAGGGACATGATGTCTACAAAATTGTCAACTAGAGCTCGAGCTAGTTCGGTTTATTTAGAGAGTTATAGCTCTCCAAAGTAGGTCACAAGAAAACTGACACTGAGTTTCAGTCAGAGAGATGACTGACAGCCAATAAAGATCAAGGCTCAACTCCTAAACCAGTGAGAACCAGGCTTGGGTGATATTGGCAATGTTGTAGAGCTACATGAGGACTACAAGTTTGTCAATATGAGTGAAAGCTGGTTTGGCCTGGTTTGCAAACTACAAGCCTCTAAAGTAGGCCTCAGCAAAACTGGAGGGTCAAATTTCAGACTTAGAAAAATTCTAAGTATTGAGGTCACTCCTCTAGCTGACTTGTGGGCCACTTTTGAGCATGTTCTGGTCGATTTCATGAGATGGTCATATTGAGACTTTTGTTCTCCATAAAATTCCCTACAACTTTGCTAAAAGGTGCTCTTCCATGCAAGGTCTCTAAGCTAGACTTTTTAATTGGTCAAACTAGAATCTCCTAGGGTTAAATGGTGGTCAACCATTTCTTGGAGGGCATTTTTGCAATTTTGTTCAACATGAACTTTGCTCCAAGAGTTATCCTAAGTATAATTAAGGTGTTGTAGGACATGGTTGGCTACTCTACCCTTTTGTTACACCAACTATTAAATACCCCAAGATATAAGCCAACAAAAACCCTAGAACAATCACATGTGTTGCATTACATAAAATAGTAAACATGAATGATGCATGCTTATGCTTATGCAAATGCAATGCAATTATGGACTAAACACTTGAGGTGTTACAGATGGTCCCTAGCATCTTAGAGTTCTAAGAAGCAAAATTGTGTAGCCTTTTTCACCGCCGAGGCTGAGTATGTTGCAGTCGGTGCATGTTGTGCTCAACTACTATGGATGAGGCAAACCCTTCATGATTTCAGATGTCACTTTACCAAAATCCTATTATTGTGTGACAATGAAAGTGCCATAAAGCTTATAAACAATCCTGTAAGCCATTCAAGAACTAAGCACATAGACGTCCGACATCATATCTTGAGAGACCATGAAGCCAAAGGAGATATCAAAAATCGCCATGTGAGCACCGAAAAATAACTAGCCAATATCTTTACAAAGCCCCTCGATGAGTCAAGGTTATGTGCTTTGCGTAGTGAGCTAAATATACTTGACTCTCGTAATATGGTTTGAAATTTAGCATGCCTCTATTTGATTAATTAGTATCTAGACAAAAGAACTTGAAAATTTCATATTGTGCTTCAAAATGATTTCATAAAAGCAACCTATGTGTCATGATCATTGCCTATATTGATTAATTGTTTCTGGTCATGATTCATAGGTGATATGTGTCCATATCCTATATGGAGAGAGCCATGTAATTTGTAGCTATATATATATATATATATATATCTTGAACCTCCTTATGGATATATATATACTATAAAGACAAACCCCGCTAAGCTAATTATCTTGAACCTCCTTACGCCATGTCATCCACTTATCCTTTGCAATTAACACAAACCCCACTAAGCTATTATCTTGAACCTCCTTGCGCCATGTCATCCACTTATCCCTTTCAATTAACACCGTCTGATCATGTGCATGCATGCGTAGTAGTAGTTTGTCTTCCAAGTTCATGCATGCAATATAGTAGTAGATATATTTAGTTGTCCACATCAGAATGCTAAAATATAGATTCCTCCTTCATACCCGCGGCAACGTGCGGGGAATCCTCCTAGTTTGTGTAATAATGCTACTATGTGACTCTATTTGTATTGGATATGGACATGTATCATTTGTGTGATTTAGATGTCATCTTATTGTGCTAGGTTGCATATCTTTTTACTTGTGTTCTATCTGTGTGGTGGCTGTTCTCTGCCTTGCTGGTATAGCAGGTGCGGCAGTGCCACACTCAGTTGCAGCAGCAAGCTTCTGTGTGCATAACCTGTCATAATGCATCATGTTTATATATTTTTGACACTATGTGCAGTACCCCACAGGAAGCATGGATGTAGGGGGAGCCCCATTTCACTTCACTAAAATGTGAATCTTGGCCTCTTATGCCAAATTGAGAATTTAATTTTCCATTCACATATTTAGGGGGAGGCTCTACACTCATGTCTCAAAAAGCTTAGTACTTCAGTTTATATCTTTTGTAAGCTCTAATTGGGTTGTCATCAATCACCAAAAATGCAGAGATTGTAAATGCAATCTAGTCCTATTGTGGGTTTTGGTGTTGATGACCATCTAATTAGAGGACTAATGAGCTTTACTAAGATGACAAGCAGGGAATTCGTTTAAGAGGATGTTATATAGAAAGGAGGATCCCCAAATTAATTTCATGGATGGCAACGTGCTCAAAGGTCTAAATTCCTTTTTTGTTTTGAATTTGAGTATAGGAAAGCCGTACTATCAAGGGGGACACAATATCTGGTTAAAATTGTGTGACCAAGTACTCAAATCTTACATAAAATATCCTCACACCTCCACCAAGATAGCCAGCTCAACCATTCCATCTTGTCGTTGTTTTGGTGAGTGCAGTAGTGCCGCACCTAGGGTGCAGCAGTGCTGCACTTAAGTGATTATTGCGGGAAGGGGGGTGTTTGTACTTTTCCCTATCCTCCCCAACATTTACTTCTTCTCCTCCAACGGTTCACTCGACACTAGACTGACCAGAGCTCTCTCTCTCTTCCTCTATTTGCACACCTTGGGCTCCCAAGTAACTCCATTGATTTCCCCATCAATCCTTGAGAGAAAATGTGCCAAAACTCGATTAGAGAATAGCTCCACTGATTTTTAATGTCAAAAGAGCATTTGGTTCACATTTTTGTCAGCGGTTGTGTTTTGTTACTCTTGGAGCTTTGCTCCTAGCCGGCTAGAGTGTCGCTCGATGAGCTTGCCAGCTTGTGGCAGCCTCGGGGGGTTTGTAACCACCTCTTACAGTGAGTAAATGTAACGTTCTGCCTCCTCGAGGCCGGGCCCGCTTACATCTGGCCGCTTTCTAGGACATAGACTGTCCTCACAGACCAACACAAGTCTTTTCTGTGCACTTTGTCCTCACTCGTGCGCACCCGGGAAGAACTTTCCGGTCGGTCACCCATCGCTCCAGGCCAAGCACGCTTAACTTTAGAGTTCTTTCGAGATGGGCTTCCGGAAAAGAAGTTGCAACTTGTTGGTACGAGTATCCTATTAATCCTGTTAAGCCTTGGGCCGGAATGTTACATCCTCACCCCTTAAGAGACCGACGTCCTCGTCGGTCAATCCCAAGTCAGGAACGTCCTCTCTTGGCCACGTCCGTGTGTCCAGTGCCAGCGCATATGCCATGCTGTATGACCACTCTGGGTCCACACCAGCCATGCGCACCATGCCTGCACAACAGCGACACACGCGCCCGTGAAACCGCGAGAGTCGGCTCTGATACCATTCTGTAACGTTCCGCCTCCTCGAGGCTAGGCCCGCTTACATCTGGCCGCTTTCTAGGACATAGACTGACCTCACAGACCAACACAAGTCTTTTCTGTGCACTTTGTCCTCACTCGTGCGCACCCGGGAAGAACTTCCCGGTCGGTCACCCATCACTCCAGGCCAAGCACGCTTAACTTTAGAGTTCTTTCGAGATGGGCTTCCGGAAAAGAAGTTACAACTTGTTGGTACGAGTATCCTATTAATCCTGTTAAGCCTTGGGCCGGGATGTTACAGTAAAATCACCCCTCACCTCAAGAGCTCACTCTCTTGACTTGAGAATGAGGTAGGGTTGGAAAGCCCAAGCCTTAGTGGCAAGCCTTAGTGGCAAACCTTAACAACATGGACTTAGGCAAGCCTTGGCGAGCTGAACCATGGGATAAATCATTGTGTCACTTGTGCTTGTGGTGTTTCATATGTATTTATGGTGATTTCTAGGCTTTCAGCCCAATCTACTTGTGTGTGGTGTTTGAGCCACTTCTAGTTGTTGATCTGTGAACCTCTACCCTGTAGGAAGCTAAAAAATTTACTCGATCTAAATTTCATTGGATAGATTTTGAACTGTGAGCTAATATTTCCTGTAAGTGCGGCAGTGCCACTATTGGGCATGGTAGTGCCACAGGGGCAGAGCAGTAGTGTCGCGGTCAAATTTGACATTTGCTTGAGCTAAATTTTTATAGTCCTATTCACCCCCCTCTAGGCACTCCAGGAATCCTACAGGTTCACTGCGCGACGTCGTCACCCCGGCTAGCTAGGTACAACACGTCGAGCTTCCAGCTTTGATTTCCCTTTTTGTGCTTCTAACTCGTGTTTTTCTGCAGTCTCTTATGGCGTGCAGCCAGGAGAAATCCTAGTTCCTCCACTGCGAAAAGGATGCTTGGGATCACCTCACTGAAGAGGCACGGCTGCGTGGGGAGCTGACTGAGCAGCTCACTGCCGCTCATCAAAAGGTTGCCAACGAGGCCAAGGAGAAGCTCGTGGCTCTGACCGAGAGGGCACGCCTAGACTCTACAGAGTTTGAGCAGCTACAGAAGGAGTAGGACGAGTTGCTTTAGGCCATGGAGAGGCTCTGCACAGAGTGCGATTCAGCTCACTAGGATTGCGCTGACGCCCAGCGACGGGTCGGCCTTCTCGAGGGCGAGCTCGAGAAGGAGAAGGGCCTGAAGATAGAGGCTGAGAACATGTCTGCCTCACTCGCTGTGCAAGTTGGTCAGTTCAGGACCTACAGGTCAAGGTGGCCCAACAACGTGAGGGGGCGCACAAGCTCTGTGAGCAAGTAAACGGTGAGACTCTGGTTTTTCTTGTTGCCTTTCCTCCTAGAATCCGTGGTTGGCTTTCTGACATGGCTGATGTGAGGCTTGGACAGGTCTTAATGAAAAGCTCACGTCAGAGGTGGTGAAGAGTCGCGACCTAGAGAAGGAGCTCACCAAGGTGAAGGACACCCTCCAAAAGGAGAGCGATGAGCACGATACTCTGCGCATCACCGTTGGGGTGGTCTGCAATGACCTCGAGCTGGCCCCAACATAGGAGACAAGCTCTCTCGTGGTTCATGTCACCCGAATCATGGAGCGGGCGTGAGAGATCGCAAGGCACATGATTCGCTTTGGCGTTCAGCAGATGTTCACGATCGTCCATTCTCACTATGAGAACATCGATCTGGCGGCGATGAGCCAAGGCTTCATGCCTGGCTACAACAACAACGAGCTAGAGCAGATTGAGGAGACAGTGACCGTCCCTATGTGAGACTTAGCTGATAAGATAGAGCATGAAGTTACACCCCTGAGGGGTTAGCTAGTTAAATGAATTGGGCCGTGGTGCCCATGAACTTGTAATAAGTGAACAAGTTTTTAGCTTATGTCTTAGTCATTCGAACATTTGCTCCTTTCTTGTAACACCCCAGGTGTTTATCACCAATTAAGCAGTGGGTTTGAGCTCAAACACGATAGATTAAGTGTAAATGATAATGTCAAGGTCAACCTACGGAGATGAGCCTAACTTAAAGTTGGATGCTACATCATTGCTTTACATATAGGCCATCTTCAAAGATATATGTTTGGATGGTGTTATTGCCATATCTTCATGTGTCTCACCTTGATACCTATCTATATTGGTCACTGGAAAAGTTTCGTGAAGTTTAGAATCAAAAAGTCACATAAAATGATAAGTTATATGCTTGTTTGGTTTATAACTGAAACATGTTTCGGAAACAATGAAACATTGCTTTGTACTAATGCAAGTGATGGCCATGAGTGTTTGTAAACACCTTAGGAGTACTTAATTAGTCTTTTGGAACATTTCTTATGTTGGGTGGTTATGCTAATTAAGCACCCAAGTGCTATTTTCCAAGTTGATTAGTGGAGTGATCCAAACTGATCCTTCTGAATCTCCAACTTAGGGTTTGAATCTGTGAAAGTCAACTATAACAAAGTTGTGGCAAATTTTCTAAGCTCCAACTTTGTCAATTGGCTCATCTCATGATTCAGCCTCTAAGTCCCTCAAAAGTACAATTTTCTGTTCTGCTGGAATTCCAATGTTTCCTCAAAACAGATTCTGTTCTTGCTCGCTATCTCCCAAACTATGCTGATCTGGTCTTAGCTCATATAAGAAAAGTTGTAGAGAATTTCCTGAGCTACAAGTTTGTCAATTGGCACTTTGGCTAATTCGGCATAGTTCATGAGCTACAAGGTTTGGAAGTTCCTGCTGTTCTGGGAGCCCAGAAATTTGGCTAAGTCCTGAGTGAGTTTCAGTTTCGGGTACCCTACTTTGGAGCTATGTAGTTTCCGAACCAAGCCGAACTAGTTGATAATTCCTTAATAAGAGTTGTAGTTTAGTTTGAGTACAACAAACTTTGTTTTTGAAGCATATCATGAATCAGCTTGGAAGGAAGTGAAACTGAGGCGTGAAGATCGAATCTGCAGCTGTTTTCAGACTTAGAAAAATATTCTAAGTCCTAGAATGGGCAGCAATGAGTTGACTTGTTGGGTGATCTTTATCTCCCTAACCATGCTGAACCAGTCCAAGGACCCTTAATAGAAGTTGTAGATCAAGTTGGGTACTACAAGTTTTGTTTAAGTCTCATGGCCTAGTACAGCTTCTAACCTAGTCATATAAGGAACCAAAGTTTGAATGTTGCTGTATTTTCCAGCCCTTAAGTAATCCTATGTCCGTACATTGGCACGTCGCGTTCTCAAAATTTTGCTTTGCGACTTGAGTTGGTCCAAATACCAAAGATGGAGCTTATATCTTAGAGAAGGGCATACAAGAAGATGGCACCAGTTGCATTTCATTTCGACCATCAATTTTGGATGTTGCTTGTCACTGTCAAATCGCTGACACTAGTAAGTTTGGAACTAATTATCTACTAATCCAAAGCCTTAATGGCTGTGACCTCTTAATCAAAGTTGGAGAGTATTATGTGGTGAACAAACTTTCTTTTTGGCCCATGATCCAAATCAGCCCGGAAGTGGCCCAAAATCAGCTCCCACGCCGGCCACATTGTTGCGCGCCACGTGCTCGATGAAATGGCTCCGTGGCAAGCATGCAGCCGAGCTCACCCCACCATGGCTGGACACGCGCCCCTTTGCCTCTCCACGCGTCTTGCGCCTTGTTGTCGAGGTGGAAGAGCACCAGGACGCGCGTCCAAGCTCCACTCCATGCCCCCTCTCGCCCTGGAGCTTCCCATTTCCTCCCGGTCTTTTCCCAGTCGCACAGAGCACGTCCGCCATGGCCAAACTCCGGAGCTCGTGGCCACACCGTCGTTCTCCTACCTCCGGCCTTCCTCCACCCGAACCGACCACGCCATTGCGTCCCCCGTACCACGCCGCACCTCCGGAGCTCCTCACCTCACCGTTTTCACCCCTCGCAGTGGACCGACGCCGGAGCGCCGACCAGCAAGCCGCTGGCTGCCGCGGCCGCACCACCTGGGACCATCCTCGACTCAACCGAGCAGCCCCATGGGTAGGCGCGGTCCCAGGGATGCTCCTCGGCCCTTCCCCGCCATCGCCTGTGGTCCCCCTCCGCCGGAAAGCACGATCCCGACGAGCTCCTCTGTTGAAATCCCGACCAGGGACCTCGTACAGCAATTTGACTAAAGGTAGGGGTCCAGATGCGAAGCCAAGACTCATATGAATAGTGTCATAAGGACTGATTGGTAATTATTTTGCAGGAAAATTGCTGAACTTTGGAAATTCATAGTAATTCATAGGAAATTCGTAAAATAGCAAATGTGGACTTTTTGGAATCCTTGTGAATTTTTATATGCAGTAGATCTATAATATTTCATGTTTTAGTTTAATGTTTTTGCTGTAAAAATAGATTTTTCAGATTAGGTTTTCAATGCTAGTTGTATTTGTCATTTTCATAACTGCAAATGTAGGGCTCCAAATGAAGTGAAATTTTTGTGGCATGCTACTCATGTGATGTTTGATGTGTGGTAAAAATTTCATGAATTTTAGTTGTAGTATGAGTGAGTTATTGATTCATCTTGCTCTCACATGAATTCTTGCAATAGCCATTTGTCTTTTTCATAGAGGTTGATATATATGTCCAAATGGTTTGAAATTTGTACAGTAAACTATTGGGAGCATATGTAGGCCACTGTAATTTTGGTAGAATTTATTGTGCACTTTTGATAGGTGTTCATAATTCCACCTAATTATCTAAATAAATTAAGAAAATGCATTAAAAGAATTTATTTAGGAATGGACACTATGTTTTCTGGTGTTCATTAGTCATGTGTGACATGTTAGTAAAGTTGATTTTGTCCAATTATATGTTTGCAACATAAGTTAATAATTATTTCTTGCAAATGAAGTTTCTGGACAGATCTGGGAACTTAGCAAAGTTCTTCATGATAATTTGCCTTGTTGTGAAACTTGTTTATATAAAAGTTGTAGATAATTCATGTATCTAGCTGCTGTTAAAATTTGGTATCATTTGGTCAAGTAGTTTTTGAGTTATAGATGTTTAAAGTCAGGTCCCAGATTTGGTTGCTCTCTGTTTGGAGCAGACCAGATTCTGTAGTTTTACCTTTTAGACCTATTAAACTTGGGAATCAGGCTTAGGTGATATTAAATGAATTGTAGACAATTTCATAAGCTTTCTATAATGTCTTCTTGCAAGTCATTTGGATTTATAGAACTCTAGATATGATTGATTTACTCAGCTACTGCATGTATGTCTAGAATTGTTGAAAATACATAGATGCTTGATTACTTTGCTTGCTTGTTATTAAGTGTGATTCATGTCCATGGTGATGAAGTTAGTACACCTGAGGCTTTGTAAATCTTGAGTTATGTTTGGTATTGCTTTCTTTGCTATTTAAGCATGTTTGTTTGTGTAAGGTTACTTAAGTAATGTGATGTGCTTACGTGTCTTTACTATAACCTTATACTTGCCTTGATTAACGTGTGATGCATCATCTATCGTATTTCCTTGTATTCATGTACTTGCATCTTGCATTTCATTTAGGTACGCTAGCTAAAACGCGTGAAAAATGTGGTGTTGGAGCCAAACCCGAAGACGGTGTTTGGCGGAACTATCCCGAAGATGGAAGTACTCAGCGAGTTTCATCTGACCAACACTAACTTGAGTCGGATCCCAGGCAAGCCCCGGAGCATTATAAGCCTCCTACCTTCAAAAGCAATTAATTAGATATATGTTATAAAGTATTGTTGCATTAAGTGGTAGGAGTTGGTTGAAAACCTTGCTGCATTATATCATTCCTTGTCCAGATATATGAATCCCTGAATCCTACATAGACTAGGATCGAATAGATGCTTAGCCCTGCTTTAAGCGGTAGAAGTCAGGTGATTTCCTGTCACCTGCGAGATATAGGGATATCCATATATGGCACGGTTGGCTATATTGCTATCGTGGAATGGAACCATGTGTTAATAAAATGAAATGAGACCGGGCGGGATGACGATAGTGAAGCAACAAGGCATGGAGGTCTTGGGTGTGGATCTATCCCCGTCTGAGTCGTTTAAGGACCGATTCGCTGTACGTCCTTGAGTCATGTTGAACGCAGTCTAACACTTAGTTGGCCGGATAAGTCGTTCCGACCGCGAAGTCGAGTAGTATGGTTCAGGCCGGGAATCGAATGGTAGGTTGCTTCTTGGAGGAGAGAAAGGATGTGCTTGGGGACATTGGCGTGAGACCAAGGGGGGGTTAGAGTCCCTATCACCTGGCAGAGTGTCGCCCTTGGGGTCGCGACATCATTCGGACCCGTGATTCCTGAACTGTACGAAAGATGACCTGAGCAGCCCTCGCCAGGCGCGTCTCGGTGAGTGTTAGAAATACCCCTCCAGCTGGATAGGAATTCGATTCGAATCGCCGTCGCTCCCGGTTAGTGAGCACTTGACTTGAGCAGCGGCAACGTAGATTCCATTAAATTGAACGGATGGTTAATTGGATAACGATGGAAAGGTTGCCTCAATTTATACCTGCTATGGTTAATATTGTTTGCTCCTAATAAAGTGAGTGCTCTAGTACAGGTTCTAATATAGATGACAGGTTAATGATAAGTAACTTGATGCTTAAGCATTAATGATTACTTATCCATAATAAGCTTTTATGCAAAATGTTGTCAAGCTAGCCCACTTCATATCAGCCTTGCATGATCCTTGGTGTCACTTTATTTCTGGTTTTTGACGGGTAAGTCTAGCTGAGTACATTGTTGTACTCAGGGTTTTATCCCCACTTGTTGCAGATTGTGATGTATCATGGCGACTGCAAGAGTTGGTTGGCTCCTGCCGTAGAGGCGGAGTGTGATCACGGGCATGATCCTTCTGAGTTATCTTCTCTCTAATGCTTTTGTTGGAAGTCGACCTTGGTACTGGCATGTATTTGAAATAAGATTAATGTTAGTTTCAAATTACTTTGCTTCCGCTACTTTTCAAATTAAGTTGTAATAACTATGTTGAACTCCGATGTATATTGAATTACTTGTGAAATGGTTGTAACATGTGACTTGTTATGTTGAATCACTACGATCTTGGCTGTTATGTTGGTTGGTATGAAATCCCTCGTGATTTCATTGGACTACCGGAGTTATATGGGCTCAAGTGCGAGAATTTGATCACTTCGGTGATTGTTTTTGTACTCGTGCTCTTATAATTTGGACGGTTCTGTTACAGCTGGTATCGGAGCAAGATTCAACATTAAACTTGTCATATGTGTATTTAAAACAAAGGTTTTGTTTTATAAAATCAGTTTTATTAACTTATAGCTATATATAGGTTTGTCAAATCTAAATTTTAAACCTAAGTATGCCAGTGGTCAATTTCCTTATGCCCATATAAGGATTATTAGGTGGCTTATATAAGTACTAACTTGGGGGTTTTCATTTATGCATCTACGCCCAGGCCAAGGTATGTATGTGTGATGACTCTCCCACACTATGCTACCCGGTGTGTTAGATTGGTGGTAGCCTTCATATATGAAATAGCCATATATGTCGCTAGTTTACTTTTATGCAACATCGCACCTACGCTCAGGTAAGTGTGAGTTGTGAGAGCATGACCGAACATCCATCGGTCTAGGGGAGAGCTAGTTTTGGTTACTGGATTATTTACATGTTACACACATGTATATGTGAAGGTACTTAATTGTGGGTGATCTGATCGAATGATTCGGGTAGTTTTGGTGCTACATGTACGTATACAGGGGTATGTGTATATGGGAGTGCTTAGAATTTCACCTTCTTGTTTCCTTGTGTGCTATATTGGGGAATTGTTGGGCTGCAATGAAACTTTTCTGCAGGTACGCTAACCACGAATGCGTAAGTCGAATGTAGCTATCGACTAGCTATATATCGAAAGAGCGTGTGTTATGCCACCGACATAGAACGTGATCGCCACCTTAGGTCGGCAATCTTGTGAGGACGAATAGGACGAAGCATGCATTATCATGATTGTTGCTTTATGCATAGCTATGCTCCTCTCACCCTTGTTCAAATGATGAGTAATTTGTGAGTGATGTGGTATACTATCTTCCTTGTGTGGAGTCAAACAAGAATGTTTTGTTCCATGTTGCATGAATAGGAATGCTTGATAGAAAAGTGTGTGCTTAGCTTTGTTAGAAATGATTATGGTTACATGCTTGAGCTTATAGATGTCCTCTAGTTTAGCCAAGTGATGAATATGTTGTTCATACAAGCGTTTGCTAATGCTTTAGACCTCACTTAAGTAATTGTGGATTCCCATGAATGAATTAAATTGGTGTTGGTCTAAGGTAACAAAATTTAGAGCTACTAGAATAACATGTTTGTGTGCTCTCTTGTTAAGTAGAACAAAGGCAAGCTTTGTTTTGCTTGTTGGACATTGGCTGCTAGAACGATTCTGTTGTAGTGATGTTTTTGTGGTCATAATGGTGTTTTCTGTGGTTAGGGAGAATACCAATGTTTTAGCTAACTTACTTTTCTAGCTTGTACTAAAATTTCATGACCCTAGGCCTTATGGTTTGAGAGTTATAACTTTTAGAAGGTTACTATCAGGTTTTGCTTATGCTTTGAGTAGATCTGAATGTTTGATTTGTTTGACCTGTGTGAATATGGAATCAAGTCTTGGAGATAATAGAAGAAGTGTAGTACTTTTTCTAAGCTTTCCAAAATGTCCTATAGCACTAATTTTGGTGGTCTAAATCTCTAATTATGAGCATGCAAAGTGGAATGACAGAATCTGTCCAAATCTGGGCAGAGATGTCTTCTTTATCTTGTTTAGCCTTGTTAGCTGTAAAATCACATTAATATGATATTAAGAAAGTTATAGAAAACTTAATAAGCTTTACATAAAGTTAAGGCTCAGCCTTGTTGGGTCCCTAGAACTCCAGTTACGTATTTTCGAAGTTTTTGTCAGTTTTCTGTCCATATTGGTACAGATCTGAAACATTAGCATTTTTGGTCATGTTAACCTATGAATTTGCTTTTGTTAAGAATAACTAAAGTGTAGTCATCTTCCTGAGCTTTCTAGAAAGTATAGGATCACCTTTGTGGGATGTCTATGACCTCAGTTATGGTTGAAACAAGTAACTACTGCGTTGCTGTCCAGATTCTGGGCACATGCTAAGTTGGCTACTTTAGCTAACGTTTGTTTGGACTAAACTTGTACTTAGTTCTTGCTTTAGATAAAGCTTGTTAGGGGTGAGCCTAGTGATTAGTGATGATTGCTGTGTGCGAGCTTTTCGCTTGGTAATAGTTGCTTGAGTTCGTTTGTGTAAGCTTCTTCATGTGTTGCTTGAAGTTATGATGCGGGTATGTATGCTTGTTATCTAGGTAGTACCCTAGTTGTCACCTCATTTGTCCTCGGTGAGCATACGAGGGTCGCATAGCTTGATCCTAGAACAACGTTCACGTTACGTAATTGTATGGTTGTTGTCTTCAATTAGGTTTTCTCTCTTAGGAGCCTGAGCCTGTAGACTTGGTGGTTATTCCTTGAATGTTTGTATCCATGCATTTGCTTGACCGAAAGCCCAAAGTTTAGTTCTTCGATATGTTTGCATAAGCCGTGGGTGTTTTGCAACTATTTTTGTGAAGACCCTTATCGACTGACCAACCAAGTTAACTTTTATCAACGCTAGCCTTTGATCATGGTTCGTACGTTGCCAGTTGTGGAGACTGTACCCAAATCCATGTTGGACCTTCCAGTTACCTCTCCCAAAGGTTAGCTAGTGTGACGCAACGTCTCTCTGCTACGGCCTCTAAATTGTGTGCTTGGAAATTCGTGCATCCACCTTATCAACTCAATCTATGATTACATATCGGGTTTCGCCCTTGAAAGTTGCTTAATCCATTCCCAACCTTCCCAAGTCTCGGGATGTTTATCAATCTTGATCTCATGTTGTTGCTCAACATGATCGAATCTCCGTTAATTAATTATCTGGTAGTTTCCTTAGTCGACGCCAGGTGTGCGTGGAATTACACAAAAATCACATGCTCAGTCACCTTCGGCAATGGAGCTATGTTCTCTTGTGAGGTGTTTTGATCTATGAATAGCTTCCATGTTGATTCTAAACCTTGTGACTACCTTTGCTTGCTATCCCTCCTTGTATGGCGCTTGTTCTTACAACCCAAAATGTGTCACTTAAAATTTCACCTTGGTGATGTGATCGGTAATGGTGTTATGAGTAGCAACTAACGGTGCCGCGACGAAACCGAGAGCCTCCTGTGGGCGGCCGACACAAGGTTGTGCTGCTCGGCACGCGCTGGTATCGTGGTTTCTAGTCATGATCCATTACGGAACAACATCAACGTGTTATTCTCAGGTGAACTCTTCCTTGGTTATCTTCCCATATCTTATCGTCAGATCCATATCTTAGACCGAAAGTAGTGGAGTTTTCTTCTAAAGTTGCTAAGAGGATAATCTTTGAAGAATAGGTCACCAACATAAACATTAACAAACTGCAATAGGTGGTAGACAAGTGACTCTACTTGGTTGTCCCCGTATTGACGAACGTCATCTAGTAAGCAAGTATCTCATCTCTATTGGATAAAAAGGACACACCACACTTACTGTTGAACAAGTCATCCGTTGGATAAGACTCGATCGTCATATTATGCAAGTTTTAACCTTTGTATGCATAATGACCATACAATCGAAATCAACCATCTCTAGAATAACTTCATATTTGCTAACTTCGATGGCAACCATCTGTTCTACATCAACCACAATTATTGTGGTCAAGAGTGAAGATTGGAACCTCTTGTGTTGAGAGACAACTGATTAGTTACCAATAGAAAGGTTAATCTCCAGCTAGGTAATGACTCTTTGGTAGCTACGAAGGATATGTCTTACAGAGCAATAACCAACAAGAAGTTAATCAACTAGCCAACAACTTGAGAGATATTCTATCTTCTAGAGCCATTGCGATCAAGTCAATTCCGTCTTGGACAATCACACCGATAGTGCAAGGTGTTCTATCAGCTAAAGCGAAGAATTAAAAAAAACATGACCTAGCTTCAATTAGTATCCATTTGCCCTTAGGTGCCACAAATGGTTTGTTCATCACTCCATTGGACGATCTCTTATGTGGTCTTAAGGACCCTATTGGACACTCTTTCGCTTTGCTTTTATGTTCTCTCATCAACAAGTTTTGGGACGATCAAGGGTTCTACGAGTAAATTTGCAAATCAAAAGCAATTTGAAAAGTGTCAAACAACAGATTTCCCATCTTAGAGCTGTTGTGTGATCCTAAAAAGGAAGCCTCAAGGTAAAAGTTGGCCTGACAAGGTTGCTACATTGCAAGTCAACTCAACTTACAGTGCAACTAAGTCACAAAGGAAAATTTTACTCAACCGCTTGGTGGTAGACTACTCCCCACGGTTTAGTGAATATTTACAACTTTTGTTGTCCTTAAGGCCTCACTACATTTGCTTTGGTATTGATTTTCTAAATGATGACATACTTTGGTACCTTATAAATGTTTTTACCCAAGAGGTTGCATCTGATTCAACCCAGATAACTATTGCCTTTGGATAAGAGGATCTTCTTAGGTAACATTTGGCAGAAATACGAAGCCAACTGAGTCAGTTATCATATTGACTAATCCCTCGATAGACTCAGATAATACAGTGTTGTCATCAGAGAAAGAGAACTGCACGCATGGAATAATAAGTAGCTTTCCTTTAGTTGGTGTCTAAATGAATGAACATTTACGACCAACATAGACCTTGTCTATTGGTTAGTCAGTATCCTATAGCCTCAGAGTATGTTTATCGTCTATGATCTCACCCTTTTGGAAGGTGTGCTCAAGCCATTTTGGTAGAGAACTGCTTTTCAAAACCGTGTGAATATAGAGTCATTTCAACAAGTATACTTCTGATTATTTCGGTCTAGTGTCAAGTTCATATGGCCTATGTTGTGCTCATTAGAGAGTCAGATACTTGTGAGTGGTTCACTCATGGACCAAATGATCTCCGTACACTGAGAATGCAGTACGTGCTATCTTGGATTCCTCCCAAAGTAACAATCCTTCATGGAAGTCAATGAAGGAAATTCTTCAGACAAATTTTACCATAAAGAGTAAGTATCAGAAAGTTCCTTCGATCAAATTGTTCACCGATGTTGAAGCTTTGTAGCTGAATGCTATAGCAGATGTTGGGAACTAGATAACGTGCCTCTCTTCCTTAAAAGGTCTTCCATTCTGAATCTCGGGACGCGATTCTTTTAAGGGGGGAGGGCTGTAACACCCCAGGTGTTTATCACCAATTAAGCAATGGGTTTGAGCTCAAACACGATAGATTAAGTGTAAATGATAATGTCAAGGTCAACCTACGGAGATGAGCCTAACTTAAAGTTGGATGCTACATCATTGCTTTACATATAGGCCATCTTCAAAGATATATGTTTGGATGGTGTTATTGCCATATCTTCATGTGTCTCACCTTGATACCTATCTATATTGGTCACTGGAAAAGTTTCGTGAAGTTTGGAATCAAAAAGTCACATAAAATGATAAGTTATATGCTTGTTTGGTTTATAACTGAAACATGTTTCGAAAACAATGAAACATTGCTTTGTACTAATGCAAGTGATGGCCATGAGTGTTTGTAAACACCTTAGGAGTACTTAATTAGTCTTTTGGAACATTTCTTATGTTGGGTGGTTATGCTAATTAAGCACCCAAGTGCTATTTTCCAAGTTGATTAGTGGAGTGATCCAAACTGATCCTTCTGAATCTCCAACTTAGGGTTTGAATCTGTGAAAGTCAACTATAACAAAGTTGTGGCAAATTTTCTAAGCTCCAACTTTGTCAATTGGCTCATCTCATGATTCAGCCTCTAAGTCCCTCAAAAGTACAATTTTCTGTTCTGCTGGAATTCCAATGTTTCCTCAAAACAGATTCTGTTCTTGCTCGTTATCTCCCAAACTATGCTGATCTGGTCTTAGCTCATATAAGAAAAGTTGTAGAGAATTTCCTGAGCTACAAGTTTGTCAATTGGCACTTTGGCTAATTCGGCATAGTTCATGAGCTACAAGGTTTGGAAGTTCCTGCTGTTCTGGGAGCCCAGAAATTTGGCTAAGTCCTGAGTGAGTTTCAGTTTCGGGTACCCTACTTTGGAGCTATGTAGTTTCCTAACCAAGCCGAACTAGTTGATGATTCCTTAATAAGAGTTGTAGTTTAGTTTGAGTACAACAAACTTTGTTTTTGGAGCATATCATGAATCAGCTTGGAAGGAAGTGAAACTGAGGCGTGAAGATCGAATCTGCAGCTGTTTTCAGACTTAGAAAAATATTCTAAGTCCTAGAATGGGCAGCAATGAGTTGACTTGTTGGGTGATCTTTATCTCCCTAACCATGCTGAACCAGTCCAAGGACCCTTAATAGAAGTTGTAGATCAAGTTGGGTACTACAAGTTTTGTTTAAGTCTCATGGCCTAGTACAGCTTCTAACCTAGTCATATAAGGAACCAAAGTTTGAATGTTGCTGTATTTTCCAGCCCTTAAGTAATCCTATGTCCGTACATTGGCACGTCGCGTTCTCAAAATTTTGCTTTGCGACTTGAGTTGGTCCAAATACCAAAGATGGAGCTTATATCTTAGAGAAGGGCATACAAGAAGATGGCACCAGTTGCATTTCATTTCGACCATCAATTTTGGATGTTGCTTGTCACTGTCAAATCGCTGACACTAGTAAGTTTGGAACTAATTATCTACTAATCCAAAGCCTTAATGGCTGTGACCTCTTAATCAAAGTTGGAGAGTATTATGTGGTGAACAAACTTTCTTTTTGGCCCATGATCCAAATCAGCCCGGAAGTGGCCCAAAATCAGCTCCCACGCCGGCCACATTGTTGCGCGCCACGTGCTCGATGAAATGGCTCCGTGGCAAGCATGCAGCCGAGCTCACCCCACCATGGCTGGACACGCGCCCCTTTGCCTCTCCACGCGTCTTGCGCCTTGTTGTCGAGGTGGAAGAGCACCAGGACGCGCGTCCAAGCTCCACTCCATGCCCCCTCTCGCCCTGGAGCTTCCCATTTCCTCCCGGTCTTTTCCCAGTCGCACAGAGCACGTCCGCCATGGCCAAACTCCGGAGCTCGCGGCCACACCGTCGTTCTCCTACCTCCGGCCTTCCTCCACCCGAACCGACCACGCCATTGCGTCCCCCGTACCACGCCGCACCTCCGGAGCTCCTCACCTCACCGTTTTCACCCCTCGCAGTGGACCGACGCCGGAGCGCCGACCAGCAAGCCGCTGGCTGCCGCGGCCGCACCACCTGGGACCATCCTCGACTCAACCGAGCAGCCCCATGGGTAGGCGCGGTCCCAGGGATGCTCCCCGGCCCTTCCCCGCCATCGCCTGTGGTCCCCCTCCGCCGGAAAGCACGATCCCGACGAGCTCCTCTGTTGAAATCCCGACCAGGGACCTCGTACAGCAATTTGACTAAAGGTAGGGGTCCAGATGCGAAGCCAAGACTCATATGAATAGTGTCATAAGGACTGATTGGTAATTATTTTGCAGGAAAATTGCTGAACTTTGGAAATTCATAGTAATTCATAGGAAATTCGTAAAATAGCAAATGTGGACTTTTTGGAATCCTTGTGAATTTTTATATGCAGTAGATCTATAATATTTCATGTTTTAGTTTAATGTTTTTGCTGTAAAAATAGATTTTTCAGATTAGGTTTTCAATGCTAGTTGTATTTGTCATTTCCATAACTGCAAATGTAGGGCTCCAAATGAAGTGAAATTTTTGTGGCATGCTACTCATGTGATGTTTGATGTGTGGTAAAAATTTCATGAATTTTAGTTGTAGTATGAGTGAGTTATTGATTCATCTTGCTCTCACATGAATTCTTGCAATAGCCATTTGTCTTTTTCATAGAGGTTGATATATATGTCCAAATGGTTTGAAATTTGTACAGTAAACTATTGGGAGCATATGTAGGCCACTGTAATTTTGGTAGAATTTATTGTGCACTTTTGATAGGTGTTCATAATTCCACCTAATTATCTAAATAAATTAAGAAAATGCATTAAAAGAATTTATTTAGGAATGGACACTATGTTTTCTGGTGTTCATTAGTCATGTGTGACATGTTAGTAAAGTTGATTTTGTCCAATTATATGTTTGCAACATAAGTTAATAATTATTTCTTGCAAATGAAGTTTCTGGACAGATCTGGGAACTTAGCAAAGTTCTTCATGATAATTTGCCTTGTTGTGAAACTTGTTTATATAAAAGTTGTAGATAATTCATGTATCTAGCTGCTGTTAAAATTTGGTATCATTTGGTCAAGTAGTTTTTGAGTTATAGATGTTTAAAGTCAGGTCCCAGATTTGGTTGCTCTCTGTTTGGAGCAGACCAGATTCTGTAGTTTTACCTTTTAGACCTATTAAACTTGGGAATCAGGCTTAGGTGATATTAAATGAATTGTAGACAATTTCATAAGCTTTCTATAATGTCTTCTTGCAAGTCATTTGGATTTATAGAACTCTAGATATGATTGATTTACTCAGCTACTGCATGTATGTCTAGAATTATTGAAAATACATAGATGCTTGATTACTTTGCTTGCTTGTTATTAAGCGTGATTCATGTCCATGGTGATGAAGTTAGTACACCTGAGGCTTTGTAAATCTTGAGTTATGTTTGGTATTGCTTTCTTTGCTATTTAAGCATGTTTGTTTGTGTAAGGTTACTTAAGTAATGTGATGTGCTTACGTGTCTTTACTATAACCTTATACTTGCCTTGATTAACGTGTGATGCATCATCTATCGTATTTCCTTGTATTCATGTACTTGCATCTTGCATTTCATTTAGGTACGCTAGCTAAAACGCGTGAAAAATGTGGTGTTGGAGCCAAACCCGAAGACGGTGTTTGGCGGAACTATCCCGAAGATGGAAGTACTCAGCGAGTTTCATCTGACCAACACTAACTTGAGTCGGATCCCAGGCAAGCCCCGGAGCATTATAAGCCTCCTACCTTCAAAAGCAATTAATTAGATATATGTTATAAAGTATTGTTGCATTAAGTGGTAGGAGTTGGTTGAAAACCTTGCTGCATTATATCATTCCTTGTCCAGATATATGAATCCCTGAATCCTACATAGACTAGGATCGAATAGATGCTTAGCCCTGCTTTAAGCGGTAGAAGTCAGGTGATTTCCTGTCACCTGCGAGATATAGGGATATCCATATATGGCACGGTTGGCTATATTGCTATCGTGGAATGGAACCATGTGTTAATAAAATGAAATGAGACCGGGCGGGATGACGATAGTGAAGCAACAAGGCATGGAGGTCTTGGGTGTGGATCTATCCCTGTCTGAGTCGTTTAAGGACCGATTCGCTGTACGTCCTTGAGTCATGTTGAACGCAGTCTAACACTTAGTTGGCCGGATAAGTCGTTCCGACCGCGAAGTCGAGTAGTATGGTTCAGGCCGGGAATCGAATGGTAGGTTGCTTCTTGGAGGAGAGAAAGGATGTGCTTGGGGACATTGGCGTGAGACCAAGGGGGGGGTTAGAGTCCCTATCACCTGGCAGAGTGTCGCCCTTGGGGTCGCGACATCATTCGGACCCGTGATTCCTGAACTGTACGAAAGATGACCTGAGTAGCCCTCGCCAGGCGCGTCTCGGTGAGTGTTAGAAATACCCCTCCAGCTGGATAGGAATTCGATTCGAATCGCCGTCGCTCCCGGTTAGTGAGCACTTGACTTGAGCAGCGGCAACGTAGATTCCATTAAATTGAACGGATGGTTAATTGGATAACGATGGAAAGGTTGCCTCAATTTATACCTGCTATGGTTAATATTGTTTGCTCCTAATAAAGTGAGTGCTCTAGTACAGGTTCTAATATAGATGACAGGTTAATGATAAGTAACTTGATGCTTAAGCATTAATGATTACTTATCCATAATAAGCTTTTATGCAAAATGTTGTCAAGCTAGCCCACTTCATATCAGCCTTGCATGATCCTTGGTGTCACTTTATTTTTGGTTTTTGACGGGTAAGTCTAGCTGAGTACATTGTTGTACTCAGGGTTTTATCCCCACTTGTTGCAGATTGTGATGTATCATGGCGACTGCAAGAGTTGGTTGGCTCCTGCCGTAGAGGCGGAGTGTGATCACGGGCATGATCCTTCTGAGTTATCTTCTCTCTAATGCTTTTGTTGGAAGTCGACCTTGGTACTGGCATGTATTTGAAATAAGATTAATGTTAGTTTCAAATTACTTTGCTTCCGCTACTTTTCAAATTAAGTTGTAATAACTATGTTGAACTCCGATGTATATTGAATTACTTGTGAAATGGTTGTAACATGTGACTTGTTATGTTGAATCACTATGATCTTGGCTGTTATGTTGGTTGGTATGAAATCCCTCGTGATTTCATTGGACTACCGGAGTTATATGGGCTCAAGTGCGAGAATTTGATCACTTCGGTGATTGTTTTTGTACTTGTGCTCTTATAATTTGGACGGTTCTGTTACAGCTCTAATGTATAAAAAGGTTGATGCAACGCAATCCATTCTAATGCTAAGGTTGCAAAGTTTGAGGTGCGGGCAAAAAAAACTCTGATTACACTGGAGAGCAAAAGCGTCGTAGCCGCTGGGGCATGGAGTTTTTTGCGGTCCTCCCAGTTTTACAACGTCTGTTTCCACAACCTCTTGCTTTTAGTTCTTAACGTAAGAAGGGATCAGATGCAAAGGGTGTTTCTGAGTATGTACATACCCCTATCAGCCCCCCGAGTGAGGCCCGACCCCTGGCCGTTGCTGGGGTCAGGTGTCACTAAAATCCGGGGAAATGATAACAAAATCGATAAGGGAAAGTACTTTTTATTTCAGAAACATGATTTTTCATAAGTATGTCAACAACTTTGGAAAAAAAAACTAGGGATAGAATCAATGTAGCTGCTCAATATTCCACGCGTTGGAGAAGACTTTGCTATTGATCATCTTGAGCTTGTAGGTGCCCGGTCGGAGCACCTCCGCGATGACGTATGGTCCTTCCCATGGCGGAGATAGCTTGTGGTGGTCCTTGTTGCTCTAGATGAGGCAGAGCACCAGATCCTCGATGTTGAAGGCCTAACCCCGCACACAGCGGCTGTGGTACTGGCGTAACGCCTGCAGGTACCTGGCCGAGCGAAGGAGGGTGACATCGCGTGCTTCGTCGAGCTAGTGGCGTCTTCAAGGAACTCCTTGGCTTCCTGCTCTTTGTACACCATGACCCTCGGTGCTCCGTAGTCGATGTCGGTTGGGAGGACTGCTTCGGCACCGTAGACCATGAAGAAGGGTGTGTAGCCTGTCGTCCGACTGGGGTCATCCTCAAGCTCCACAGCACCGTGGGAAGCTCCACGACCCATCGTCCGCCAAACTTATTCAGCTTGTTGAAGATCCTGGGCTTGATGCCTTGCAGGACCATGTCATTTGCATGCTCAACCTGCCTGTTCGTGCGGGGGCGCACCACGGCGGCCCAGTCGACGCGGATGTGGTGGTCATCGTAGAACTTGAGGAATTTCTTCCCCGTGAACTGCGTGTCGTTGTCCGTGATAATGGAGTTTGGGACTCCAAAGCAGTGGATGATGCCAAGCAAGAACTGCATGGCCTGCTCAGATTTGATCTTGGAGATCAGTCGAGCTTCTATCCACTTCTTGAACTTGTCCACGGCGACAAGCAGATGCGTGTAGCCCCAAGCCCTTCTTGAGGGGCCCAACTAGATTGAGCCCCCAGACCATGAATGGCCACGTGATGGGGATCATCTATAGTGTTTGGGCTGGCAGGTGGGTTTGTCGAGCATAGTACTAACACCCTTCGTAGGTGCACACTATCTTTTTGGTGTTAGCCACCACGGTTGGCTAGTAGAAGCCCTGTCGAAATGCATTTCTGACCAGGGTCCTACGTGCGGCATGGTGTCCATAGATCCCATCGTAGATATCCCTCAGCTGTCGATACCCCTATTCGATGGGGATGCAGCGCTATAGGATCTTAGTGTGGCTTCGCTTGTAGAGCTCCCCCTCAATAATGGTGAAGAACTTAGCGCAGCGCGCAAGTCATCGGGCCTCCGTCTTATCAGCCGAGAGCGCCTCACGGAGGAGGCAATCGAGAAAAGGTGTCCTCTAATTGACTGAAGGGTCAAGCTCTGCCACCGGGTCTTCCTCTAGCCCCATGACCTCGGGGTCAGAAGAAGCCGATGGTTGATTAGCCCCCGAGCCTGGGGCGGGCGCCTCATTGTCAGTCTGTCCTGGCTCCTCGTAGCGAATTGAGGGCTTGTGCTGATCACTGGCTAAGATGCTAGTTGGGACGGGCTTTTGACCGGACGCTGCTTTCGCTAGCGCGTTGGCCGCCTCGTTGAGCCGTCTCGAGATGTGATTGAGTTCAAGGCCATCAAACTTGTCCTCCAACTGGTGGACTTCTTGGCAGTAGGTAGTCATCTTAGCGCTGCGGCAACTTGACTCCTTCATGACTTGATCGATAACAGGCTACGAGTCACCCCGGATGTTGAGCCGTCGAATGCCCAACTCGATGGCGATGCATAGGCCATTGATGAGCGCTTCGTACTCAGCCACATTGTTGGAGGCAGGGAAGTAAAGGTGGACCATGTACTTCAAGAGTATCCCACGAGGAGAAACGAAGACCAGTCCCACGCCGGCGCCTTTCTTCATCAATGATCTGTCATAGTACATCATCTAGTACTCTTGGTCGACGCTTGCCAGTGGCATTTGGATTTCGGTCCATTCCGCAATGAAATTGGCTAGCACCTGGGAATTTATGGTTGTCCGAGGGGCATATGTAAGGCCCTCACCCATCAGTTCGAGTGCCCACTTCGCGATTCTCCCTATGGTGTCCTGGTTTTGGACGACCTCGCCGAGGGGGAATGATGGCACGACTATCACTGGGTGCGACTCGAAGTAGTGACGCAACTTCCTTTTGGCGAATAGGATGGTGTACAGGAGTTTCTGGATCTAGGGGTAGCGAGTTTTGGAGTCAGATAACACTTCGCTTACAAAGTACACGGGGCGTTGCACCTTGAGGGCGTGTCCCTCTTCTTCCCATTCTACTACCAGGGCGGCACTGACCATGCTTCCCATTCTACTACTAGGATGGCGCTGACCACTTGCGTGGTAGCTGTGATGTAAAGTAGGAGCGGTTCCTTCTCGGCCTGTGGGACCAAAATCGGGGCCTTTGTCAAGAGCTACCTTGTCAAGCGCCTCCTGAGCCTCGGGTGTCCACGCGAACCGGTCAGCTTTCTTTAGGAGCTAGTAAAGGCGGAGGCCTCATTCGCTGAGGCACGAGATGAAACGGCTAAGCGCTACGAGGCACCCTGTAACTCGTTGTACTCCCTTTAGATTTTGAATCGGGCCCATCCTCGCGATGGCTGAGAATTTCTCTGGGTTGGCTTTGATGCTGCGCTCGGAGACAATGAATCCAAGCAGCATGCCCTCGGGACCCCGAAAACACATTTCTCGAGGTTGAGTTTCATGCCGTTCGCTCAGAGTTTTGCAAAAGTTTTCTCCAGGTCCGCCACGAGTTGGTCAGCCCGTTTGGACTTGACTACGATGTCATCCACATAAGCCTCAACGGTTTCTCCGTTGTGTTTCCCGAAACACTTGAGCATACAACGCTGATATGTAGCCTCCCTGTTTTTTAGACCGAACGGCATCGTGACATAATAGAACGATCCGAATGGGGTGATGAAAGAGGTCGTGAGCTCATCAGACTCTTTCATCGCGATCTGATGGTACCCGGAGTACGCATCAAGGAAGCAGAGGGTTTCGCACCCCGAGGTCGAGTCAACTACTTGATCTATGCATGGTAAAGGAAACGGATCCTTCGGACATGCCTTGTTGAGACCCGTGTAGTCAACACACATTCTCCATTTCCCACTCTTTTTTCGTACAAGAACAGGATTGGCTAACCATTCGGTGTGATACACTTCCTTGATGAATTCGGTCGCCAAAAGCTTTGCAATCTCCTCGCCGATGGCCCTGTGCTTCTGTAACACCCGAGAATACATGGCATAAATACGGATTTTTGTTTATGGATTAAGTAATTTATTTAGCTAAGGTTGACCAGATTTAAAGAGAGGCTATAATTTTGACTTTTTGGTTTGTAGCTTGGATGGATAACGTGAGACTACCAATGCATTGAGCTTGAAAAAACATTTTTGTTTGACTACTCATATACATTATTTCGAGTATGGATCATTAGCTACCTTTGGTGCTAGATTTGAGAAAAACTGCTACAGTATCTCGTCGTGCTACAGTGCCAACCAGAATCATAGGAGTCCTGCTGCGTGGCCAAGCCTTTCTTGTCAGGGCCTTTTCGTTTTACTTTTCTTTTCATATTCTCTTTTTTTATTTTCTCTACCATGATCCCTTTAATCCTGGCCAGTACCTCCCTTGCCCTGGTTGTTCACGTTCTAGAGCCATTAGGTGCCGCCTTGGCTGTTCACGTTCCACAGAAGAAAAGAAGACAAGGGAAGAAAAGAAGGGAGGAGCAGAAGAGATGTTTTAAGGTCTTGCCGTCGTCGTCACCATCGCTATCCTCATCATTTCCGTTCTTCCCGAACTAGTTTCTCATCTCTTCATTTTGGTCTCAATCCCTTGTTTCCCTCGCTGTCCTTGACGGCCATACCATGTTTGGTGTAGATGGGCATGGCAAGAGAGTCATAGGGGCAGGGATCATCGTAAGGTGGAGAAGAGGAAGCAAGAAAGAGGTCAATCACTGGGGATTTGTCACCATGTTCATTGTGGTTGACCTAGGTAAGATGCCAAATCTTGATCCACTAATTTTGGTCAAGATTTTTGGAATAAATCGCTTGGCTAGAGGGTGTTTGTTGGGAGTAAATCTTGAGATCAATCGTGTCCGCGTTCTGAAATCTGTCAAGTTGTGCAGTCTGTGTTCATCGAATTTTTAGGGCATCTTAGTGGTCTCAATAATTTTTTCCACCGTTGACAAAGTTGTAGAGCACTTGAATATCTTTCTTTTGACCCCAATATAAGCATCATAGCCCTTGTATTCTGGGAGATATAGTCATTCTTTTATGTCCATTTTTCAGTGATGAGTATGGTGACAGTTTAAGATCTTATCTGTTTTTTACCATCTTATTGAATGATTTTGAACTTATGGTCTGAACAAAGGTTGTAGGGGTTGTCCTAATCTTTCTATATTGGTAAATATCATCATGTTTGGATAAGCATAACTCTAGTTATGAATTTTAGAAGTTTGTTGTCCTGTTTGAGTTGTCAGAAAAGTCTAGTTAGTTTCAGCGAATGTTTAAGCCATCTTGGAGATCTCTTATGCTTGGTTGTATTATATCAAAGTTGTAGATGATTGTGTTTTCCAGATTCTGTAAAAGTTTCATAATTTTTGTATAAGTAATTTATCTACAGTGAAAATGTGAAGTAGGGTTCCTGCGTTGATTGCTTGTTTGGTCACTGTTTTGGGGGAATCGGTAGCATAGGTCGTAGAAGCGTTTTATATATCATTTGTGAATGTTTGTATGAGTTCATACTCTGAGGTGATAATGTTTGAACAGGTGGTGCGCCTTCGGATCATTCTTAGCTCATGTTTTTGCATCGCTGACTCGAGGCAAGTAAATGTAGCGGTGGTTTGCTACAGCTTTATTTAATCTACCTACACTGCCATAACATTCACTAAATCAAGATAATATATAAGTATGAATTCACTTGTTCCTTTATAAAGTAACTTATACATGATGCTTATTGTTGAATCTTTTGTCTTTTTTTTATCACCACGAGGTAAGTGCTATGCTTTATAATAATGGATGTACGTGGCATATGTGGCAAGTGTTTATGCGGTTGCATCATATCATTGCATCATATTGCATTGCACAAAATTCCTAGATGTCGCCGCTTGCTAGCCGCAGCCATACCGGTACAGCATCGTACGTTTCCCGAGGAGGGGTACGATGAAGCCTCATACCTTGTTGGGTATGGAGGCAGTGGACATGCATATGCATCGCATCTGCACTCTGAGGTTTACTTGCATTGAAGTTGTGGATATGAGGAGTTTTTTTCCATTTGAAGAGGTGGTTTATTTATTTTATATCATGATGTTGTTTACTTCTTTATGCTACTAACATGGGATAAATAGTTTGACTATGAATTATTAATTTCATATGTTGTCATATCTTTGACTTTTAAATCGATGCTTAATTAACTTGTAGTTTGAATGACATGATCAGGAAATTTGCTTGCTGAGATTTATTCTCACCCCTTTATCTTTCCAGGTGCTTGTTGATTGGATGCATGCATGAAGGGATGGGATTAGCGGCACAGCTTCACTATTTCACCCGCATTTAGACATAATAATGACAATCTTGGCTTGTTGTAATAAACTTAGTTTATCTTCATGGTGATCCTTCATGGTTTAATAAAAATATTTAAGTTGAAGCTTTACTTAATTATAGTTTTGTTCTTGTTGTCGCTTCCGCGCTTTTACTTTGATGTTGGGTTTTGGTTGCTGAGTTTTATACTCGGGCATGAGGGAAGGGACGTTAGTGACATCTTAGGCTTTTGCAGCGCCTGGGGTGTTACAGCTTCTCCTTGTCGAAGTGATGCAAGCGCTGCTTGACTGGTTTGGAGCCTAGCCTGATCTTCAAGGCATGCTCGACAACTTCCCTCGGAATGCCCGACATGTCTGAGGGTTTCCACGCAAAGATGTCTCCGTTTGCGCGGAGGATGTCAACGAACGTGCTTTCCTATTTAGGAGAGAGCGAGGTGCCGATGCGCACCACCTTACCCTCGGAGATGCTTGGGTCTATGAGGACCTCCTTGGTGCCCTCTATGGGTTCAAAAGACCTGGTTGACCGCTTGGAGTTGGGTGCTTCCTCGGTGGTCCCTTCCTTGATGACCGCGAGCTCCTCGGAGGCGATAATTATCGAGGTGAGCTCACAGCACTCAACTTCACATTCGTAAGCACGCTAGAAGGAGGTATCGATGGTGATGACTTCGCGTGAACCTGGCATCTTAAGCTTGAGGTAGGTGTAGTTGGGGACGACCACGAACTTTGCGTAGCATGGGTGTCCCAGGATGGCATGGTAGGTTCCGTGGAATCCGACCACATCGAAGGTGAGGTGCTCCATCCTATAGTTGGTCGGGGCCCCAAAGGTGATGGGCAGGTCGATCTGTCTGAGTGCTTTGGCTTGCTTCCTTGGCACGATGCCGTGGAAAGGCGCCCGGTCAGTTGGATACGTGATCGGCTGATGCCCATGGCATCAAGCATCCTGATGTACATGATGTTGAAGCCGCTACCTCCATCCATCAGCACCTTGGAGAGCCGCTTCAGGCCAATGATTGGGTCGACCACGAGCGGGTACCTGCCCAGCTACGGAATGCTCTCCGGGTGGTCCGACTGGTCAAAGGTGATCATGGATCCAGACCATCAGAGGAAGGTGGGCGTGGTTGGCTCGGCCATATAGACCTCACGATGCGTGAGCTTTTGATGGGGCTTGGAGTCGTAAGCCGCCGTCCCACTGAAGATCATGAGGCAACCCATTATCTTTGGGAAGCTGTCGTCCTTCCCTCGGCATCATCCGCCGCCGGGTCAGGCTTCTTCTTTTGGTCCCCCTTCTTGGAGCCACCAGACAGGAACCGCTTCATGAGGGAGCAGTCCCTGTATAGGTGCTTGACGAGGAAGGCGTGGTCGGGCATGGCCCCTTGAGCATCGTCTTGAAGTGGTCAGGAGTGCCCTTGGTGGGCATCTTCTTGCCCTTTCGCTCGGCAGCGGCCATGAGCGAGCCCCCATGCTGCTGCTTGTTTTTCTTCTTGCTCGAACGGTTAGAGGCACCTTCACCGGTGTCCTTGTCCCGCTTCGCCTTGCCTTGAGGACGGTCAAAAACTGCCCCAACTGCCTCTTCTCCTGAGGCGTGGCTAGTTGCAATGTTAAGGAGCTCCTTGGTGGTCTACGGGCCCTTGCGTCCTAGCTTATGTACTAGGGACTCGTAGGTGGTCCTAGACAAGAAAGCCCCGATGACGTCGATGTCGGTGACATCAGGTAACTCATTGCACTACCTGGAGAAGCGCCGGATGTACTCGTGAAGAGTTTCTCCTAGCTTCTGTCAGTAGTTCTTTAGGTCTCAGGGGTTCTAAGGGCATGTGTAGGTGCCCTGGAAGTTTCCTACAAAGATCTCCTTCAAGTCCGCCCAACTTTAAATCTTGTTGGGCAGAAGGTGCTCCAACCATGCTCGCACCGAATCGGCCAGGAACAAGGGGAGGTTGCGGATAATGAAGGAATGACTGTCCACACCGTTGGGTAATCCTTGAGCCATAGGTCAGGGTTCGTTTCTCCGGAGTACTTCAGCATGTTCATCGGCGGTCGATACCACGACAGGAAAGGCGCGTTGAGGATGTGGCGGCCGAAGACCTGAGGGCCTAGCGGAGTAGGGCTCGGGCTCCAATCCTTGGTGTTGTCGTAGCATCCGTCACGATGAGGGTGGTAGTCATGAGCGGCCTCTCTCTCATCCCCCAAGTTCGTGCTTACGGGTGTTCAGGGTGTTGCGTGCATCACGGATGGGGCCAACACGCTCGTATATAGGGACCGTGATGCACCTCCCATCATTATGTGATGCCTGGTGGACGAACACGTCCCTACCATGTTGTCCCAAAGACGTGCGCTAGCTGGCATTGAGCTCGCATCGTCGAGACAATGAGCTTTCCGCCTGCTGCACTGCAGCACGCTCGAGCAGCGTGCGGATCTCGTGATGGGACCGGTGATCTCCAGGTGTTGCGGGCTCCGGGCAAAGTGTGGGAGACCATCGTCATCCTCAATGATCCTCTGGTTTACGTCATGGGCCATGGTGTGCACACGCCCACCGTCCCCGCGGCGCTCGATCTCGCACTCGAGCTCCGTGTGCTCCTACTTTAGCTGGAGCTTGAAAGGTCCTTGTTTGTTTTTGGTAATTGAGTGACAACTTAGGTGGACTAATTGTGTTTTATATGAGATACACAGGTGATTAGTCCACAAGTACATGTGTGTGAGCAACATATGCCATGGAGGTGGAAATGGCTTGGAGATGTTGCAAAGCTTGCACATGTGATGATGGAGGAGCTTATTGCATATGAGACATGACATTGAGTCATGTGATCAAGGTGGAGAAGATCAAGACATGACTTGGCTCGACAAATCGGTTACAAGTGTGAAGGGCAAGTCAGAGGCTTTGAAGTGAGGGACCACGTGTGACGGTGAAGCTTGAACAAGACTTGGCGCTGATGGACCGACGCAATGGTGAAGAGCAAGTGAGGTCAAGATCGATGAACCAATACTATCACTGATGATATAAAGTGGATCATATCATTTGGTGATTTGTTGGTGCATGTGTTGCATCAACATCGAAGGTGATGGAATGGAATGCGTAAGGCAAAGGTATAACCTAGGGCATTTCCATTTCACCGGTCAAAAGTTGTGTAGAGAAGTGCATGACCAGAGTTAGGATAGATGACCGTACTATCAAGAGGGGCAAACTTGTTTGTATATCGGTCATCTAGTGTCACTCGAGTAATCTAACTTTGCATCGTTGATAGGATTGAGTGGCGTGGCAAGTTGAGTGGTTAACTCCGCTAAAATGATTGTGAAAATGCTAACACACATGCACATGGTGGTGTACACTTGGTGGTGTTGGCACATTTGCAAGGGGCACCTGCGCGTCCGGTCAGTTGAGCGGTGGCATGCGCGGCTGGCTGAAGTGCACCGACGCGTCTGGTCATTTTTTGGTGCGCACCGGACATAGAGCATCGGATGCCGGGCGATCACTGTTGATCGTCCAGTCACGCTGATGTGGCAGTGCACAGTGAGGTTAGGGAGGACAGGACGCTAGCCTGCGTCCGGTTGTGGTACACCGGACGCGTCCGATCGCAAAATGGAGGCTCTGGGAGCTCTCTGTTGTGCACCGGACGCTGAGGCAAGGTGCGTCCGGTGTGGCACTGTGCTGTGTTCGGTCATTCATTTGACCGTTGGCATGCGCAGTGACCGTTGGAGATCTGCGACCGAGGTTAAACGCGTGAGGACACGTGGATGAAGATGGTGCACCGGACGCTGGCTGCCTGCGTCCGGTGGTACGCACTAGCGCGTCCGGTGCTATCGAGTTTTGCCCCGTGAAGGGGTAACAACTCTATTTGACCGTGGGGTTATAAATAGAGGTGTGTTCGGGCTTGGCTGAGGTTGAGCACCTTGGGGATTTGTTGCCCTTGTGTGTGTTTGGTTTGAGAAGCCTCCAACTCACTTGTGCTTGAGAGATTGCGAATCAATAAGCGAGTGAGCGATTCTAGTGCGATTGTATCGTGAGGTTGCATCGAGTGGCACTAGGTGTTCGTGTTGCAAGCCGGTGGTGCTTGTTACTCTTGGAGGTTGCCACCTCCTAGATGACTTGGTGGCTTGTGGCTCCATCGAAGCACGCAAGAAGTTTGTGCGTGGCTCCGGAGAAGATTTGTGAAGGTGATTGTGCTCACCCCGTAGGGACAGCAAAGAGTAACTCTTGTAGAGCGTGTCATTGAGCTACCACACTTGCGATAGGTTCTTGCGGTGCCTTTGGGAGGCTCGGTTGTGGATACCGATTAGCTACCGAACCACGACGTGTTGGTCGACACAACGGGGACTAGCTCGGTGGCAACCAAGTGAACCTTGGTGAAAAATCATTGTGTCAACTTTGTGTATTTCTTCACAGTGGTTTGCATCCTCTCTACGCAAGCATGTATTTACTTTATATACATAGTGCTTGTGTAGTTGCTCTTGTAACTAGTTTGCTTGTGTAGCTAGCTAGTTACCTTCTTTCTTGTGTAGCTAGAAGTATCCCCTTTGTGTGGCTAATTTGATTTGTGTAAGCTTTTTAGTCACATTGCTTAGTTTGTGTAGCTAAGTAATTTGCGCTCTCTAATTTGGCATTGGTTGCCTTGTTATTGAGCATTGCTAGTGAGCTTAAGGGCTTTGTGCTTTTGCTTACTAGTTGTGTAGTAGCTCCCCCAGTTGGAAAGGTACTAGTGCATAGGTTTGTGTGACCTTGCTCTAGAATTGTTTAGGTGAGCTCTTGCTAGGCTTGGCACCTTAGTTGCTTAATTAGCATCTTTGTAAGGTGCTAGAGAACTTAGATAGAGAGGTGTAGTCTTGGCTAAACCGATAATTTAATTCCACACTTGTTTCGGTTAGCTAACGCAATTAAGTTTTACAAAGGACTATTCACCCTCCCCCTCTATTCTGCCATCTCGACCCTTTAGAGCTATGCTTCCTCGAGCTCTCTCTGCCGCGCCCTCAGCTGCTCTACCTGCAGGCGAGGCGGGACTCTCGCATCTCCCTCGACCTCATCGTCGGTGTTGGCCAGGAGAGTAGCCCCTCCATCATGGACACTTTCGACGTGCCCCTCGGGGATGTCTGCCATGAAACATTCGCACGAGGAATGATGGCTCCTCCCGCTAGAGTTAGAGTCGGATATCGCCCTAGGATCTCCCGCGAGGAGGTCATGGAAAGATTCCATGATGTAATCCGCCATGCCCACGAACTCGTCGTCCGTGGAAGGCGGGTGCGTGTGTCGTGCTAAGAGGCGATCGATGATCCTTGCAACGTTGTGCAGACCGAACGGAAATGCTGTCGGGGTGTTCTGGGTAAGGTATGCCGGGGAGAGTGGTTCTCCTCCGTCAAGCTGCATCATGACGTTGGCAAATGAGAAAGAGAGGCAACGCAGATCCTCCTAGGACGGTCGAGGTCCCAAGAAGACGACGAGCTGGCGCTCCAGCCTCTCATAATCGAAGTCGAGGAGCTGGTCGCTCCCAGAGGCGCATGCCTCCGAGGAATGCAGCCGCAGCTCCTCGAGAGCCTCAATGACCGTGTCGAGGCTGGCAGAGTGAAGAGGCTGGACGGGGGTGGGAGCCCGCACTAGCTCTCCCTCCGCGTTGAAGAGCCTCCATTTGTCCAAGCAACAAGCAGATGCTACGATAAAAGTGCATGTTGCAATAGTATGTATCAATTGTTTCAGATGTTTTCGAGGTATGTTGCAAGTGTTTGTATATCAATATTGCAAAAATAGATCGGGATGTTGCACATGTTGTAATAGCTATACACGTATGTTTTAAATGTTTTCTCTGTTCCAGACAAATGTTGCAAGTGTTTTGTATGGATGTTGCAAAAGTAGATCTAGATGTTGCATATATATGCATGTTGTAATAATATGTTTTAAGTGTTTTTAGGTGTATCATACCCCAATTCCATTCTTGTGAACATTCACCCAGAATGAATCCAGCGAACGATCTGACCCGAGTGAAAGCATCTAGGCCCCAGGAGTTGGTTTCAGCAATTGATGACAACGCTTTATTACCATGACTAACGTGTGTTTTGTAGAAACTTTGGTAAGTTAGGTCATGGGGTTGATAACTGCTTTGGGCACTGTTGGGCATTCTTAACGTCATTACCAAAAGTAGACTTAGTTTTCTAATTCTGATAACGGCGCCAAAAATGCCGAACCTATCCCACATGCCACTTAAGCCAAGTTGTCATCCCCAGCATGACATGAGAGACGCGGTATTGAAATATGCAACTGCTCTTCTAAATAAATAATAAATAAGATCTGCAAGCGCACAGATTAATACCGATGTAGCATTTTAACCGAGAAGTATTCCAGGTATCGTTATTTATATTTTTACCACTGGGAAGGGATTACTAACATCAATCTTGATTATGGAATGGAATATAGGAATGAGTATCAATCATTGCATGTATAAGTGAGAGCATTCATCTATCTCTTGCATACAGGGGTAAGTGTCACATAAAATATAGATAAAGTATGAATGGTGACAAAGATAATTAATCTGATCAGCTAGCCACATATAATAATGATAAGCACCTCAACAGATATTCTAGCAAGTCATTAGCATGGTATTAGGACGAACTACAAGGATATTTCCTAAGTTATTCTTAACTATAAAGTCTAGCATATCATAGTTAGTGCAAGTACACTTGGCAATCATTGCGAGAAAGGACTACGCCCATGCATAGTGATATTATCAAGGAAGATGAGAAACATAGCAATCACTCCCCCATAATAATGTTGCTCTGCCTGCCTTACACACGGGAGGGGGACTATATAAGAACCAACGAAGCTGTCACCATCGCGGACCACCCCACGATCCGGCATATAAGGTGCAATCGCAGATAAATATGGTCTAAGCACCACGCCTACACAATATTTATCATTTACCCATGGATCCGATGGATAAACGCTATACGATCCTAAACATGTATATAATTCCAATCTAACTAAGCCAAGCGTATAACTACGATAAACTAAGAACAATATAATCGCAAACATAAACAAGTAGAGCATAGTCATAATCAATATATTGAAATAGAACAAAGTTGTATTCATAATATTGAAGAACAAAGATGACCAATGAAGAACAGTAAAGGAATTACCAAGAATCCTCTTGACAGATCCGGAAACCAATCGAAGATTGACTCCTTCTAGTTCTAATCCTATGTAGCTATGCTATACTAGAGATCTAGTTGATGTGGTGGCTCTAGGGCTTGATCAGAGACTCTCCTCCTGAGATTAGGGTTTGAAGAATTGAGAATGAGGGAGTGCCTCCTCCAGGGGCCAGGGGTCCAGCTTATATAGCCCCCTCAAGTGAACGTGGGTCGTCGGATCAAACCGACATTAATCGCACGGTTTTCCTTGATCCCTTAGGTCGGTGGAGCATAATCCGCGAGACGGAGCCTGATTGGCTCTCAAGCCAGGGCGGGCGCCCTAGGGAGCAGGGCGGGCGCCCTGCCTCCGGGCCCGTTCGGCCTCCCGTTCGATCTCGTGGCTTCTGGAGCCTTCTAGATGATAGAAAATCGGTGAACACGTTATTATCTCTATGTAAACCCGACGTGTGGGCCTTTCCTCCGTATTTTCTGATAACCCCCTGCAGAAACAGACAAACACCAAAACTCGTGGAATTCTGTCAGATAAAACCCAGTCTAGGTGTTGGTTGCATTTGGATCCTTTTCTTTATTTATTTGATAACTATATTTGGTACTTAAGGACCGTCAACAAACTCCCCCAAGCTTACCTCTTGCTCGTCCCTGAGCAAGGATAGACTCATTATGGATCAGAAGTTGCTGCAACGCCTTTGAACGTTGACGGTACATATGCTTTCAAATAAGGTCTCATCCCTGAGTTAGAGTAAACTGTCAAGACTTAAAACTTACTCATTTTACCTTTCACCATGGGGCTTGCAACCGTCACCTGCATCTTGAGTGGTTAAAAGATAGAACGGTCTAGTCAAACGCCATGTCTCTTATTCTTGATCAGCTATAGCTCTGGAGTTTTTGCAAATTTTCAAATAAAACTCAGAGATTCCTTGTATGACTTTCTTGGGTCTCTCTTTTGTGGTATTTCTGGATCCTTACCAAGGCAGTAATGGTATATGCCTTCTCTCTCAAAGTATGTGGTATTTATGGTATAAGGCGTAGTGACATTGCCTTCTCTCTCACCCTACTCTAATAAGACTTTGATATCTGGAGCTCATAGGTGGGAGATACAGTATACATACTCATAGAACATTTATTGCATAGTCAAACCATGGATCCAGAGAAACAAGTCAATAAGTCAAATCAAGATGTGCATATGTGGTGAATGAGTGGTGTATGGTGATAACAAAAGTCTAATGCTCTTTTTGAGGGAATACATACCTTTCTTGCTTTTTAAAACTTTTGAGGGGAATGAGATGCTCTATTTTTTCTCTTTTTTTTCTCTTAGGTGGGTATCTTGTACCCCTAATTCTACTGTCAGACACTTGTCCATTTTTACCTCTCGTCTCACTTTTTCTTTCTTCGAGGTTCCGAGCACTTGCTCCTTTTTATTTCCTCGTATATATATATATATATATATATATATATATATATATATATATATATATATATATATATATATATATATATATATATATATAGCAATCTCCCTCTTTTGAAAATATAGCAAGTGGTAGTAGAAATGACTTGAGCATTAACTTCACAGGGAATAACAGGAATGGGATAATGTTTTTGGCTATTCTCTCCCGGGTCAGGAGTAGAATAATTTTGGGTGAATCTGGAGATGGAAATGAGTGGATATATGTGGATGCGTACTTCCGGAGTAGAAGCAGCATGTATGAGTGAACGTGCAAGTGAATCTTGATTTTAACCACATGACAAGTTCCTAAGGGTCTACACAGCTTGACCACACTCAATGCCCATAAGCAGTAAGTAGTAAAAGTGCGGCTCTTATTCTAACAAGCATGTATATATGGCTGTGGTAGGAATTTAAACTCTCATCATACAGGAACTCATCATGCAACATTTTAAAGATTTTCAAAGATAAAATTCTCCAGAATTCTAGCATCTCTAGGAACAGATAAACAACAGCTTAACCTTCCCATATCATATCCACTAACAACTTAGACTTCAGATCAAGTTCTCTTCCCACTAGTTCAGGTTTAGAGCCAGTTTTAAATTATAACAGTTATGTCTAAACTAGAGAGAGAACAAATTTGAAAATTAGGCAGAGCAACTATTCATCATATCCATGCTAGAGTTTTATTTTCAAGATTCAGTTTAGCATAGCTACTTTATTTATTTATTAAACTAAGCAAATATATATAAACACAAAATATTTATTTGGGTTTTCATGATTATGCATCTTTTTATTTTAATAAAGCATAGGTATAAATGTAGATAAAAATACTTATCGGGATAAATGGGGGTGCTCTCCCCCAAGCTGGATCTTCGATGTAATTTCTTCTGATGTAGCTAGAAGGTGCAGAGGTGTATTTGAATGTCGGCAGCACCCTGACAACGATTAGGATATCCTCCGTCTGCTAGTCTTCCTGAATTCTGTGGAGCTCAAATAGACAACAAAGCTTCGTGGAACTTGATTAAGCGTTAGCATAAATATCTAGCCTTTATCATGTTTGAGCTTCCTTGATAAATGTCACTCTCTATTTTTATTTTCATTTTTATAGAACAGAAAAAATATATTATTATTTTTTTATGCCACCACAGTGAATGTACTTATGGGTTTTATGCCACTCGCATACTCACATGGGGCTTACTGTTTTCAACACATTTTTTTAGACAGAATGAACATGATTAACTGAGCAATAATTAAAGGGAAAATGATAACTACCAAGTTTACCTCTTGGCACGGCGTTCGGTGTTTTTAAGTCCTCCGAACAGGACTTCTTTTCTTCTTAGTTGTCCTGGGATTTGGGTGGCGTAGACGGTGGTTCCGGCAGCGCCTCCTCTTCTTGTGTAACTGTCTTCACTTTCCATACCCGACTTGGTGCTTCGGTCTCCTGTTGTGTATCCTCGGGCCTTATGACCTCTCCTTCATAGTCTGCCCATATGTCCTTGATGGTTTGCCTCCTTTGGTTACGGTTACGTCGCCTTCTTCTTGTCCTGACCTGCTTAGAATCTTCAACTATATAGTTAGGGTCATTAAAGTAGCGGCGTACCTTCTCAGAGGGGAAATGCATATGGACTTCTCCGGTTCCAATGTAGATGATTGCTTTGACGGTGCCTAGGAACGGTCTTCCTAGGATGATGGGTGGCTCGTACTCGTCGTCTCCCATGTCAACGACCTGAAAGTCTGTATGGACAAAATGATCGTTAATTTTAACAGGGACATCGGTTACTATACCTTCGACCTTTCGGGATGTCTGATCTGCCATCTGGAGCTGAGTGTATGTTGGTTTTAAGGGCATGGTCCCGTACAAGAGCTGATAGGTGACTGTGGCCATTATGTTGACGCCTGATCTAGTGTCGCAGAGCGCCTTCTGAAAGGAGTATCCATTGATTGAGCACTCAATGCTTGGCATACCTGGGTCGTCCTTCTTGTTCAGGAAGGGCGACTTGAGTCGACCATCTTGACCTCCTTGAACTGCAGTGACCATCTTAACTGATTCGGTCCATCCTTGGTTGTTCTTGTTCTGCTTGTTCCTCCTGTTGGTCCTCTTTCTTGGTTCATGTTGGGGTTGCTCTGGGATTTGTGTAATCTTGTTCTTGAAGGAACACGTCTCCTTCCTCCCCTTGATGTTGAAGTTGATCTTCGCAGCGCTGGCGTAGATGACAGCTCCCGAGGTGTTTAGGAATGGCCTTCCAAGAATAATTGGTGACCTTTCATCAGACCCGGTCTCTATCACCACGAAGTCAGCTGGAGCATACGAGGTACCAACTCGGACACACATGTTCTTTAATATTCCTTTAGGAAAGCTTAGTGTCCGATCTCCATGCTGCAAACACATAGTTGTTTCTGATAAAGGATATGTAAAGAATTTTTCATAGAGTACCCTGGGCATAATGTTGACGCTGGAGCCAAAGTCGCAGAGTGCTTCTGGGAAGTCCACCATGCCGATGGAGATCGGGATGACGGGGCGTCCTAGATCGCCTCTCTTGACTGGCAGAAGGTCATTATGTACTCCGACAGCGGGATTACTCCAATAGTTACCTGCATCAAACATGTCTACAAGATTTGCAGATTCTAATCCTTCCGGTTGTGATGGTATACCGGGGTTAGTAGCAGGAACAGCAGCAGCTATTTGATTTAACTGAGATTCAATCATTTTATTAAAGCTAATTTGGTTTTTGATGGCAGTAGAGAAATTATCCATTCTATTATTTATGTTTTCTAGTATTTTATCATTGGATGCCAATTTCTTAGACAAGTTATCCATTAGCTCTCCTTGATTAGACACTAACTCTCTCAGGGGTGGAAAATTATTATTGTTGTTGTAAGAGTTATTACCTTGATAATTACCTGAGTAGTTACCTGAGTAGTTAGGCCTCTGTTGATTCCAACCTTGATTTTGTTGAAGACGGTTGTAGTTGTTGTTGTTGTTGATGTACCTTGCATCCTCAAGCATCTCAGGGCAGTGATTGCTTGAGTGTCCAGTATCTCCACATTCCTCACAAGTCATGTGAGAGTCGTAGACGTTCATGACTTCTCTTTTGTCTCCAGCTTTATCATCGAGCTTTTTTCATGAGTAGGTCTAACTTTGCAGACAGCATGTCTACCTCCTTGAGCTGGTGCATACCTCCACCCTTCTTGCGTGTTTGAGTCCTCTCTTCGTTCCAACCTTGGTTGGACGCCATCTTCTCCATAAGGGTTGTAGCTTGTGGTATGGTGAGTGATAGAAATACGCCTCCAGCTGCAGCATCCATGGTCTCACGAGCACTAGTGATGAGCCCATGATAGAAAGTCTGCATAAGTAGCCAGCTCTCCATTCCATGATGGGGACATTCTAGGATGTAATCTTGAAAGCGCTCCCATGCTTCTGGAACGGATTCATCATGTTGTTGCTGAAAACTTGTAATCTTCCTACGGAGAGCATTGGTCTTGCCCATGGGAAAGAACTTAGCCAGAAAGTTCGTAGAGCAGAGTGCCCACGTAGTGTTCTTATCCTTCGTCGCGTAGAACCACTGCTTCACTCTCCCCAATAGTGAGAATGGGAAAAGGCGAAGTAGTATGGCGTCTCTGGGAACATCTAATAAAGTAAATGTGCTGCAAATCTCCAGGAAGTGTTGGAGATGAGCACTTGCATCTTCGTGCGGCTTCCCACAAAACTGGTTGGCTTGTATCATGTTGATGAGCCCTGGCTTGAGCTCAAAGTTCTTGTCGATGGCCGCGGCAGGTCCAGTGCGGATGTTGTCCGTAGTGGGAGCTGAGAACTCGCGGATCGTCTTGTTCGCCATGGCTGCGAACTCTGTTGACAAATTCCGGATGAAACTTCGGCGGTCTTCTGAATTGGATGAAGTGTTGCGTCGAAGTGTTGACTTCTTGAGCTTGGCTCTTGCCCCTCTGATTAATGCTTCGGGGTTGTCAACAAAATTTTCTGGAAGATGTCCTCTATTCATACATCACCCTGCAAAACAATAAGAATGGAAAAATACAGGGGTAAATCTGTATGGGAGAATTGATGATCTCAATCACTTAATGATGCGAATGATGACTCAAATTCCGTATTCATTCCTTGTTAGTAAATCAACCTTCCCCGGCAACGGCGCCAAAAATGCTTGTTGGGCATTCTTAACGTCATTACCAAAAGTAGACTTAGTTTTCTAATTCTGATAACGGCGCCAAAAATGCCGAACCTATCCCTCATGCCACTTAAGCCAAGTTGTCATCCCCAGCATGACATGAGAGACGCGGTATTGAAATATGCAACTGCTCTTCTAAATAAATAATAAATAAGATCTGCAAGCGCACAGGTTAATATCGATGTAGCATTTTAACCGGGAAGTATTCCAGGTATCGTTATTTATATTTTTACCACTGGGAAGGGATTACTAACATCAATGTTGATTATGGAATGGAATATAGGAATGAGTATCAATCATTGCATGTATAAGTGAGAGCATTCATCTATCTCTTGCATACAGGGGTAAGTGTCACATAAAATATAGATAAAGTATGAATGGTGACAAAGATAATTAATCTGATCAGCTAGCCACATATAATAATAATAAGCACCTCAACAGATATTCTAGCAAGTCATTAGCATGGTATTAGGACGAACTACAAGGATATTTCCTAAGTTATTCTTAACTATAAAGTCTAGCATATCATAGTTAGTGCAAGTACACTTGGCAATCATTGCGAGAAAGGACTACGCCCATGCATAGTGATATTATCAAGGAAGATGAGAAACATAGCAATCACTCCCCTGTAATAATGTTGCTCTGCCTGCCTTACACACGGGAGGGGGACTATATAAGAACCAACGAAGCTGTCACCATCGCGGACCACCCCCACGATCCGGCATATAAGGTGCAATCGCAGATAAATATGGTCTAAGCACCACGCCTACACAATATTTATCATTTACCCATGGATCCGATGGATAAATGCTATACGATCCTAAACATGTATATAATTCCAATCTAACTAAGCCAAGCGTATAACTACGATAAACTAAGAACAATATAATCGCAAACATAAACAAGTAGAGCATAGTCATAATCAATATATTGAAATAGAACAAAGTTGTATTCATAATATTGAAGAACAAAGATGAACAATGAAGAACAGTAAAGGAATTACCAAGAATCCTCTTGACAGATCTGGAAACCAATCGAAGATTGACTCCTTCTAGTTCTAATCCTATGTAGCTATGCTATACTAGAGATCTAGTTGATGTGGTGGCTCTAGGGCTTGATCAGAGACTCTCCTCCTGAGATTAGGGTTTGAAGAATTGAGAATGAGGGAGTGCCTCCTCCAGGGGCCAGGGGTCCTGCTTATATAGCCCCCTCAAGTGAACGTGGGCCGTCGGATCAAACCGACATTAATCGCACGGTTTTCCTTGATCCCCTTAAGGGAGCAGGGCGGGCGCCCTGCCTCCGGGCCCGTTCGGCCTCCCGTTCGATCTCGTGGCTTCTGGAGTCTTCTAGATGATAGAAAATCGGTGAACACGTTATTATCTCTATGTAAACCCAACGTGTGGGCCTTTCCTCCGTATTTTCTGATAACCCCCTACAGAAACAGACAAACACCAAAACTCGTGGAATTCTGTCAGATAAAACCCTAAGTCTAGGTGTTGGTTGCATTTGGATCCTTGTCTTTATTTATTTGATAACTATATTTGGTACTTAAGGACCGTCAACAGGCACTATGGTATTCATGCCCTTTGATGGAAATCGTTTCGGTTTTCAAAGGATTGACGTCACGATTAAGGACGGTTAGTTCCGGATGTCAAGGTGTTGAGTTACATTCGGAATAGTCGTTAGGATCTTCGCTTTTTCCTTTGGCCGTACTATAAAGGGGGGCATGAGCGAGTAGCTTGACCTAGGTGAGTCTTGTGTTTAGGTGTGGTGCACACTTGTCAAACTTAGCACTAGGAAGCTCTAGAATAGCTCAAAGTTCAATTGGAAGCAACTTAGTTCAAGTTGCGTCGCGTTTCAGAGTGTTTAGAGACGTTTTCCCTTGACCGGACGCGGTGTCTGGTATGACCGGACGCGTCCGGTCAGTTCTAAACCGTGACTGTGTTTCAGCGCTGTTGACCGGACGCGGTCCTTGCGAGGACCGGACGCGGTGTTCAGGCTGACATGTGTCACTTAAGGGAAATCACCTAATCGGACATGACTGGGGTGTGATCGGCGTGCCCGGTCACGGCGAGCGATCAGCACGTCCAGTCACTTCGACCGGCGCGTCCGGTCACCTCGTATTTTTGCTGAGTTGGTAGGTAATGGTTAGATTTGACTGTGGGGTGTATAAATACATCCCCACCACCTCTTTTAGAGGTCTCTTGCTCATTTGTTCAGCTGAGAAACACCTTTGGAGTGCAAGGGAGTGCAAGAGCTCTAGTGAGGAGTGTGATTTGAGAATCAAAGCTTGAGAGTTCCTCACTAGTGAATAGAGAGTAGCAAGTGTGCATCCATCTTCTCATTAGGCTCGTTGTGGTCAAGTGAGAGTTCTAGCTTGTTACTCTTGGTGATCGCCATCACCTAGACGGCTTGGTGGTGATTGGGAGTTTGGTGATCATCCGGTGGAGCTTGTGGATGACCCAACTCATCTTGTGAGCGGTTTTGGGCGATTCACCGTGACGGAGTGTCGAAGAATCAGCCCGTAGAGAGCACTTGATCCTTGCGCGGATCAAGGGGGAGCTACACCCTTGCGCGGGTGCTCCAACGAGGACTAGTGGGGAGTGGCGACTCTCCGATACCTTGGGAAAACATCGCCGTGTTCCTTGCCCTTACTTTTAAGCATTTACATTCTCGTATTTACATTCATTTCTTGATTTACTTTCCTAGAATTGCCATGCTAGACTAGGATTGGAAACTAGGGTGCAAAACTTTTACCGGTAGAATCTCTAGGAACACAAGTAGGCACTAGGGGTGAATTCCGGCTTGTAGGATTTAATTCTTGCAATTAATTTTTAGAAAAGCCCAATTCACCCCCCCTCTTGGGCATCTTGATCCTTTCAATTGGTATTGGAGCCGAGTTGCTCCTAATTTAGGCTTTACCGCCTAGAGCAAGATGTCTAACGCGCCTAGAGCAAGATGTCTAACGGGGAAGGACCACCTCCCACCTTTGAGGGGAATGATTTTCCATATTGGAAATCCGTATGGAGGCGTACCTCGAAGCCATAGATGTTGGGTGTCTTAGAGCCGTAACCCAAGGGCTTCCCGCTATCAAGGATCCCGCCAACCCAAGTGGTGACGAGGAGAAGTACGACCGGTGGAATGCAAAGGCCAAAAATGCACTCTACTGGGGCTTAGGCAAGGATATCTTCAATCGTGTGCGTAATGCAAAGAACGCTCATGAATTGTGGGAAAACATTTGTGCTCTCCATGAGGGAACTAAGAGTGAGTGTGAGGAACGCTATCATATTGCTTTAAAGAAAATCAATTCTTTTGAGATGCTTCCCAAAGAAAGTGCTAATCATATGTACACTCGATTGAATGTTCTTGTAGAGGACCTCAATGCTCTTGGGCTCACCCAAATGAGCCAATCGGATGTTGCAAGGAAGATCTTGAGTGTTCTTCCCATTGAGAAGTATGGTCACATTGTCACCGTGCTTCACCAAAGTGATCTCTCCACCGCAACACCGATACAAGTATTGGGGAAGATCAATGCACATGAGATGTACATGCACATCACTCCGGAAGAGGGCTCATCATCTTCCAAGAAGAAAGACTTGGCCTTCAAAGCTAGCCATGACAAGAAGAAGAAGAAGGGCCAAGCCATGATGGTGCAAGAGAGCTCAAGTGAAAGTGATATTGATGATGCATCACTTGCACTCATGGTGAGGAAGACCACCAAGATGCTAAAGAAGCTCAACAAGAGTGGCATCAAGTTCGATGGTAAGAAAAAGAAATTATTCACAAGTAGCAAAAGGAAGCCAATCTCAGAGATGGATTGCTACAATTGTGAGGAACTTGGCCACTTAGCTCATCAATGCCCTAGACCTCCAAAATACAAGTACAAGAACAAGAACAAGGGCAAGAAGAATGATTCAAGTGATGAAGAAGAAGAGAGGAAGAAAAACAAGCCATACAAGAAGAAGGATGGCAAGAAGAAAGAGTTCCTCAAGAAGAAGGGAGGAAAAGCATACATTGTTGGTGATTGGCTCACCGACATTGAATCATCTTGCGAGTCCTCCGGTGATGAGAGCGATGATGAGAAAGAGAAGGTTGCCGCATTTGTGATGGGGCCATCATCTTCACCGACATCTTCATCACCACCGTCACCGCCACCTTCACCATCATCGTCCACTACTCACCTATGCCTTATGGGCAAGGGTGAACGAAAGGTACAAAACCATGATAGTGATGATGATAATGATAGTGATAGTGATGATGAATATGACGCACCTTCTTATAATGAACTTGTAAAATTGTTGAACAAATACACTAATGTCATAAGAAGAACTAGAAATGAAAATGATGAACTTCAAAATGAAAATGAATCACTCTCATCCAAGCTTGAAAGTGCACAAAAGGCTAGTGGTGAGCTCAAAGATCAAAATGAAATTATGTCTTCCACTCTCAAGGAGCTCAAAACTTCTAATAAAGAGCTTAGAGATCAACATGATAAACTTGAGAAGAAGCATGATGAGCTCATCACTAGGCATAACTCTCTAAAAGACAAATATACTACATTAAAAATTGACTATGATAGTCTTGTGGTTGCTAATGAACTTTCTCTTGAGACACATGATGCTACTAACAAAGTTTTTAAGTTTGATATAGCTACATCATGTGATGACTTGATCATTGAAAGCATTGAGCAAGGTTCTAGTAGCAAAGGCAAGAGTGTGGTTGAGTCAAACAACTATGATGATTATGCCAAGATCAAGAGTGAAAATGAGAAGCTTGCAAATGAGAACAAGAAGCTAAAAGGGTTGTTGGCTCTTGAGAAGCAAACAACAAATGAGTCACTTATTGAAGAAAACAAAAAGCTCAAGCAAGAGAAAGAGCATCTCAAGACCGGCCTAAGCAAGTTCACAAGAGGCCAATATTTGCAAAGTGAGCTACTCATGAACACCGTAATGAAGATGGATAGAAGTGGCATTGGTTATTTGGCAAATCAAGAGAAGAAAGCTAAAGCTCAACAACAACAAAGCAAGTCAAAGCCCAAGCCAAAGAGATGTGTTGAGTGTGGACAAGAAGGTCATTTTGCGCATGAGTGTAAAAATCCACCACCACAACCCTTACCCAAGCATGCTAGACCATTTGCCTTCAATGCTCATTACATGCTAAGAAAAGATTCAAGTGGAAAGATGAAATTTATGTTCTTGGGTCCCCCAAACAAGAATAGGCCTAAGAAAATATGGGTTGCCAAGTCACTAGTTGAGAAAGTCAAGGGTCTCTCTCAAGTGTGGGTCCCTAAACAAAAAGCTTGATCTCTTGTGTGTAGGTGAACTACAAGACCGGTGGATCTCATTGGGTTATTGATAGTGGTTACACTCAACATATGACCGGTGATCCTCGTATGTTCACCTCCATTGAAGAGAATGGAGTATGTCAAGAGAAGATCACATTTGGAGATAATTCAAAGAGCAAAGTCAAGGGTATAGGCAAGATTGCAATATCAAATGATCACTCACTCTCAAATGTGCTCTATGTTGCTTCATTGAGTTTCAACTTATTATCCGTTGGGTAACTTTGTGACCTTGGCTTCCAATGCTTGTTCACACCTAATGAAGTGGTAGTTTTAAAGATAGATGACAAGCAAGTGATATTCAAAGGCTTTAGATATAATAATCTTTATCTTGTTGACTTCACCTCCGAAGATGCAAACTTGATGACATGTTTGTTCACCAAGACCTCACTTGGATGGCTTTGGCATAGGAGGCTTGCTCATGTTGGAATGAACACTCTCAACAAGCTATTGAAGAAAGAACTAGTGAGAGAATTGAAGGATGTAAAGTTTGAAAAGGACAAACCTTGTAGTGCATGTCAAGCCGGCAAACAAGTTGCAAACACTCATCCAACCAAAGCTTACATGTCAACTTCAAGAGTGCTAGAACTCCTACACATGGATTTGTTTGGGTCTACAACCTACAAGAGCTTGGGTGGAAATCTCTATTGTCTTGTGATAGTGGATGACTAATCAAGGTACACATGGACCTTCTTCCTTCATGACAAATCTGAAGTGGCCAATTGCTTCAAGAAGATTGCAAAGAGAGTTCAAAATGAATTTGAAGTCAAGATAAAGAAGATTAGAAGTGACAATGGGAAAGAGTTTGACAACACAAACATTGAAGCTTATTGTGACGAAATTGGAATCAAGCATGAAGTCTCTTCAACCTACACTCCTCAACAAAATGGTGTATTTGAGAGAAAGAACCAGACTTTGATCACCCTTGCAAGAACAATGTTTGATGAGTACAACACTCCAGAGAAGTTGTGGGCCGAGGCAATCAACACCGCATGCTATGCTTCAAATCGCCTCTTCCTACAAAAGTTTCTTGGCAAGACCCCCTATGAGTTGCTAAATGGGAAAAAGCCGGACGTCTCATTCTTCCGGGTGTTTGGTTGCAAATGCTACATCTACAAGAAGCGTCAACACCTAGGGAAGTTTCAAAGACGTTGTGATATTGGTTTTCTTGTTGGTTACTCATCAAAGTCCAAAGCATATAGAGTATTTAACCATGCCACCGGTTTGGTTGAAGAAACATATGATGTGGAATTTGATGAATCTAACGGCTCCCAAGGAGCAATTGAGAATTGTGATGATGTAGGTGATGAACCCTTGAGGGAGGCAATGAAGAACATGCCGGTGGGAGACATCAAGCCAAAAGATGATGAAGACGATGTACAAATTGTTGATCCACCATCTTCATCACATGTGCCTCAAGATGATGACAAGAATGAGAGAGTTGAAAATGAAGACACTCATGTCTCTCATGAACAAGCCGAGGCACACGCTCAAGATGTTGATGCTCCCCATCCTCCTCCTCAAGTGGTTGATAGAAGAACCTCACCTCTACTTCAAGCACATCCACAAGATCTCATCATAGGGAGTCCTACTAAGGGAGTAATGACTCGATCTCAAAAGCTTGCTTCTTTTGTTGAACATCACTCCTTTGTCTCTTGTGTTGAACCTAAGAATGTAGAAGAAGCTCTTCAAGATCCGGATTGGGTGAATGCTATGCATGAAGAATTGAACAACTTCACCCGCAATCAAGTGTGGACACTTGAAAAGCATCCAAAAGGTGCAAGAGTCATTGGAACCAAGTGGGTGTTCCGCAACAAGCAAGATGACCAAGGCATAGTAGTAAGGAACAAGGCAAGACTAGTTGCAAAGGGGTTCTCTCAAGTTGAAGGTCTTGATTTTGGAGAGACCTTTGCACCCGTTGCAAGACTTGAAGCCATTCGTATCCTCCTTGCATATGCATCACATCATGATATGAAACTATATCAAATGGATGTGAAAAGTGCATTCTTAAATGGCTTCATAAATGAACTATTCTATGTTAATCAACCTCCCGGGTTTGAAGACCCTAGATATCCTAATCATGTTTATAGGTTGTCCAAGGCGCTATATGGGCTCAAGCAAGCCCCTAGAGCGTGGTATGAGTGCCTCCGGGACTTCCTCATTGAGAAGGGCTTCACCATTGGGAAGGTCGACACCACACTATTCATCAATAAGCTTAATAGGGAGATCTTCATTTGTCAAGTTTATGTTGATGATATCATCTTTGGATCAACAAATGAAGAATATTGCAAGGAATTTGGTGAATTGATGTCGAAGGAGTTCGAGATGTCTATGATTGGTGAGCTCACATTCTTCCTTGGTTTTCAATTCAAGCAAATGAGAGAAGGGATTTTTATCTCTCAAGAAAAGTATACCAAGGATCTTCTCAAGAGATTCAAGATGGAAGAAGGCAAACCAATCAAGACCCCAATGCCATCTAATGGACATCTCGACCTAGATGAGGGAGGTAAACCGGTTGATCAAACTCTCTACCGTTCTATGATTGGTAGTTTGTTGTACCTTACCGCATCTAGGCCCGATATCATGTTTAGTGTGTGCATGTGTGCTCGCTTTCAAGCGTGCCCTAAAGAACCTCACTTAAGTGCCGTAAAAAGAATCTTAAGATATCTTAAGCACACCCCAAGCATTGGTCTTTGGTATCCCAAAGGAGCTAGATTCTAACTAGTTGGCTATTCCGATTCGGATTATGCCAGTTGCAAAATTGATAGAAAAAGCACATCCAGAGGGTGCCATTTGCTTGGGAGGTCTTTAGTATCTTGGTCATCTAAAAAGCAAAATAGTGTGGCTTTGTCCACTGCCGAGGTGGAATACATTGCCGCGGGGGCTTGTTGTGCACAAATCTTATACATGAAACAAACCCTCCTAGACTATGGAATTGTTCTTGAAAAGGTGCCACTTTTATGTGACAATGAAAGTGCCGTTAAAATTGCTAATAATCCGGTACAACACTCTCGCACCAAGCACATTGATATCCGCCACCACTTTCTAAGAGATCATGTTGCTAAAAATGATATATCACTAGAAGGTGTAAGAAGTGAAAATCAATTAGCGGATATCTTCACTAAACCCTTAGATGAGGCTACATTTTGTAGGTTGAGAAGTGAACTTAATGTGCTTGACTCTAGTAACTTTAAAAACTGAGCTTGTGTTGTCCCTTGCATTGCATTGTATTATATGTCATGTTTAAATTTCCCGCAATGCATCTAGGGCTTGTCTAACACGGTTACGATAACCCTCCTTTGGAGGAGTGAAGAAGCCTAACCGTGGATCAAACTTGACAAGTAACCTATTTTTACTTACTTGTATTGCATTGCATATGCATGGTTGTTGCTTTGTCGTTTCTTTTCGGTTTTGCTTTGAGCAACCTCTGTGTTCGTCCATGAATAGAGAGAGCATTTGACGCTCCTAAGGGTTCACAAACTCTATTGCATGGCTATACGTTGCTCCTCGGGTGTTTATTGCTTATTTTCCTAAAAACAATACTAGCCTAAGGCAAACTATTTTGAAAAACTTGAGGGTTTGAGTGAGGTCACTCATATCAGGTTCCAATTGGTGTTTATTTGTGTCTCTTTGAATTGGAACTTGATTGGGAGAAGTCGCGTCGCGGATTAAAGAAAGACGAAAAACAGTGACCGGACGCTGGACCGGACGCTGCACCGGAAGCAGTGATGCTTCACCACCGCGTCCGGTCCCGGCGACCACAAGCGCGTCCGGTCATCCCGAAGACTTTCTCTTGACCTTGTGATCGGACGCTGCACCGGACGCGTAGTTGTTGACCACCGTGTCCGGTCATGCGCGATGAATTTCCTGGATGACCCTCGACCGGACTCTGTCCGCGTCCGGTCAGCCCTAACCGGACGCATCTGGTCGTTCTAGGAGCTTACTGGAGTGTGACCGGATGCTGCACCACCGCATCCGGTCAGTGCGCGTCGAGCAGATTTGAGTCCTCATATAACCCTTCGTCTTCGATCTTTTTTTTAATCGTCCGCCGCGCCACCGCTTCTCCCGTGCCCTAATCGCTGTTTTCGCCGGAGCGCCGCCGCGCCATCCGCTCGCCGTCCTTTGCCACCGTGCCCGTGCCTCCTCCACTGCCGCTCGTCGTCCTCCTCCGCTGTGCCAAGCCGCAGCACCGCCCTTGCCTACACCAGTGCGCTGTACTAGCCCGAGCCGCGTGCCTCGCTGCTTTGCCGCGCCGCCGCCGCTGCTCTCTGCTTTGCCGCGCCGTCGCCGCTGCCCGCTGCCCGCTGAGCCGCCACCAGCCTTGCCTGCCTCGCCTCGCGCATACCCGAGCTCCATCGTCGTCCATCGCCGATTTCTTCCTTAGGGTTTGCCCTAACCAAGTTCGAAGGTGAAAACTTGTTCTTTTTCGTCTTCAATCCATCAATTCCTTTGTTAGGGTTTGCCATGACAAGTCACTTTCATCGTTTATCATCGCACCTTGTCTCGGCCTTTTCAGTGCTCATCCGACGCATTCGGGAAATCTCGCGAACTAGGTCATCTCATCTCATCACCAGTTTCTCATCGATCTGAGGTAGCCATCGCTGTTCGATTCACATCTTATCTTATATGCTTGCTATCTTTAGGGTTTCGTACCTTTTAGATTATATATGTTGCTTATAGTAGATCCATCTATTCCGTCTTTTCAGTGAGTTTGTCGGAGTGTCGGGGTGACTACAGTTCAGTGCTTTAATCCGAGGCCAAGCCTGCGGATATGGATTGAGGCCAAGCCTCTTGAGTGACAGTACATCATCTTTCAGAGGTTCCCGACAGTCGTCAGTATGGTTCGCTGCAAGAACGCCGAGGGTGCTCCTAGTGACGGGGACGAGAGTCCTCCTCGTCTGTCTGAGGTTGCGCGTGGTAAGCGCATAAAGGTTATGGCCAGAAAGAAGAAGAAGACTCTTACTGATGCAGAGATCGCTCAGGCAGTTGCTGATGCAGCAGAGCAGGCAGAGAGGGGAGGTAGGAGCAGTGGTATTCGCATTGGCGAGCGTCGCTTTCATCTTGAAGGTCGACAGCTTGGTACAGAGGCCACAGAAGGCACAGAGGGGACAGAGGATATGTCAGTTGATCCACCTGCAGAGGCTCCAAAGGAGACAGAGGAGCAGCCAGTCCAGACTCCACCGCGTCGTTGCTCTGCACGTACGCGAGCTCAGGTGACTCCTAGGCCAGAGGGCCAGCGTCGTGGAGGACGTACACCTCCCAGGGCTCAAGGTTCACCCCCAGTCGAGCACTTTGACTTGAGGGGAGCTATAGCACGTCAGCTGCAGGCCCTGAGGTTCGTTGAGGTCAACCGATGGTTCCCACCTGTGAGGGATTCCAAAGCTTCAGAGGGATTCTATACACCTCTACAGGAGGATTTCTACAGAGCATATGTCGACAGTGGGATTGCTTTTCGACCACAGAGGGTCTGTCGTATTGAGACTCTTGTTGAGGTAGTGGGTGAGCAGCTCCGTCCGCACCTGTCTTTCCTTCCAGGCCTATCAGATTTTCTTGGACGAACAGGAGCTTACTATGGCACTTGGGTCAGGGAGTTCTATGCCTCACTATGGATTGATCCGGCACATGAGTTCATACACTTTGTATTCCGAGGCCGTGACCGCAGACTGTACAGCACCAGAGTGCGGGAGATTCTCAGACTCCCAGCTTCAGACATGAAGATACATCAGCTTTGCTTTGGTCAGACTGCTCCACCTAGACGCCCTCATGGCGGGACAGTGCCTCCTACAGATCTGATCTGACCCTGCTTTCGTGAGCCTTTTGGCGAAGGGTCTCGTCGCACACCCGCCAGTTTGACCCCTCTTGCCAGAGTCCTGGATACCATTGTCAGACGTACTCTTCTTCCTAGGCTGGGCTACAGAGAGGGACTGACCAGGATGCAGTTGTGGGTTGTACACCACCTTCTCTCACAGACACCGTTTGATATATGGGATCTTATGCTATGTGAGATGGAGGACACCTTGGCAGAAGGCTTCAAGGGACACCATCAGCTGCCCTATGTTCATTGGATATGCTTCATCATTAGATCTTCACTTGAGCTGCCTTCTGAGATTCGAGCTGAGATATCAGACACTACCACTGCCTTTCCAGAGTATGATATCCGTCAGCTATGGGCTTCTGTCACCAGAGAGCAGGCCCCAGTGCCAGGACAGCGAGAGAGACCTGAGGTGCCAGAGACAGCGGCTGAGCAGGAAGCGACCGTTGAGGGTCTTGCTGAGGCAGAGCTTGCAGATCTAGATGCTCAGCCTGCTGATCCAGCTGAGGATGAGGCCTCTGATAGCACTGATGAGGATTACCAGCCCATCCCCAGGTACCGCTCTCCTCAGCCTCACGACCACGAGGTCGGTGGCTCTGGTTCAGCCTCCCGCTCAGACCCAGCCATGGTGGCTATTCTTGAGAGGCTGACTCAGGCACAGGAGAGACAGGAGCTTCAGCTACAGAGACAGGCTCAGGACACAGGTGCCGCTTTTGCTCAGATACAGACTCGACAGGACGAGTTCCAGAGACAGTAGCTTGAGATACAGCGTCAGCAGGTCGAGATGCAGCGTCAGCAGTACGAGATGCAGTGACAGTAGGCAGCAAACCAGCAGCAGTACTTAGAGCTCCTGCGTTACTTGGTCACAGTTGGGGTTCCTCCACCTGCATCTGTCCTGACTCCAGCTTTACAGTCTAGTGGACCTTCGAGTCAGGGACAACCGAGCTTTCAGTTCACCTCTCCACAGCAGCAGGTCCCCCAGTCGTTCTAGTCCCCGAGCTACACGCCTATTCAGACGGGGTTCACTCCTTTAGACCAGCCTCGCCCTCACCTACTGACAGGCACACCGTTTGCTGATTTGAGTGCCACCTACAGCGAGTTGACTGGTCAGCCGACGCCCTCGCATACTACTCTAGCTACTTCTTCAGGGTTGTCCGCTTCAGAGGCAGCTGTTCCTCCTGTGACAGGGAGGGGCACTACAGAGACTGTACCTTCGTCAGTTGCCTCGACAGATCCCCCAGCTGTTGGCTCACTTCAGGCTCAGGTCACAGAGACTACTCCACTAGTTGCTACTTCTTCGTCAGTACCTGTTCCTGTTGTTCAGACCCAGACTGCTTCACAGCCACGTGCTTCTTCAGAGGGTCAGCCTGACAGCTCCGAGTCCGAGGAAGACACTTCTTAGTTTGTGATCACTCCGCGCTCCTCGGCACCCGACTCGACTCCGTCTGTTCCCCCGTCAGATCCTTAGATTAGTTTTTGGCGGTTGATGCCAAAGGGGGAGAGAGAGTAGATTCAGGGGGAGTTTTGATAGAGGGTTTTCGTTCTTATTTGTGTGCTACATTCATGCATCATGTTTACATTCCAGTACTTGCATCTTGTGACATGTGGTCGTGTGAGATACTTTGAGTCTATGTGGTCTATCTAGTCATCTTTTTTAAATCATGTCACTTGTTTGGTTATAGCTCATAAGGTTGTGCTTCTGTGCCTTACTCCAATTTCTTTTGAGCTATGTCTTTATGTGTACTAACGCTTTATGTTTTATCTTATGAGTACACGTTGTTGACTTGGGGCACATAAGCAATTCCTAACCCCTTGTGCTTATTGCTTTTTGCTTATGTGAACCAAGCATGTTTGAAAACCTCAACTCTTATCTTCTGAATCTTAGTGTTGTCATCAATCACTAAAAAGGGGGAGATTGAAAGCATCTAGGCCCCAGGAGTTGGTTTCGGCAATTGATGACAACGCTTTATTACTATGACTAACGTGTGTTTTGTAGAAACTTTGGTAAGTTAGGTCATGGGGTTGATAACTGCTTTGGGCACTATGGTATTCATGCCCTTTGATGGAAATCATTTCGGTTTTCAAAGGATTGACGTCAAGATTAAGGACGGTTAGTTCCGGATGTCAAGGTGTTGAGTTACATTTGGAATAGTCGTTAGGATCTTCGCTTTTTCCTTTGGCCGTACTATAAAGGGGGGCATGAGCGAGTAGCTTGACCTAGGTGAGTCTTGTGTTTAGGTGTGGTGCACACTTGTCAAACTTAGCACTAGGAAGCTCTAGAATAGCTCAAAGTTCAGTTGGAAGCAACTTGGTTCAAGTTGCATCGCGTTTCAGAGTGTTTAGAGACGTTTTCCCTTGACCGGACGCGGTGTCTGGTATGACCGGACGCGTCCGGTCAGTTCTAAACCGCGACTGTGTTTCAGCGCTGTTGACCGGACGCGGTCCTTGCGAGGACCGGACGCGGTGTTCAGGCTGACACGTGTCACTTAAGGGAAATCACCTAATCGGACGTGACTGGGGTGTGATCGACGTGTCCGGTCACGTTCCAGTAAGGTACTCTGACGACCGGACACGTCCGGTCATCACTGATCGGACGCGGTCGCACGTCAGGTCAGAGTACAGTAAGCTCCCTGCACGATCGGACACATCCGGTCGCCCCTGATCGGCGCGTCCGGTCACTCAGCCGTTATTTCAGGTTTTCGACCGTTACGAGCGACCGGCGCGTCCAGTCACTTCGATCGGCGCGTCTTGTCACCTCGTATTTTTGCTGAGTTGGCAGGTAACGGTTGGATTTGACTATGGGGTGTATAAATACATCCCCACCACCTCTTTTAGAGGTCTCTTGCTCATTTGTTCAGCTGAGAAACACTCTTGGAGTGCAAGGGAGTGCAAGAGCTCTAGTGAGGAGTGTGATTTGAGAATCAAAGCTTGAGAGTTCCTCACTAGTGAATAGAGAGTAGCAAGTGTGCATCCATCTTCTCATTAGGCTCGTTGTGGTCAAGTGAGAGTTCTAGCTTGTTACTCTTGGTGATCACCATCACCTAGACGGCTTGGTGGTGATTGGGAGTTTGGTGATCATCCGGCAGAGCTTGTGGATGACCCAACTCATCTTGTGAGCGGTTTTGGGCGATTCACCGCGACGGAGTGTCGAAGAATCAGCCCGTAGAGAGCACTTGATCCTTGCACGGATCAAGAGGAGCTACACCCTTGCGCGGGTGCTCCAACGAGGACTAGTGGGGAGTGGCGACTCTCCGATACCTCGGGAAAATATCGCCGTGTTCCTTGCCCTTACTTTTAAGCATTTACATTCTCGTATTTACATTCATTGCTTGATTTACTTTCCTAGAATTGCCATGCTAGACTAGGATTGGAAACTAGGGTGCAAAACTTTTACCGGTAGAATCTCTAGGAACACAAGTAGGCACTAGGGGTGAATTCCGGCTTGTAGGATTTAATTCTTGCAATTAATTTTTAGAAAAGCCCAATTCACCCCCCTCTTGGGCATCTTGATCCTTTCACCGAGCGTGACCGCTCACTCCCCTCCACTACACGTTTTCCATGTTACTGATGTCATTTCAAAAATGCAATACTTTTATTTTTAAAATGCTATAACTTCTGAACTGTGTATCTGTTTTTAATTCCATCTGCACCGATGTGTTTTGCATGACGAGGCAAACAAAACTAGATCCCACCTACATATGTTTCGAAGAATTTTTTTCTAGTAACAATTTATGCGTATTAACTTATGACATATAACTTATAGCTTAAAACTTATATATACAAGTTGTATAGAATAACTTAAGTACACAAGTTGTATAGAATAACTTAAGTACATGAGTTGTGTTTGATCACTTTTGTACATAAGTTGAGTTCCATAACCTTTTGTGTTTCCATGTTTCAACATATGTTCCGTTGTGTTTAGTAACTTTTGTGTTTACAAGTTTTGGTATAAATTATAAGTTAATTATTCATTTGTGTTTAATAACTTCTGTACCTAAGTTTTGTTTCATAACTTTTGTGTTTCTAAGCTTTGGGATAAGTTATATGTTATAAATTAGTATACGTAAGTTGTTATTAGAAAAAAAATCTTTGAAACATACGTAAGTGGGGTCTAGTTTTGTTCGTCTCGTCGAGTCACTGATGTAGACAAAATTAAAAACAAATACACCATTCGGAAGGTTTAGCATTTTGAAAATAAATATTCTGTTTTTTTAAGGATGACCTCATCTGCTTGGAAAGGAGCAGGAGAGGGGCACCCCCACGTCCTGCGTTCAAAATTAAAAACAAATACACCATTTGGAAGGTTTAGCATTTTGAAAATAAATATTCTGTTTTTTTAAGGATGACCTCATCTGCTTGGAAAGGAGCAGGAGAGGGGCACCCCCACGTCCTGCTGAACGCAGGACGGCAGGAGCCACTCAAAAAAGACACATGTGGGATTGATTTTTTTTCTGAAAAAGGAAAGTTTGGTGTGTCCGAATTTTGTCCGTCGGTTTCAAATGTAATGAACGTTCGCTAATTAATCTCGTCGGTTTCATATGTATATTTGCAAATGTTTTATGTGGATGTTGCACATGTTTGCAATAGTTTTCAAATATTTTTCAGACGTTTTCGTAAGTGTTTCAAACGCTTATTTCAAATGTTTCATCTATCTTCTTTTATATATTGCAACTGTTGCATTTAGATGTTGAAAAGTAGATCGGGTGTTGCACATAGGAAGTGGCTGCGGCGCGGACGACATCCGGGGCGACGTGGGCTACATACGGTGCGGTGTGGGACCACTACTAGTGTGTTCCCTCGCGATCCCAACGCGCTAGGTGCTCATTCGCTCCCTATGCGGGAGCATCCGGACACTAGCACCTGGATCAAACGTCCGGGCGCTACCGCACTAGCATGTCCGATATTTTTTTTGAACATGCATGTCCGATATTGATATCTATATCGTATATGTATCAGAAATCTAACTTTTATTTAGTATTTATATTCAGATACTATATGAGTATTAAATGTCGTAATTCATCTTCCGTCTTTCGGGATGGACTAAAATTAGGAAGTATCCGTTCTGTTTTCATCCCTACCTGCATTTGTAAGAGAATGAGAAATTAAAATATCGAACTGAAATATACATACACCTAAAATTTCTCAGTTTTTTTGAGTGGAACCTGAAATTTCTCACTTGGATTCAATCAATGTCAAAATCGTTCAAATCCATACACCTGAAATTTCACAGTTGTAAAAAAACGAGAAATTAAAATATCGAACCGTAGCAAGCTGGGCCACAGCCCAGGACGCACCACAAGCTCCGGGTCCAACGGGACCCGAGGAACCAAGCAGACCAACAACACAATGGAACCAAGCATCAGCCCAGCCCAGCCAGCCAGCCTCCATTCCCAAGGAAAAAACCCTCTGCTCCTCGCACGTCCCCCATGGCCGCCGCCGCCGCGCCGCTCCGCCGGCTGCTCCTCCGCCTCCGCGATCCGCCGCCGCTGCCCTTTAACACGCTCCTGTCCCGCCTCACGCCGCACCTGCAGCAGGGCCCCACCCCGGCCCCTGCTACTCCACTCCCGGCGTCGACGCCGGCCCAAACGCCACCCGGGATTCTCCGCGACGCCCTCTTCTCCTTCCACCCGGGCCTCCAGATACACCCGTGCCTAGATCCGGTTGGGGGTGCCCCCGCATGGGAGGAGGTGGGCGGAGGCGCGGCGGAGGTGTGGGCGGACAGCGTGAAGAAGAAGCGCAAGCGTAAGATGAACAAGCACAAGCTCCGCAAGCTCCGGAAGCGACTTCGCCGCCAGACATGAGAGCTCTTTCCTCTCCGGTTAGATACCTTGTCATTGAGTTGCGTCCAGTGATTTGATCTCTCCTTGGGTTGATCCGTAGAGCAAGACAGAGAGGAGTTGCGGGTGTATGACAGAGGGCCGTTTGATGAATAAGTGATTTTAATCACTGTTTGTAGCCCGTTCAATGTGTTAGAAGATTTTGGTTGGCTTCGATAAGGATCATGTTCCACACCTAAACAAACTTTTATTAAGCCCCTTGTTAGTTACTGTGTGCAAATGGAAATGTTGCATTGCTCGATATATTAGTGTCCAAGCATTTCATCATGCCCTGCTTTCTTGATGTATATATAGAATTGTTGTGCTTAAGTGACTTTTGTTTGTGTAGGATGCACCTAGTTGCCAAGCTCACCGTTTCCAATATCGCGTGGTTCTGCTATGTTTAGTAGCATTAGTGAGTAGCTTAAAATCTGTGCTTCTCTTCACTCTGTTTAAGCTGTGCCCTGTGCCTTTTTAGTTATATCTATGCTGTGGTGCTACATTTTTGTTACACCTAATCACATGATGCCTGTGCCACTTATTAAGGAATATATATGCTGTGACACTAGGTATTTGTTGCACCTAATAAGCAAATATTGTATCCGCTGTTTCATCTAAGCTATGTTTGTTGTGTGCTTGACATTGCCTGTGTTCGATTAATACTGTCACCGACTGAAACATTAATTTGAAATATAGCTGGAAGAATATCTTTATTTTGGATAGCCCTTTGACAAATTTTGTATAATCTAGTTATGCTGACATGTGCAAGTGTAAACCACAAAACCTTCTTTGAAACTGTATTGCTGGTTCATAGAAGCACAGTATTCTAGCAGAACAAAAGCGTGAGCTTACTTGTACTGTTCTGCCCTCTAACTCTTTGTTTTGTCTATGTTGATTAGGCTACGAGGATGTTGGACTTGAAACCTGGGTCTCCAACGCTGTTGCACACTGGTTTATTGTTTATGGGCTGATCACCTGCTGCAAGTTTTGTTTGGCAAAGGAGCTACAAGTTCAATTGCAGCCAGCAATTGTTGGGACTAACAGTTTAGAAACTATGACAGAAATTAAACTGAACCAGGATGATTTGGTTGTTTTGTCGCTCTTTCTCCATTCATTGCGGTGACTAACACCCACATATACTCGTCCATAAGTGCTTCACAATGGGATTTTTGCATATATATTTGAGGGTACCTGAATTTTTGCACCCTTGATCTTGATACTTACCCTGTTTATTCACAGTGAGTTTTGGAGTCGTATCAGTCATCAGTGGCAAATTAGCTTGGTTGTTGTTGCTTGTGTCTTTGATCCCGTGCAATGTTCCTCATGACCTGCTCACGCATTTCATTCGAGTGGTGACTGGTGACATTCCAACATGCTCACACATTTCATTCGAGTGGTGACATTCCAAGCCCAAGCAGCATAACACGTTTCAGCCTGACTTTGCTAAACGGCAGTAATTAAGTTTTACAAAAAACCAGCAGCAACTAATGAGACTTGCCAGTGTCAAATCAACTTGTGCACGCAAATTGAGTGCACACTGCTACCATCTTCAGTCCAGACAAACGTATAAATACAAGCATCTGAGAATACTGAGGGATTGACGCTGCTATAACATAAGCAACAGTTACAGTTACATTTACATCAGGCTTTGCATAAGGACCAAAAAGAAGGGTGTTTATTAAGGGTTTTTTTCGCATGATCGTGCAGTTTTCCCAAAGAATGTAGTTTCTTTTGGCTTGATTGCACAGTTTCCCCCAAAGAATGATGTATAGAAACTAACGCTTATTTGACAACCTGGTACCCCAACTATGCGCATAGAGGGAGGGTGACGTGACCAAATGCTGCTGCTGCAGATGCCTGTTAAACTCAATGGAACAGTGCCAAACCTAATGCTTTCATCTCCCAACCACCAAAGCGAGCCCATTTCCAGATTCTTGATGCTCCAGATATTGTTGGATTATTGATGCTCTGGATTTTGTTGGGATGATCTGTAAGAGGGTGTAATAAAACACCTATGCTTCATTCACTAATCACTACTAGGTTTTGGGTCTTCAAAAATATTGTATGGGCCCATCCAAGCTACCAGATGCAAACTGCAATCCACAAGATAACGCCAGGTGATAAAACTGGTTAGATAAAGACGAATCTCCTAGCATGCTTAAAAACAACAGAAACTGTAGTGTGTAACCTGTTGAACAATTGGATTAGTTGATGTTGTAAACTCATGTGTCATTCCTTCCCAAACTACCTTCCCCTCGTGAAGAAATAGCAATCTGAAAAACAAATATCAGATACCAACCCAGCAGTAGACAACTGAGGTCATGGAGTGAAAAATGTACTATTTGTTCTTACCTATCAACAGCTCTTCTTATTGTGCTATGCTGATGGGTCACAACAACATAGGAAGCTATTTTTCCTGGCTTACCAAGAGCATCCCGTCCAGTCATATGCACAGAACGTATAAGGTCTTCCACGACAGTTGATGCAATCGGATCGAGCCCAGCTGTAGGTTCGTCATATAAAAGGACCTACCAGAGGAAGAAATTTGAGGAGTGTCCGCTTATGAACAGAAACAGACTTTCCAATTTAGAGTGTATCAGGTAATAAAGAGGAAAACGCCTTATTAGCTCATGATCAATACCTCTGGCTCGACTACATCCTTTGTATCATCAAATATTATCGAACGTGCTAGAGCAACACGCTTTTTCATGCCACCGGACAACTCGGATGGCATACGATCTTCAACACCCTGCACAAGAAACAATCAAGTTTTATTCAACAGTACTACAAGAAATGCTCAAACATTTGCTCATGCCCAATTGAACAGGATCGATTATAAATTTATCATCCTCCAGAACAAATCAGTTCTAAATTCAAAAGATATAATAGTAACTCATGGATTGCAGATCAGCTCCTCTACTGCTGAATTGTTTTAGAATCTGTGCAATTCTCGTTTCGACAAACATAAAGGCATCTTATATCAAGTCTTTTTTTGTTTTGTTTTGCTCTTGACCAATAAAGAGGCCACCTTGTCATTGTTTGCATGTAGGATTACTCTGCCTGCTATTAGTCTACTATTAGATAGCATCTGTAGATAACAGTTGGCAATTTATTGGAAAAGTTTCCCATCATGCAAAGTACTCATTGTGACAGAAACAAAATTTTAAACACAGATACTTTATGAATTGAATGCTAAACTTATTGTGAGAACAAGTGCTCTACCTAAATGAATATGGAAGCTTGACTTACCTTTAGTCCTACTGCAGCCAAAGTTTCTGTCACTAATTTACCAATGTGGTCCTCGGGTAAGCTTGAATTTTCATATCTAAAGCAAAGAATTGATGAATCAGAGATGAAAGCTTAATAGAAGCAATTACTGAAAAAATGACTTTTTGGCAGGCATGTTCCCTTACAAAAGGAATCCAACATTTTCGCGAACTGTGAGAGAATCAAAAAGTGCAGCACTTTGAAATACCTGTATCACAATGCCATTTCAGAATGTTCAAGCACAAGAAGCAATAAGGAAATCATGCCATTTCTTAGTACAGATACAGATGCTACAAAATACAAGCAATATGTACCAAGCCAATGCGGACACCCTCTATATCCTCGTCGCTAACTAAACCATGTCTTTTCTTTCCACAAATGATTACATCACCCTGCTTGTTATTGCAGAGACAGAAAAAGAAAAAGAGCACATTTAGCTTCCAGTTGACCAAGCTGTAACGAAAATGTAATGATGCACTGTTGTAACAGAGGCAAACTAAGAAGATGAACAACCTTGTCTGGAGCTAGCAGCCCGGCCATAACCTTCAAAATAGTTGACTTGCCTGTTCCTGAAGGTCCAATTATCCCGACTGCTTCACCATGTCTAATCTACACAAGAATATAATATTATTTTAAATCATAACTACAACAAACCAAATCTAATGAGTCATGAAAACATCAAACTACCAAAATATAACAGTGGACAGAATGCATAGTGACTGCAATGTGGTGACAGGTGAGTAAAAAAAAAGAATCAAATAAGATTCAAATTACAAATCTTGTGCAACTGGGGATTGAGAATTACATGACTCGTGCCATTTTCTTGCTACTTAAGGAAACCACTGGTTCTGATTCAAGTCATGAAAAACATATACCAATGAAAGTGGAAAGAGAAGGGCTGACCTTGAAACTGACACCTCTTAATACATGTTTGTCTCCAAATGACTTATGAACATCCCTACATTCTATGAGTACATCGCGGTCATCATCAATCTGGCTGTTTAAATCCCAGCTCCTAGACAAGCTTGAACTCTACAGCACATGCCCACGAAAAACAATTCGTCAAGATAAACTTCATTATATGGCAATTCAAGTATTCAACTAAATACTAAAAAAAAACTCAATGAAATTACAAGTGCACACCTGATGGAGATTGTCAACGTTGCCCAAACCAGGACTCCTTGCAGCCAAAACAGGAAAAACATCTGTCTGGCACCTTCTCATTGGCATGTCTCCTATCCTGCTTAAACAAGGAGAGAAGCGAAGTATTATCACTGCAACATCACTTTACAGAAATACATAGAGATTAGAGGTTAAATAATACACAAACACACATGGTGCTCAGCAAGCTAATCACTGACACAAAGAGGTTAAAAGATGAAGCATTCGATTCTTTCAGTGCAAGCAATCGACCAAGCTACAATCATTGATGAGGTAATGGGATTTAATGATTCATCCACTGAATTGTTTAATTTCGAACAGACACAAATCCATCTAGCCTAATTCCAGGACATGGATCCTTCTGATACTGTTAAGCACGAGGAGCAAATAGTTGACCAGCCATTTTATTTTTCCAAGTGGAAACTATATGTTGCATTTGATGCAGCAACAATAAACGTCTCTAGTATAAGGACAGCTGAACAAAAGCAACCAAAATTAACCACGACCGGATCGACCAACACACCAAAAAGTTTCACGGCGCGGTGCCAGAAACTAGATGGAGAAAGAAAGTTTTGCCTGAACGAGAGCGCGGAGCGCGAGGTTGGATCCCCGGACGAGTGGAAAAGAAGGCCTCCACCGGCGGGGAGGTGCGGGTGGCGGAGAGCGGCGGGGATGGACGGCGACGCCATGGTCCCGCTCGGGCGGCGCCGCGTGGTGGGTGCGGGGGGAATGGGGTAGACGGACGATGTGGATGGAATCCGCTTCCTCCCGTCTCTCCGTGGGGAAGGTGACGCAAAAATCAACGGTCTGTCGGGGGGTTTTCCGGAAAGTGGGAGATGACATGTGGGGCCAGGATTTGCTGCCGCTCCCTCAGATCGGACCATCGAAGCCGTTCGTTTAGGGGGCGTTTGGTTGCCTTTCCAACGCAGCCTGGCTCGTTTCCGGCGTGCAGGTCCACGGTGGCCAGGTTACATAGATGCAGTGGCTTTTGTTTGGTTGCTGTATCCATGGAGCCAGGCCTGAGAAAGAAGTTGTTTGGTTTGCACCTTGTTCTGCATAACTTCTCTCTAGCAGGTGCAGGCAACATGCGCGTCAGTGCATACAACGAGCCTGGCCTGTGAGAAACGGAAACAAATCTCGTTCCTAGAGACCTGGCTCAGCGGCTGATTTTGCATCTCTCGAATCTGGCTCAAGTGCTGGTACAGCTAACCAATCAAGCGAAGGTTGCATCCCGCGAGCCTGGGCAGCCTGCATGCGGGCAACCAAACGCCCCCTTAGAATCGGAGGGCCAAAGTGCGTCTTTGTGACCACCAAAGTTCGAGCAGAAATTACTCAACTGCCCTGCGCATCTCACGGCCCGGCATCCCAGCTCCGGCGACGATCCCCCGATGGCCTCCGCCGCCGCCGTGACTCTCCGGCGCGTGGTGCTTGTGTCAGCCGCGCTGCGGCTCGCACTGGTGGTGTTCGGGGAGTGGCAGGATGCCCACCTAGAGGTGCGCTATACCGACGTCGACTACCTCGTCTTCTCCGACGCCGCCGCCTCTGTGGCCGCCGGCGGTTCCCCGTTCGCCCGCGCGACCTACCGCTACTCTCCAATCCTGGCCTTCCTGCTTCTCCCGAACTCACTCGTCCATGCTGCCTGGGGCAAGCTCCTCTTCTCCGCCGCAGGTAGCCTGCCCTGCTCACGCACTGCTGCTGTTTTTAGAACTGTTTGCTTCCCGATCTATTGTGTTACCAACGGTAGCTAATTTCCGTACATCTTTGTAAGTATATTTGGTTTCTGGAACGTCGTGTGCTTGATCTACGGTTCATTTATGTTGGGCGCTCGAGATGCCAGGGTTTGTTTCTGTAACGTGCTCCTAAGTGAGAATTGCTATACGAGACTTCAGTGCGTTAGTTCTTGTCCATTTAATTCACTTATATATGAGTGATCATAACACAGGCATTGTTCGGCTTGTGATCTTTATACGCAATGATAGGGTGTAGCATTTAGATTCACAGTAAACTTTCATTTTCTTGGTTTAGGAAGGGAGCTTTTGATCCTGAATCAGTAACTACTATTATCGTGGCTTCGGGACTCCTGAGTTGTATAATAAGACATTCTTATTTGTGTAACTACCTTGATAAAGATTGTGATGGTCTTGTATGAATGTTCTTGTTCTGCAGATTTGCTCGTAGGGTTGTTCATAGACACCATCCTGGAACTAAGAGGAATTCCCGAGAAAATGCGCATGTGGTCTGTGATAGCTTGGCTGTTCAATCCCTTCACATTCACCATTGGTACAAGAGGAAACTGCGAACCAATAGTCTGCGCAGTCATGCTCTGGATTCTCATATGTTTGATGAAGGGTGTAAGCTCTGAATCTCTTATGCTGTTTGTTCAGTTATTGCTACCTTTGTAAAGTTGCTATGGTGGAATGTGATACAACAACAACAACTACTACTACAACAACATAGCCTGTCAGTCCCAAGCAAGTTGGGGTAGGCTAGAGTTGAAACCCACCAAGAGCCCGTGTAGTCACGGTTCAGGCACTTCAATAGCAGCTTTCCAAGCACTCCTATTCGGCATGGCACGTCGCTAAGAGGGTTACTCTCCAACAGGATTCTTTTGGGTTTCATCACCATACTAGTGGCTAAGTTTTTACGTTGGCTCACCAAGCCTAACACAAAATGTGATAGGACCATTAAAATTGTTGCAGCTTGTGCTCTCATGGACTAATTTATGCTTTTATAACTGTGTCTTTGTTTTTAATTTTTTTCATATCAACATAGGATATGCATATGATTATTCTATACACAGTATGTAACTTATTCATATCCGTGGCTTACTTATGCATTGTCTCAGATATCTTCTGTTTGTTTTGATAGCCAATATTTTATACTACATTGTTAGATCAACCTCACCATATATGTAGCTGAACTGCATGCCCTCAGTTTGTCCTGTGCTAACAGTTCTCTTCTCACTCATGCATTTGCCAAGTTCAGTTTTGCTCATGCAATGAAATACAGTACACACTTATGTTTATGTACTCATAGTCAGTGAAATCTGTACTTAGTGATTTCTTTTGGTCTTGAAGTGTATAAAGTACTAGTTATGCCACCGCTGAATTTTGGAATATTCATCTTCTTATATGCACTGTGTGTAGTTGTTTCTCCTTGATGACATTACTAATTCATGTTTGGCTTTTTTGCTCTGTTCATTAAGGTCTTTTTTTGAATGGATGAAATCCATGGTCCATCCACATGGATGGGCCCACTTTAGGCCCAGCCAAACTCATCCAAAGGTGTTTGTCACTATTTAGTTCATGAAGTCAAATGTTAACATTCTTCGAACCATATGGTTTGCTGATTGTTGGAACCTCCACACCCAAAAAATACTTATGTCATTTACTTTACAGTTACATCGAATACTATCATGAAGAACTTGTTATTCATCTCAGTTCTAGGAGGAAAGATTGCTTTAAAAAAATTGCTGCAGAGATTAAAATTGGTATGTTACAGTTTAAGTGTCTTTTGCAGGTAGAGTGTTGCAGGCAGCTTTCTGGTATGGGCATATTGTGCACTTCAGAATATACCCAATCATATATGCGATTCCTTTTGTAATAGTTCTTGGCAAGGGCTATGCTGGTCCTGTTGGTAGGCCTACTCTTACAATCTGGAGGTCCAAACAACAGTTGCAAAATGACAAAGTCGGTCAAATAGAAGAACCAACATCATTCCTGGCCACTGTTTGGGGTTTCCTTTCAAACTTCATAAGCAGAAATGCGATCCTGTTTGGATTACTCTCTGGATCTATGTTCTTTGCCTGGACCGGTGTTTTCTTCTATCTTTATGGGTGGGACTTCCTAAATGAAGCATTACTTTACCATCTTACTCGTACCGACCCAAGACACAATTTCTCGATATATTTCTACCACATATATCTACATCATCAGCAAGGGTTCTCAAGTATTCAGAGGCTTGCTTCGTTTCTTCCTCAACTGATCGTGCAACTGGCACTCATTCTACGCTTCTCCAGGGATCTTCCATTCTGCATGTTTCTTCAGACGGTTGCATTTGTTGCTTTTAACAAGGTACATGGTGACTCACACATACATTTGATATTTCTTTTATGCTGTAGTGCCTTAAGGTAATTACTGTCAGTTTGTTAAACAAGCAGGTGATGACGGCACAGTACTTTGTGTGGTTCTTCTGCCTGTTACCCCTCATCCTCCCTTGGAGCAGCATGAAACTTAAGTGGAAGGGTCTGGCCTGTACGGTAGTGTGGATGGGGTCCCAACTGCATTGGCTCATGTGGGCTTACCTGCTGGAATTCAAGGGCCGAAACGTTTTTGTGCAGCTATGGGTTGCAGGCCTCGTGTTTCTGGCTGCGAACACCTTTGTTATGCTCATGGTGATGAAGCACCACAAGTACACTCCGCTCTTCTCATCACCGGTGAAGTCTGGCAACAAGGTTGCTACCAAGAAGGAATAATAGCAGCGGTTGGGCTCTTTCCATTTTGCCAACTGATGTATGATGAGAACATGGATCATGTTTGTTTCTCTTTTTTTGTGTTTCTGTATCAGATCATTTGTGACTTGAATGCATCATTATAGTTTTGCCCGTAGATAATGTGGTGACATTACATCAGAAGTTTTTTTTATATCAGAATTTGCAATTGGTTCAGATTTTTATTTTATAGATGGGGGAAGCTGGTTAACTTTATTTGGTTGGAGCTGGTACACTGGTACCTGAACCCTGATAGCCCTGGATCCTACTCATGTGTGAACAGGAAAGTGCTAGAAGTAGTGTACTTTTGTTTCTTTGTGCCTCGGCGTATGCGCTTTTTGCTAACTCCTCGCAATTAGTTGGATCGAGGCAAGCAATATGAGCCACTGGGCCCGTATGAGTAAATAGGTGTGGCAAATGCCGTGCCTTTGTTCTGAAAAATGAGAAGGGAAGCTTGCTATTTGCGCCACGCTCTTCATGCAGAACATGGTCACATTTCACGTGTGTTTATAGTTGCTTGGGATTGATTCCTCTTGTTGCTCGAATTTTGCAGTTTGTAAAACAAAGAAAATATCTGGTTACTGTCTGACTATGTGCCATATGATGCCATAAATTCTCTTACACAGCATGTGTATAATGTGACCGCGTGGCCTAATGGATAAGGCGCTCGCCTCCGGAGCGGGAGATTGTGGGTTCGAGTCCCATCGTGGTCGACATTTTTTTTTATATTGTTTTAGTTTTAATATGTATCGGTTTTTTTTTTCAAGACCCGCGCTTCGTGGTGAGTGGTGACGGTGGAAATACTGACCAGATGGGCTCAAGCATTATTTTTGTTATTACTGGAAAGTGTGGAAAACCATTTTTTTCTGGAATGATGACAAAGAGTTTTGTCGCGTACTGTATCATTAGAAGAGAAAAACCACAGCAGGCAGATAACCATGTGCATACGAAGATAACTACTGTGCATAGTTTGATTGTTATGGCCGCAAGATAGAAATTCGGGCCACCAGATCAAGAAACTTTTCAGCGAATGAAGTGTTTGTTAGGATACCACTAGAGTCTATTGGGCCTGGGCTGACTGTATAGTCTATTAGTGTTAGGGTTAATTAGAGATAAGGGTCGCTTGCTTAGATGTCAAGTAAGCCTTGCTTGAGAATTAAGTAAACCTCTCTATATAAGGAGAGAAGATGTATCAATCTAGTTGAGCAAGAATTAAGAAGAAAACCCTTCCCTCTTGCTTGGCCTCGAGCAAGCCCCCAGCCAGCCGCCTCCTCTCTCCCTAGCCTCTAGCCGGCACAATCCTAGGTGTGAACAGTACCGCGGCCACTGTAGCACGATAGTTGCCACCATTCCCTCAGCTCTCTCACTTTTAATCCTAGCAGCCACGTAACAGTGTTTTCTTCTCACAACAAATCAGCATAAACCAAATTTCAACGAAATGAACATGGCCTTGAGAAACTAGACGAGGAACACCCCTCGGCGACATCCGCCTCGTTCGGCTGGCTGGTGGCTGGTGCTGATTTGTTATGAGAGAAAAATACTGCTAGCTGGCTGGTGACTGATGCTGAAATAATGTGAGAGAAAAGCACTGTTAGCTAGCTGGCAGCAGCCAGCCGAACAAGGCGATCGTGTCTACCACGCTGCGACGTTGCCCTAGGCTCCCAGCGAGCCCATCACCGCTAATACATTCACGTCACCTCCATCCCAGCGAGCCCATCACCGCTAATACATTCACGTCACCTCCATTGACATCGACTCAGCGACCTCTGCTGCCTGAAACTGAACTCATCACTAAGAACATGATGGTATACTACAACGCACTATCCCTGAAAGAGGCATGAAGAGCAGACAGAGGTAGAAAATAATCCACTACTGATGCAGAGCTTTCCTTGTGGCCAAGTTAAACAACCAAGAGTCATAAATGAAACATTCGAAAGGTCAAATTCCATTGTATAGCCGAAATGTTGAAGCACACCATCCCCTCGTTCTCCACTACAGGTGATCTGGTCTGAACCTTAAGCCAAACAAATGTTGCTCTATTAAAAAATGAGGAGCTACAACAACTTTCACTGGTTAAATACTACTGCCAGGAAAAAAAACATTTGGCACGGGGGAGTCGGGGAGATTGCTGGATGCTATCTCTTCACGCCATCTTTCTTTGAGAACAGCCGCAAATTTGCAGTTTGCCGGCGCCATTCATTTATCGGTACCTAAAGCATACATAGCCAACTGTTAGAATTTGTTGCTATACTTACTAGCATAAAGAGGGGAGCAAAGTTGCAAGGGTATGGCCGTTGATATATGCTTACAGCGGGGAATCCACCATAGTCACCAGGCTCCTGAATATCCTTTGTCACCGAGCTATTAGCTGCGAGTCGAACCTGCAGGAAGGTTGCAGAAATAGTAAGAACAACAACAAAGAAGCCTGATGGTCAAGAAAAAGACAGTGGCATCAGCTTAATTTTCATGAGAAGTTGGGGTGGTGGTATGCAGGTGCTTGCCATAACTATAAACAGGGAACATCATTTGTTTGACTACATTCTATTTGCTGAAACCACCAGATGCGAAGACACAAGTTGCATATAAACTTCTTAGGCTCAGCTGCTCAGCATGAAGACAAGAACAGCTTGCGCCCTTGTAAGCAGGACTGAATCAGAACTAAAAGGATTCAAGAGTGCTCGGAGTAATGTAACCAGGATATGACATTAGACAAGGCAACAAAATGCTGCACTAAATTCAATCTAGTTTTGATACAAGGTGCACAAAGAAGGCAAAGCAAAAAAAAAAAAAAAAAAAACAGAGCTGTGAACACAGCACCTTTGATACAATGGAGACATGGTCTCGAATTGCCACTCTACCACCCAATGTAACATAGTCCCCCAGTCTGCATGGTCATAACAGGATGAATCTTGAAAAATGGCCCACAAAAACCATATAACGATCCTAAGCAGAAGAAACATGTAACCGATGAAGCTATATACATACGTTGCAGAACCAGCAATCCCTACTTGCCCACATATCATGCAGCACTTTCCGATTACCACATTGTGGCCTATCTGCAAGAAAAACTGTCAATTTACATGAAAGGGAGAAAAACCAAACCTACGCAGGAGAGATAATACCTGGACCAGATTATCAATCTTGGTATGATCTCCGATCATTGTCTCTCTCCAGCTGCAGTTAATAACAGGTGAAGTTTGAGCACAATTCTACTGCAGCCAAATATATAATCAAATGAAAAGAGTATAGCTTCGGTTAAATGAAAATCATGGACCTGACAATAGAAGAACTGCAATCACATTTTCTCAATATCAGCAATACCTTGAGCACTTAAAAAGTTACCTGCCTCTGTCAATGCATGTGTTTGCGCCTATTTCTACATGGTCTCCAATTCTTGCATACAGCATCTGACAAATAGCAAGATATTTCAGTATAGATGAAAAAGTACATGTTACTACCCCATACAACCCTTTACACCCAAAGCTACTTCAGTTGGTCCAATATACCCCATAATGAGATTTGTCTTTTTGTTTATCCACGTACAAGTTGAGCTTTAAGTTCTAATATAGAACTCCACAAATTTGAACTTCATATTCAACTTGTAAGTGGAGAAATAAAAAAGACAACTCTCATTAGGAGTGGGTTGGACCAACTTAAATAGTTTGGAGGAGTAAACGGAGCCTAAATTTTATTCACAGGGGTTAAGCAGGAAAGGTAGATTATTCAGGGTAGTAGATGGACCTTCCTATTTGGTTTGATATCCAAATCACATCCACTAAAGACTCCCAAATCTACAGAATAAGTCAGCTAGTTACTAAACATTGGGTGGGAATGCATTATCTCAAGATCTTTTTGCTATCGGACTTCAGGTAAGTAGGATGGATTAAGTATGATAACTGTCAGACTAAGCTTTTCCTTACCTATATAAGATCATACTAAATATTGCAGTAACACAGGCCATAAGGTAACCTTAGTTCTGAACATGTCAGTAGCTTTAATTTGGATTCTACTAATTAACAATCTTCAAAAAAAAATTACCATAGGGCAACAATGGTGAGCAACTGAGCACTAACCTGTGGTTTCTTCTTAACCTGTCCAGCCTCATCCACAAAAAACCCAAAACCTGCAACCATAAGATGTTGACATGAGCATATCATGAGAATATATGAATTATATTCTTTGAAAGGAGTATATCAAGCAATCTTATCATATACCATTATACCAAGTATTTTTAAAAAGAAAAAGAAAAGGTATGTGAGTAGCCAAAAGGCAATACAATCTGCTCACTAGAAAAAAGTGACAGTGTCGAACGATCTGATGGGATGACGTAAAAAACTAAAATGAGTATATATGCTCACCGTCTTGACCAATGGAGGCTCCATTGTGGATAATGCAGAAATCACCCACTGAGCAATTACTTAAGACAGCATTGTACCTACACATTTTAAAACCAATCTTCGTTCTCAGCAAATCCCTAAATCAAGAGTACACATAGGTGCTCAAATTAAATTCAAGAATCAGCATACCCGATCCTAGTTGACTGTCCAATGGAAACTGAAGGCCCAACCACGGCTCCAGAACCAACGACGACCTCTCTACCAAGGACAGCACCGGAGTGCACGACCGCTCCGGGCTCCACCACAGCGGTGGGGTCAACGGACGCTGCCCGGTGCAGGATGCCCCCGCCATTGTGCCACGGCAAGAACTCCACTGAAGCAGTGCCAGGATCTGATCATTCAGCAAGTCACAGGTCACAAATATTTCAAAATTAGTAAAGTAATTTTTTAAAAAAAGGAACTGAAGTTTTGTGGCACTGGAGTCGATCATTACTTACTGCTGCAAGCAGAGGAGACGCCGCCCAGGTACCGCGCAAAGTGACAGGCAGGGCGCGGCGGCACGGAGTGTAGTGACAGCGCTGCCTCCGCCGCCCTGCGGACGGTCCTAGGCAGGATGGCTGCCATCCTTTACCTGGGCGAGTGAAAAAAATAACAAATGAACATATGTTCTACTAGTGAATTTTTTGGGCAAAACATTAAAATGGGGGCAGAAATCCAAACCAAGTTAGTCGATCCTGATGACGGATGACAAGACAAGCTGCCTCGCGCTTTAAAGCGAAAGGACAGAGTCGGGGGATCAGCAGTGAACAATTACGAGCTTAACCGCGAGAAAAAAAAAAACTGGGTTTTCAAATCGCACTCGCACTGGATATTTTTAGTGTGTGGGTGTAAAGGGCTTTGACTGACTGATGGATTTTTTCGTGTTCTTTCAGCCTCCGCGCTTGAGCAACTCCTGGCCTGTCTGTGCTCTGGTCACCGGCGGCGGCGCTCGCCGACTACGAAAATGAGGCCTGGCCCTTGTTTAGATTGGAAAAAAATTTCAACCCGATAAATAGTACCACTTTCGTCTTATTTGACAAATATTATCTAATCGTGGACCAACTAGACTCAAAAGATTCATCTCGTGATTTACAACTAAACTGTGTAATTAGTTATTTTTTTACCTACGTTTAATACTTCATGCAAGCGGTTAAAAATTGATGTGATGGAGAGAGAGTGAGAAAACTTAGAATTTTGATGTCATCTAAACAAGGGGCTGGTTTAGATTGAAAGTTTTTTCAACCTGATGAATAGTACAACATTCGTTTTATTTGACAAATATTTCCAACTAAACTGTGCAATTAGTTATTTTTTTTTACCTACATTTAATACTCCATGCGAGCGGCTAAAAATTGATGTGATGGAGAGAAAGTGAAAATACTTGGAATTTTGTGGAGAACTAAACAAGGCCTGAGAAGAGGCGCTCGGGTGCACGGGTACCTGCTAGCAGCTGCTGCCTGCTGGCATCCCGCCGTCGCTGCACCAGGTCTTTGCCGTTGAGCCCTGAGAGGGCGGAACGCAGCGGCGCCTCGTGCTAGCTGCCGAGGAACAACCTCCCTGATGTGCTCAAGCAAGTAGGGGAAGGTCGGGATGCGCCGCCGCCGGTCGGAGACTCGATCGGAGGAGAGGGGCGCTGACGCTGATGGGGCGGTGGGTTCAGTATTGGGCCTGGGTTGTAGTATTTGCTACTGGGCCTCTCGGCAGTTTCAGTTTTTTCCTTTTTCGTTTATTCAGAGGTACGGAACCAAATTACCAAGGTTAGTGTTTGGTTCGGGGCTAGGTGGAAATGTGGAATGGGATGTCCTAGCTATTATTTTTGGGGCGGAATCATCTCAGCTTAGCATTTGGTTGGATGTACTAAAGAGAACATAGTCATCCTCGTTTTCCGTTTGGTTGTGAAATGATATTGTTTTTTTTACACCGTCAAGTAGCAGATAATTGTGGGTCCCACCTAATTTCAGCCAGCCCCACTTGTCATACGGCTAACTTTCTTTTTTTTAATTTTGTCGCCCTTATCTTCTTTTGTCTCCTCCTCAAGCCGAAGAGCAGAACGCCGCCCCCTCCCCATTCGCTAGAGAGCAGAACGTCGTCGCGCCCTCTTCCCAGTGTCGGCCGCCGAAGGTGGCCCCATTCATCGCTGACCCTACCATCGAGTTCGCCGCCACCCCTACTCCGTTGAGTCTGCCATAGTGTCTGCGAGCAAGCAGTGGGAGGCCATGCATGTGGGAGCTCCTTCAGCCATGCCCGAGCCAGATCTTACTAGGAAGGATGGCGCACAAGCTCGCCCACCACCAGGGAAGAAGGAAAAAGAGGAAGAAGAACACCGTCAGCGGAGAGGAATCACGCGGCTTGGCCGAGAACACGGAGACGATGTTTGAAGTGGGACACCTTTGTCCGTGGTTTTCCTTGGATGCGCTCGCCCCCAGTTTTAGCGAATATTCTAGGAATATTCCCCCCCACCTACTGACTATCAACCAAACACCTAGAAAACTAGGTTCTTCCTCTCCCGTTCCATTCCGTCTCCCAAACCAAACACTATTTAAGGGATTACTTGGTTCCTGAAAGTTCTCTTGCCTCACATTGCTCGGCAAGGACAAGTGATTGGTAAGTGTCTAGAATCTTGCTTTGCTCGGCACTCTTGCTCACCTTGGCAAGGATTTCCTTGCCTACGTAGGCGAGCCAAATCGGCTCATCCACACTAGCAAGAGCTAGATGCTCAGTCACGTCTTTTTTCCGTCCTGCTATTTGAAGCTCCGATTAAAAGGGTACTAGCTGCAGAATCAAACAGAGAAAGCAATCTCACTTTGCTTTGCTAGCTAGGACAAGGCGAGGATGGTGAGGCAAGCAACGCAGCAAAGATTTCAAGCACGCCCTAAATCTCTGGCTACGGATGTTTGAGGAGAATCTCGCTATTTGCTTTGATGTATGTACAATTTAAATGCTATATGCCGCTATGGCCTAATTTAATCAGCTATTAGCTGTTTCCGAAGGTAGACCATTAAATACCTTAGTTGGCGTTTTAAAACACTACAAATTACCCTAAGAAAATTTTCGGCTTGGGTTATTTTGGTTTCGATCTTAGTTAACTTTGATCTTCGATTATTTATAAGAAAATTTTCGGCTTGGGTTATTTTGGTTTCGATCTTAGTTAACTTTGATCTTCGATTATTTATTGATTAACGAGTAAATTCAACAACTTAAAAGGATTGTATCTCGTTGAATCTCCTGGCTACGGGATGGAGACCGGAATACAGAGTTCTTCCAAGCGAAGGCTCGGGCGAGGAACCGAACTAATAGAATCAAAGTTCTGAAGGATGAAGTGGGCAACGAGTTCACAGACCAAGATAATCTTGAACGCCTAGCATGTGAATTCTATCAGAACCTATTCGCGGCACAGGATGTCCTCCAACCTGAGTTGATATGCCGCCATGTGCCACAGAAAGTCACAGTAGAAATGAGAGAGCTGTTGGAGAGGCCTTTCACTGCTTTGGAGGTGGAGACGGCTCTCTTTCAAATGGCGCCGAGCAAGGCCCCAGGGGTCGATGGTTTCAATGCTGGATTTTTTCAGACTCATTGGCAACTAGTCAAGGATTGTGTGGTCAGTGCTGTGCTGGGTTTTTTAAATGGGGGCGAACTACCAGAGGTGGTGAACCAGACGCTTTTGGTACTCATCCCAAAGGTCAGCAACCCGCAGGACCTGACACAGTATCGGCCTATTTCTCTGTGCAATGTTTTATACAAGCTGTGCTCTAAAACGATGGCAAATAGGTTACGGGTGATTCTTGATGATATTGTCTCGGAAGAACAAAGTGCCTTTGTGCCGGGACGTTTAATAACTGACAATGTGCTGATCGCCTATGAATGTATTCATCATCTGCGATATAAAAAGGGAAAGACTGGTGGTTGCGCTGTTAAACTTGACATGGCTAAGGCGTATGATAGAGTTGAGTGGAACTATCTGAAGGCAATAATGCAAGCTTTGGGATTCCCGGACTCGTGGTGCTCTCTTGTGATGAAATGTGTTTCGTCGGTTTCTTTCTCTGTCCGAGTTAATGGAGTATTCTCAGACAGCTTTAAGCCGACGCGAGGTATCCGACAGGGCGACCCAATTTCGCCGTATTTATTTTTGTTATGCTCCGAGGGCCTTTCTTGCATGCTGAAGAACATTGGCCCCCTATATTTATCAAGAGGAGTGAGAGTAAGCCAACATGCACCGTGGATTTCTCACCTCCTTTTCGCCGATGATTGTCTGATCTTTACACAGGCAACCAAAAGGGGGGCTGAGCGTGTAGCTGATATTTTGGATGACTATAATCGGGGCTCAGGACAATTGGTTAACAAACATAAGTCGGCAGTTTTCTTCAGTCCGAACTGTTTACAAGAATGTAAAGATGAAGTGCAAGCATGTTTGCAAATCCCAAATGAAGCTCTCGGTGAGCGGTATTTGGGCTTGCCCACTGCAGCTGAAAGAGGGGCTTCTGATGCGTTCAATTATGTGCCAGCTCGAGTGAGAGCTTTTGTTGGGGGCTGGGCTGAGAAGAATTTGAGCTGTGCGGCACGGGAGGTTCTGTTGAAAGCAAACGCACAATCGGTTCCAACCTACCCGATGTCATGTTTCAAATTGTCACCAGTGGTTTGCCGTAAGCTCACATCAGCGGTATCTAACTATTGGTGGGGGAGTTCGCTAGACAACCATAAGATTCATTGGTTGCGGTGGGAAAAGCTAACACGGTCTAAGTGCCAAGGAGGCATGGGTTTTAGAGATTTCTCATTGTTCAATAAGGCGATGTTGGGAAAACAAGGGTGGAGATTGCTCACGAGACCGGATTCGCTATGTGCTAAGGTCCTAAAGGGGAAATATTTTCCATCTGGTGATTTCCTTTCAGCGACCAAGAAGAGGCGAAGCTCGGCTACATGGAGAGCGATCATTCATGGTAGAGAGGTGCTGGAGAGGGGATTGATCAATCGAATTGGTCCAGGAAAGATCAACATTTGGCAAGACAACTGGATCCCGGGGCTCCGGTCTCTAAAGCCGCTGGTTAGAATGCCGAAGGCCACTGCTGAGCGGGTTTGTGACCTGTTTATTCCAGGGACGCGTGTTTGGGATGACAGGGCTGTACACAATTCGTTCATGGCATTAGAGGCGATGGAGGTGCTGAAAATCAAACCGAGTGCACGTCTTGAGGAGGATGTCCTGGCATGGGCTTTTGAGAAAAATGGCACTTACTCTGTGCGCTCGGCGTATAGGCTGCTCAGGGAGGACCAGGCAGCGGAAGCAATGGCTGCTGCGAGCGAGACGGGCGCATCAAATAACGATCGCTCCTGGAATGCAGTCTGGAAGTTGAGTGTGCCTCCGAAGGTGCGTGTTTTTTGGTGGCGGGTTCTTCATAATTCACTGCCATCGAAAGGGGAGCTGAAGCGAAGGCACGTGGCTAAAGAAAGCTATTGCGAGATGTGTGGTGAGCCGGAGGAGTCCCTGTATCATATTTTCTTCTTATGTCCAGTGGCAAAACGGCTTTGGATTGAAATCAAGAAGCTGACGGGGGTAACGATTCCAAACCTCCATCCTTGTACCTGGGCAACAGATGTTCTACATATGGAAGTTTGCTCCTCCAAAGAAGCCTCGGTAGTAGTCTGCGGAGCGTGGACATTATGGACCGGTAGGAACGCTTGTCGCCATGGCCGTAAGGTCTGGGAACCCGGGGCTACAGCGCGTTATATTTCGTCCATGTTGGAAGAGCTGGCAACGCTAAAAGCACCTGTCCAAGCGGCTAAGCCACGACATAAGATGATTTGGGAAAGGCCGGATGAAGGTTGGGTCAAGGTCAATACCGATGCTGCTTTTGATTCAAATACGAGTACTGGCAGCGCTGGTGTGGTGATCCGCGATCATATGGGCCAGGTGGTCTCGGCGGCGGCGCGTTGGTTCGATGATGTGCCGGATGTCTTGACAGCCGAAGCAATGGCGGCAAAGGAGGGGCTGGAGCTAGCGGTTGAAAATGGCTATGATTGGGTAATACTGGAGATCGACTGCTGCGGCTTAAAGAATCTGATTGAGGACAAAGCTGGTCTTAGGTCGTCTATTGGTGGTCTTTGTTTCGATATCACAGAGATAGGCAGGAGTTTTCTTGATTTTAGAGTTGTGTGGGTGAGTAGAGATGCTAACTCGGTGGCCCATTGCTGTGCAAGCATGGTGTCAGCCACAGAACGCTCTCTTTTTTGGCTTGACTATATCCCGGATTGGTTGTTGGGAATAGCAGCCGCAGATTGTACTCCTGTTACTGATTAATGAAAGGTCTGTGATGCTCAAAAAAAAAAAAAAAAAAAAGGATTGTATCTCGTTGGTCCAACAAATTGAAAAGGTATAAAGAAATATATAAACTTATCGTATGTGTGCGTCTTCAGTCACATATACGTCATGCTGTGTGTTTTTGCCACCTGGCAGATGACACGAACGATTTATATATGTTGCCCCCTTTGTTTCTTCCCTATTCTCATCTGGATTTACGTGGTTTGATTCCTTGTTTTCATATATCGATGATTGATCGCCTCTTTAGCATAGCGTCAACTGGAGTATCATAACGGGTACCACCGGTCGGCTATGGTACTTGGTAGCCTTCAATGGCGATGGAGCCACACGACATGAACAAGATCGACTCCCTCCGATCGATTATGATTCATAATTATCCTCCTTCCTTTGTCCGTGCAAGTTCGCTTTCAGTGTGTCCACGCCCACGGCCCACCTGAGCAATCGAGTATACTATATTTGTATTAGATGTGTGGTACCATGTGAAATATGATTAGACGTGACATAATAGTAACTCAGCAGAATTAATAACAAGAAAAAATATTGGACCCGTGCAATCGGCTCATATCTCGATCCTCTCCGTCTTTACACCCCCAACATTCTTTTTGCGAGCCAAGGCTATCTAACAGACGCCCTAAAAAAAAGCCCATCTAATAGACGTCTCAAATCAAGTTTTTTTAATTTTTTTTGTTATAGATCGAGCTTCCGATTAAATATATATTTATTAGAGCATAAGAGCATCTCCAAGAGATTTTTCATATCCTTCCTAAATGTTACGAATAGAGATTTCGGTGTAAAACTACGATCTAACAGCTTGTCTAAATGGTCATCTAAATATAGTCATTTTCTATTCCGGATTTTTCGTTAGCCAAAAATAGAAGACGAGAATGACTCTCTAGAGTGCGCATAAGATATAGAAAAACTATTAGAGGGTAAAAAATATAGAAAACGACTTCTATACAAATGACTCTCTACGTGACGATTTAGAAAGTGAGATGTAGAAATACTCTTGGAGATGCTCTTATGCGCACGGGTGTTTGGATCTAAAACTAAAGTTTAGGAGGTGTCACATCAGGTGTTTGATACTAATAATAAAACTAATTACAGAAGCCGTGATTAATTCGCAAGACGAATCTATTAAGCCTAATTAATAATCTATCATTAGCACATATTTATTGTAGCACCATATTATCAAATCATGGACTAATTAGATTTAAGGCCAGTCTCAGTGGCGAGTTTCACGGCGTTGTTTCCAAGACTGCCACATCACACGAAATGAAATGAAACTCATATGAAACACACGTCCACAATAGAGAGTTTCATTCTCTAGTTTCATAGGCATTTAATTTCATGACTCAGAGAGAGTTGGTAATCGTGCCAAGAGAGTTTCATCTAGATGAAACTCATTTCTTCTCTCTCTTCTTAAATACATTGCCATGTCATCAAATATGCCTATGTGGCAGCCTATTTAATACAAATGAAACTCTCGTGACACTCCCACTGAGACTGGCCTAATAGATTTGTCTTGTAAATTAGTTTCAATTAATTTTGTAATTAGTGTATATTTAATACTATAAATTAATGTCTAACATCGATGTGATAGAAAGTAAACTTGAGAAGGTGGACCAAATACTTACGTGCATTCTTTTGTTATTGGGTCCGGTTGCAAGGCCATGATCGATCGTGAGGCAGTAGTCACCGAGCTAGGCGCCCCACTGCTCGTGATAATGAATCGTGCATGCGACGCGTGTGTAGGTCGGCGGTGGTGGTTTCCTTCTAGAATTCGGGCGCCGCCGGCACGTCGCACATTCGCACGTGCCTAAAAGCTTCCTGCGCCACCCGCCGCGCCTGGCGGCGACACGCCGGCCACCACAGCTACCGACCGCGGCTGGTTGCTCTCGACATTGATGAGCTCTCTCCTAGTCTAGTCTCCTCTCGGCATACGGAGTAAGGTGTGTGGCTGTGGTAGTGTTTAGATGGTGTAAAAGTTGGTGTAAAGTTTTTGTAGCACTTTTCGTTGTTATTTGGTAAAATTTATTTAATCATGGACTAACTAGGCTTAAAAGATTCGTCTCGATATTTACAGACAAACTGTGTAATTAGTTATTTTTTTACCTATATTTAATACTCCATACATGTGTCCAAAGATTCGATGTGACGGAGAATCTTGTAAAATTTTTGGAAGTTTGAATGAACTAAACGCACCCTGTGTGGCTTTGAAGGGTGCAATATAGGCCTCGTTGAGATGGTAAATTTTTTCAATTTTGTTACTGTAGCACTTTCGTTTGTATTTGGCAATTAGTGTTCAATCATGAATTAATTAGGCTCAAAAGATTCGTCTCGTGATTTACAACCAAATTATATAATTAGTTATTTTTTTACCTACATTAAATGCTCTATGTATGCGTCTAAAAATTGATGTGACGAAGAGAGAGTGTAAATATTTAAAATTTGGAAGGGAAGTAAAAAAGACCTAGAACTTTCCTTCTTCATACATGCGGAGTTCATGTCGTTTGGGCAAAATGATTACGCTGCACAATTACTCCTCTCTGCCTGACGAGCAGGATGCAACGACCATTAATGTGCGGTAACGTGCAAGACAGATGGATTAGCGACTTAGCGTGCACGTCAATTGGACCAGACTAGTAAAAGATAAAAACAATCCGAAAGATTAGTGAAGTACTCCCTCCGTTCCGAAATAAAAACACATCTGAAGTTTGAAATTTGTCCCACAAATGAAGGTAAATATAGGAACAGTATAGAGGCTAACTGGCAGCTGCCGCAGCTCAGCAGCTGTAGACAATCACGTTGGCGGCAAAAAAAATACTGACGGCAGCTAAGTGGAAGTGTCTGCACCACTCATTTGCTCACTCATTCCCATTGGAGTCACGTCCAGCGGCAGGCTGCTCCATCTGCACCTGTACTGCCGATCACTGCACTACACTTTTTAGGGGTAAAAATGTAATTTCACATCTACAGTAGTTTACACATTTAAATTCTAAACGTGCTTTTATTATGGGACGGAGGGAGTAGTTCCAATGACATGACTTGCCGTTTAGATCGCAGCTGAATTATTATAACTTTGATTATACATAGTCTGGATTATTAAAATCATGATTATATATTACAATGATAAGAGTCTTTAGCTCACTTGATTATTGTGGTTGATTAAGGTTGGTTAAAGTGAGAAATCCATATCTTATATTTTAGTTTGGCAAGTTAGACAACATGTTGGAAGGCAAGTTTGATTTTTAGCATCCGCTAGCAAATATATCCGTACGTTGCAACGGAAGAAAAAACTATCGACCGGTGATGGTAAAGGATGATTGTAATCTTTGATTAAAATTAGCAAAGAGTTAATTGCCAAGGTGACAAGGATTGGTCGCTTTTTTTAAAATCTTTTAACGTCGTCAGGAGCACTGAAATATTAAGTAAGCCTCAAGTGGGCACCTGTGCTAATTGCACTCTCAGACACAGACAAGACTACTCGAGTAGTCTCAGAAGTTTTTTTAATACCACCAGCAGCACTGAAATATCATGTAAGAACTTAAGTGGGCACCCATGCTGACTGCATGCTCAAACACGGACGAGACTGCCCGAGCAGACTCAGAACATGCCTACCAAGCACAACCCACACACACTATACACTACTCGACACATGCTTGGCCCCCTCCGGGAAAAACCCATGCAACACCTTAGTTCATTCCAGACAGAAATCGAACTCAAGCGGGCTAGCTACACGACTATAGATGCAATCATTGCACTACAAACGCATTCGCATCAAGGACTGACATATCTACCGATGATTATGATTATACACTTCTCTTAAATTTCAACGTGGCAACCCTTGGTGGGGATTGCATAGATACATTTATTTAGACTGGATTATACTATAAATTGTTGTTTAAGATTTAGTTTATTTATCTAAACTATTAGCTGATGCAGATTCTAATAAGAATAAGTTTTTGTTTCTAATCATAATCAATAACTTGATGGTGAAAATCTTTATTTTTTAGAAAAGTTCAATGGTCCAAAGGTCCATCATCAACAACTTTGGTGGTTAAAAAATGTTTTTAGAAAGGGTTAACGGTTCCAAGAACTGTAGTGTTGTATTTATTATTATTTATCTTTAACTGTTTTTGAGAAAAAAAACAAAAGAACACCAGATCAGTGAAATCATTATGGAAAACAGAAGGAAAAAACATCGGGCAAAAAATAAGCGGAGTCCAGAGTCCGGACAGAAAGTTGCCAAGCTCGGTTCGAATGAAGTTCAAAAACACATATTATTTTTATTATCTTTAACTATTTATTTATGAGAAAAAGAAAATTTGGACGGGAAGGTGAAGGGCTTGTTCGCTTGAGCTGAAAATAAACGGCTAAAAGTACTATTGACTGATTTATGTGAGAGATAAACACTATTGGCTTACTGAAAATAAATCGCTCGAGCGAACAGGCTGGAAAACGGAGAGAAAGCTAAAGCCAAACGTGGAAAAGGAAATAGACTCACGGAAGCAAACCAAGCGGACTCACGGAAGCCAACCAAAACAAGACTCTAAAGTCGGAGTCAAGAACGGAGTCACCAAAATCAAACCAAGTGGGCTACTGGGCTCACGGAAGCAAACTAACTCCGCCTCACCACGTCGTGAATTAAAACTGGACTCATCAAAATCAGACTTAGGAATTTATTCTAAAGATAAATGGAGATACTTTATTAGGAAAAGAAAAAAATAAAAACAACGCAAAAGCACTGGAGGAACGTATCCAATAGCACGAGCGGGAGACGGAAACGAGCCGAAGAAAAAAAAAGAGATGGAAACGGAAAAAAAAAGAGGACGCTGAGAGAAAATAAAGGAACGAAGGATTGGACTTTGATCAAAATTTTGTTGCACAAAATTTTTTTAGCTCTTACCCAATACGTTTTGGAATTGGACTTTGTATCACGCTAGACAAGAGCTATTCCGGGTTATTATATATATAAGTTCGAAGAAACTCTCCATTGTCCGGTAGTTAGGGGGTGGATGAAAAAATAGATGGACAAAAAAATAGGCGAAAATTTTGTCTCTTTATTATTAGGTATAGATATAGATATAAATATAGATAATCCTCCAAAAGCACGTAGACTATAGGATTACGATAATAGGGGTTTTGACCATAATAGTCCATCATATAATTAGCCATGTTTGCATCATAATATATAGGCTTTATTTGATACACGGAGCCGTGGCTAGGGAGTCGTGGTACGAAACTCGAAGTTGTTGTTGAGACTCGCGATAGCTAGGTCATCAGCACCATAGACCATTTGGCGTGATTCTCACGGCCAACCATCGATAATCAGCTTATAATTGTATCCAAATAGAGCCATAGGTTAGTTATTATAATTAGAGAGTATCAAACATGGTCTAAGAGCAAGTCCAATAACCAGTCTCTTTCTTTACTTCACAAATATTTTTTTTACTTATATGGGACAACGTGTAAGAAAAGAGAATTGAGTGTGTGGAGACTAGTGGGGAGAAGGGCCTCAATCCGTGCAATCAGCTAATTGCCGGGTGTAGCGACATGCTCCCTATTCTCTCACTACCACCGCATCCATTCATTGTGCTTGCTTTAAAGGCACATACAACGCCACTTAATATGCAATCTATATAGCACTTTTGGCCCCCCGTGTGACACCGATTAAATGAAAAGATAAGAGGACAAAATTGTCGTCTCGCAACACATCAACTCCGGCTCATCGCTGGAATGTCGGCCTACCTCGCATTGCAGCAACAACTTCGAGTCAGTGCCGCTTCGTCTCAATCCAGCGACAACCAAAAGAAATCAGATTAGAGATGATGCCAAACCTCTTCCTTGCAAGTCGTCCTCAAACAACTCCTTTCATACTACAAGAGATGCACCGGGCATCGGCCATGCGGAAGGTGAAGGGTGCAGTGACAACGCAGGTTGCCAAAGGTGAGCCGGTGACGCGGGACGTCAATGGCTCGGCTGTGAGCCTCTTATCATCCTTTCCAAGTGGCTCTTCCTCCAATACTCCTTTGCACCCTATGTGAATAAACTTTAATCCTAGTCTATCCAAATATGACTAATAGGTAGACTAAATTTTAGTTCAACTTCAATTAGTCATTAGTTTCCTAGTTGGCAAAGATATGCTAAACCGAACTACTCCCTCCATCCTGAAACCGAACTACCTCTTTCTCTCTCATGAGTAAAGAGCAGTGTAGTCCACTATTCAAGCATGACTCATAAAGTTTACAAGTAATTGGTATCCAAACAATAGCTAACTAAACTTTATGTGATAGTAGTTTAGTCCAACTAAACTTTAGTTTCACGTGATCCAAACACGCTCAAACGGTGTAGAAAACACCATTCATCCATTTAGTCTAATTTCTTAGTCTCGTCCAAACAATAAAAATAAATTAGGACAGGTCCATCCCTTTAAACAAAACAAACACACACTTTTCAAAATTAGACAAAACAAACACATACTTTTCAAAATTGGACAAAACGAACACATACTTTTTAAAATTAGACAAAATCATTCCATTTTACCTTGTTTTGAAAATTGAAACCAAACACATACTTTTCATGTTTCTCCTCTTCCTTCCGTCAAATTCAACGTTAGCCCGGAGCGTTGGAGACGCGTGTTCAGTCCTATGGCGATTTGCAAAAGCAACATAGGGTCAGAGTCAGACGAGAGACGACGGGTCCGCGACCACCGCCTCCACCGAGGCAACAGCATCTTGACGAAGCAAAGCATCGACACATATTGCCTCGTCACCAAGGCTCAGATCACAAAACAGCGGAAACCCTGGGATCTTTCCAGTAAATCGGAGCTGCAGTTCTTGACAGAAAGCACCCACCCTGTGAGACTCTCTCCGTTCGTGCTCGAGTCGTTGGACCGGACCGCACCAAAACCACATAATAAAGTTCTTGCCGAAACCGCTTAAGGCACATCTGCTGGACGAAAACCAACCAGAAGAATTTTAAATTTCTTTCTCTTGCCATTTCGTGTCAGTTATTACTTTGCTCCTCCCCTCCAGAGGAGGGAGCAGCAGATTCGGTGGGAGATTCGAGCAGAATTTTGCTGAAACTCCTCTCTTTCTTGCCCCTGCAAACTACCAGCCGCAGCCCCAGGTTGCTGAGTCCCCTTTCTTGCCCCTGCAAACTACCAGCCGCAGCCCCAGGTTGCTGAGTCCCCTCGATTTCTCCAAGCTTTTCAATTCCGTCCTCTGTTTCGGTTCCTCGCCCACTCGTCGGAGCACAGGTTGGTAAGGTGCTGATCTTTGGCGCCGGTTCCTGGCTTTGAGTTCGGTGATTACAATTCCTCAGTTCTTTCACTGCTTCAATTCCCTAACTCTGCCCCACATTACTTTCCCTCCATAAATCTAGTTTATTGACCCCGTTTCCCCTCCATAAATCTAGTTTTTTTTATTGACCCCGTTTCCTCGATAAATGTGTTATTCTGTAATCTGGATAATCTTAGCTCCTTGCCTAATTTCGAGGAGAAGTGCGATCTTTGTGTTTGCTGGCGAGCCGCATATCGAAATCGTTTTTTTAATATATAATAAAGCGCATCGTTTTTTTAATCTGTCCGGTTTGTTGTCAAATCCGTGCGTGTAATCAATTTTGTCCTCTATCCGCTTGAATTTCTGTCAAAGCCATGTTATTTTTGCTGTCTATGGGTGGAATTGTTCCTTCAGGTGATGTTCTGGAACTGGTAGATTGCTTTGTTCGTCTCCTTTTTTTTTTTCCGGCTACATTAGTATGACTATATCTGTCTGCTAGTACATGCATCATAATGGACAATCGGTGATTACAGATTTAAAGTTGATAGCTTAGTCTAGCTATGTGCTTGTGTGGTCCTGCCAGCGGTTCTGGGCAAGTTCACGAAAACATGTCGTATTGATGATGTATCGTGCCAGGGTTCTTCACCTAGAGCAAGCTTGCTTGTTTGTCTTGATGTGAATAACCAGTTATGAGTAGGTTTTCTTTCTTTTTTTATTTATTATAATGATTGCCACCGTTTACATGGGATCTGTTGATGTAATTTGCTCTGTCTGCTCAGATTGTCTACATATTTTCTTTCAAAAAAAAGTTTGTCTACATATATTTGTTTCCCTGCACCCTTTTGTTTCATTATCAAAATTTCCATCTCGGATAATGTAGCATGGGATGCATGACTTTTAGGATATACCATGGAACAGTACATGGACAATGTAGCTCTGATGGTAAAGGGAATAGATGGTACTCCATTCTAAATTATAAGACGTTTTAGCTTTTAGAGATACATAGATTTTGCTATGCACTTAGATATACACTACATAGTTAAATCAATGTATCTAGAAAAGCTAAAACGTCTTATAATTGGGAATGGAGGGAGCACTGTTGAAATGCATGGCTAGTGCGATGAATTATACGATAGCATACTTGTGTGTTCATGTTACATAGCGGTATCGGTTGAATTTCCAAAAAGTCATCTCCAAGCATTAGAATTAATATGTTAGCCTAATAGCTTGTTATTTTTATTTCATGGTAGGAGTAAGGAAGTCAGCAAACTAAAACTCAGTTTTTCTCGTCTTCGTTGGAAGTTTGTGTTTTCTTTTAGTTCTGATTTTTTAATCTTTCTTTTCTCCATGCTTGTTTTCATGCCTTTGTGAATTTATAGATGTTACCATATTCTGTTAGATGAATGGAAACAACATAATGATTTACTTATGCAGATCGGTGCACAAATTTGAGATGTTCCTCAAGTGATAAAGTACACTAAATGGTTGCAGGAGCATGAATCACTGACTTGTGAAGCAGTACCTTTATGGGAAAAGAAAAACTCCGTAAGCAGCCCTCTGGCCGTCTGATTGAATCTCTCAAAATGGAGAGGATGAGGAACATCCTGACTCATAGATATCCATACCCGCATGAACATTCAAGACATTTTATCATTGCTGTGTTTGCTTGTTGGCTTTTCTTCATTTCCTCGGATAACTTGCAAAACCTTATAATGAAGTTGGACAAGAATTTTAAATGGTGGTCCATGTATGCTTGTTTGATTGGCTTCTTCTATTTCTTCTCATCGCCTTTCATTAGGAAGACATTCAAACCAAACTATTCGAACTTCAACCGATGGTAAGCATTAACCCCCTTTTCTGTGAACTAGTACTCAAGTTAAAACAAGATGTTTGGTTCTCTGAAGCTGTTTCCAAATGCAGGTATATTGCATGGATATTCTTGGCAGCACTATACCATCTGCCCAGTTTTCAGTCAATGGGCTTGGATTTGCGGATGAATCTTTCCCTCTTTCTCACCATTTATATTTCTTCTCTAATTTTCTTGATGGTCTTCCATATCATATTTCTTGGCCTTTGGTATTTGGGTCTTGTTTCTCGTATGGCAGAGAAAAAACCAGAGATGCTTACTATAATACAAAACTGTGCAGTAAGTTCTGTGGTGACATTGGTTCATGTGTCTTCCATTTCAGTTCATATCTTTTTTGTTACCTGTGTGTTACCCATTTTCTATATCTTGTCTTATTTCAGGTTATAAGCATAGCTTGCTGTGTGTTCTACAGCCACTGTGGTAACAGGACTGTTTCAAGAGATAAATCTATTGATCGTAGAACTGCTAGCTGGATTGTATTCTCACTTTGGACAAAGCATGATGACAACACACTGATTTCAAGGCTATTACGTATGCATAAGTTTAAAGAACAGATTTGCTCCTCCTGGTTTGCTCCAGTTGGTTCTGCTAGTGATTACCCTCTTCTCTCTAAATGGGCCATTTATGGAGAAGTTAGTATACTGTGCCTTTTGTTTGTATTTAGATGATTATATTCGTTTTTCCTTGTAAGTTTATTCTTATCTGTCTGGTTCAGCTGTCTTCAAATGGATCAGGTTCCTCCAATGAAATTTCACCAGTCTACTCTTTGTGGGCTACATTCATGGGTCTTTACATTGCCAATTATGTCGTAGAGCGTTCAACGGGGTATGCCGACTTTCTAAGCACTTCAGCCTTCCCCATTTCTACAGAAATTTTCTTTTGATGAATTTGTACTGAAGGAACTTGGGAAATGCTGATAGTATTAATTCAGCTTATCACCCATCAGTTACATGATGAATGTTTTAGAATGGTATCTCTGTTCGTGGTGTAATAACATCATGATAGGAGTAACATATTCTCATGTTAGTAAATTTGGTTATTCTGATGCATGTGTGCATACTGACATAATTGAGGAGCCAAGTAAATGTGTGAAAACATATTTACAGTGATTCTCATCTTATTGGCTCGTAAATTTGGGTGCTTGGCATGTAGTGCTTATCACCTTGATGAGCAACTAACTGCCCAAAAAAAAAACTTTACTGTGTAACTATATAATCATAGGCGAATAACAGAAACTAAAATCTGTCTTTGGTTAGTTTAGTTCTGGACTAATTCCACATTTGTTCTCTCTGATTTGATTTACAGATGGGCTTTAACTCATCCTTTGACAATTTCGGAGTATGAGAAATTGAAGAAACAGTTGAAACCAGATTTTGAGGACATGGTTCCTTGGTACTCTGGGTACGATATTAGTCAATACACTAGTTCTTGTACTGCAAGTGATATGGCAAAAGTTACTTACAGGTTGGTAATTTGTTCTGCAGGACATCAACTGATTTGTTTAAAACTGTCTTCGACCTCATGATATCTGTGACTCTCTTTGTTGGTCGATTTGACATGCGTATGATGCAGGTACATCACTTCTTCCCTCTGCCATAGTGCCCTTATTGCATGGTTTCTGCTTAATTGCTTATGCATTTATTTCCCTGATAGGCACATAACAGTAGTGATTTATGTACTGCTTTGCACATAGGGGTTTATTTTTGCACTACAAACTTGAGTCTATGGTTGTCTTAAACCAATTATTAACAGTTTTTTACTAACCTTGACCAGGCTGCTATGAATAAAACTCCTGATGAAGCTAACAGCCACGGCCTTTTGTATGATCATCTTGATGGAAAAGATGAGCTTTGGTTTGACTTCATTGCAGATACTGGTGATGGTGGCAACTCTACATATGCTGTAGCACGATTACTTGCTCAACCCTCGTTAGTTATAAAATCTGATGATTCGAGGCTAACATTTCCCCGTGGACAACTGCTACTCATTGGTGGAGACCTTGCGTATGTTTTCTGTCGACGCTGACTACTAAATAACCAATAAAAACTCATCTGGTTCTTGGCAACTCGACATTCCAGCTACAGATGATATCATGTATTGCTATTATCAGTTTCATTGTTAATTTGTTTGCCTATATAATGGGAGTTTTCCTTGCTTATATTCACAGGTATCCCAATCCATCCTCATTTTCATATGAACGACGTTTTTTCTGTCCTTTTGAGTATGCTCTCCAGCCTCCTGCTTGGTATAAGCCTGAACATATAGCACTGGAGAAGCCTGAACTTCCCCTTGGGGTTTCTGAGCTCAGGCGGTACAGAGGACCACAGTGTTTCATGATTCCTGGAAACCATGGTAATTATTGCTCATATATGAAGTATGCCATATAATCTTGTGCAGCGACGCTTGTTCATTTTTCTTGTCATTTGCCAACTTCTGAATATGTTATGCCTTGTTACCATGAAAATGCCATGCATATTTTTGAAAACACATCATTCTGGATTGACGTTTCAAACAATCTATACGGCGATGAACAGATTGGTTCGATGGATTAAACACATTCATAAGGTATATCTGTCATAAGAGTTGGTTGGGTGGGTGGTTCCTACCTCAAAAGAAGAGTTATTTTGCATTGAAGCTTCCCAATGGATGGTGGGTTTTTGGTCTTGACCAAGCTCTTCATGGCGACATTGATGTCTACCAGTTCAAGTTTTTTGCTGAGTTGTGTCAACAGAAGGTAATTTCATTCTCTGATCTTCATGGTATCAGCAGTTGTGTCAAGGTTATTTTAAATTTGATGGTTTAATAGTAGCACATTACTCTATAAGCTTGATCAGTACTGAAGATCTTGTTATCGTAAGCAGAAAACATTGAAGATTATAAGATGTGTTTTTCAGTGACTTCATATTTACCACCGGAAGTATGCAGGTCGGAGAGAGTGATTCCGTAATTGTTATAACTCATGAACCAAACTGGCTCCTTGATTGGTACTGGGGTGATAGCACTGGCACAAATGTTGCATATTTGATACGGGAGTACCTCAGGGGAAGATGCAAACTGCGGATGGCTGGGGACCTGCACCATTATATGCGACATTCTTGCATTGAGTCAAAAGAACCAGTTCATGTACAGCACTTACTTGTAAATGGCTGTGGCGGGGCCTTTTTGCATCCAACACATGTCTTCGAAAACTTCAGGGTATTTTATGGGAACAAGTATGAAACAAAATCTACATATCCTTCTTACAACGATTCTAGCAAGGTAAGGCTGATCCGTACATTTTTATGTTATTCTAGTTCATTGCATGCCTGAGTTTGATTGCTCATGATGTTTGAGTGGTTTGTATTATCATGTGACTTCTCTTCTTTGTTTCATTTCCTAGATTGCGCTTGGTAATATTTTGAAGTTCCGAAGGAAAAATTGGCAATTTGATGTAATTGGTGGTTTTGTGTACTTTGTCTTGGTTTTCTCAATGTTTCCACAGGTGAGAGAAACTAGATGAGTTAACTTTTTTATGAAATGTATGGTAGAAAACTGCCCCTTCTTAGGTTAAAGTATAATAAGCTTAAAAATTATTTGTTTTTACATTCACAAATGCTAAATTAAATATTGCATGAAAAATAGTGTCATCTTTCTTCTTGGTGATACAAGTTTGTCGTCGCGCAAATGTTTTACTTGGGGTTCTACAACAGGTCTTGCCAATCCTGTAATCAGTGGTATATGTTCATAGGACCAGATCCCTGCCTATCTCCAAGGTTGTCTTAGACACATTTCTTAGGGTTCAAAAATTTTGTTGTGATCTTTTTTTTTTTTTTTGGTACAAGAGGACTACACCCATCAATTTGCTACCCTCCCACAAATTTCTGTGAACCAACAAATGGGGTTATATTCTGACCACAGGTAGCGAATTTGCAAATATAATATAATATATTATATTATATGAAGGGAAAGCAGCAATAGACCACATTACTAATCTGTGGATATTGACATATTGCACCAGCACTAATAAATTAATCAGTTAGTCCTATCTGTAACCTGACGCAAATATGTTCTGTTATCCAGTGTGACTCATTTCACATCTTACATGAAGACTCCTGGGCTGGTCGTATCAATGGTTTCTTCAGTGCAATGTGGAATGCTGTTTTTGAGATTCTTGAGCGATCCTATGTGTCCCTAGGTGGTGTTGTTACTCTATTGATGGTATCATTTTTCTTTGTACCCACGAAACTGTCGCGTAGGAGACGTGTTTTGCTTGGTTTTCTTCATGCCGCTGCTCATCTTACTTCGGCAGTGCTACTGATGCTACTCATGGAATTAGCTATTGAAATCTGCATTCGCAACCATCTATTAGCAACATCAGGTTCGTCTTTCTCTCCTCTCATTTCTTTTTGTGTGCATCGTTGCCTGATAACATTCTAGGTTGTTTGTCTTGAACCCTTAAGTATAAGATTATAGTGTCACAAGTGCTCAAGTTATTTTCTTTCCAGTCAGATCCTTCAACACTACAGCTTTGATTCTTACATGGCTAAACAATTTTTCCTAAAGAAAGCTCAACCATAATTTGCAGAAGAGCAGTATGATTCATGACCTGTCCTATATTCTCTGGATAGTGTAGTAGCTTGCAACAGCTGTATGTTCTTTTAGGTGGCCTCGTGTGTTATTATGTTTCTCTCATCCACAATGTAAAATGGAATTGTTGTTTTACTTGTTCTCAGGCTACCATACCCTTTATGAATGGTACCGAAAAGTGGAAAGCGAACATTTTCCTGATCCCACGGGACTTCGCGCTCGTCTCGAGCATTGGACCTTTGGACTTTACCCTGCATGTATTAAGTACCTCATGTCGGCATTCGACATCCCAGAGGTTATTTTTCATTTTTGTAAGCTATAATGAGATCATTTCTGATTGTTGGTGTTGTTTGCCACTTACGCCATATATGCTCTCTTTCAGGTTATGGCAGTAACTAGAAGTACAATCTGCAGAAAAGGAATAGAGTCCCTTCCCCGGGGAGGTGCCATCATCTATTATGTCTGTGTTTTCCTGTACTTCTGGGTCTTGTCAACACCTGTCGTATCGCTGGTGTTTGGGAGCTACTTATATTTGTGCATAAACTGGTTCCATATCCATTTCGACGAGGCCTTCTCCTCGCTGCGCATAGCAAATTATAAGGCATTCACACGGTTCCACATCAAGAAAAATGGAGACCTTGAGGTCTTCACCCTGGCCGTGGACAAGGTGAGAAGCTCGCTGACTTCAATACTTTTCACAAAAAAACAACTATGCTGCCATTCTGTAAAAATGATTTTTTTTGAAACAAACATTCTGTAAAATGATTCAGTTTTGTGAATGAACCAGGTGCCAAAGGATTGGATGCTGGATCCAGACTGGGACATGGAACCCAAGCAGCCACTCCAGATGAGCTACACCAGGAAGTTCCCAAGCAAATGGAGGGCCGCTTCGGGCCTGGACCCAATCAATGCGGTGCGCGTTGTCGACCGGTTTGTCATCCCACGAACGCCCTCAAGTCCACGAACGCCCTCAAGTCCAACAACACCAGGAGGCTCTGTGAGATGATGCTCATGTTGTGAAATGTTAATGTAATGTACATAAAGTTATCTTCGACTCGGGAGAAATTGTACAGTGACACAAGGTGGTCCTCTGACATGGACCAGGAGAAATAGGTAGGACAAAAAAACAGAGGGCAAAGCTCCACGAGATGAGGTCCAAATGTTGTACATCTTTTGTTATATCAGTTGCCCTGGTCAGGTGTAGTGATATGTTTTTCAAGCTTAATGGCCGTGACCCGTGCTCACTGCTCAAAAAATCATGTCTGAACGTGTTTAGATGTGTTCATCTGTCATCTCAACATCCTCTGTCATACACGAAACATAAAAATAAAAGCGGCCTGGCAGAAAATTCAATAATTTCTTGTCTCTAAAATTGCAGTAGCACACGAAAGCATATAAACAGTAGGAAACATGTAAATAAACACAGAAGTTTAACGAAAATCTTTGCATTAGACAGTGCATGGAACTAGAATTTATTGTCACTAAAATTGCAGTAGCACACGGAAGGATATAAACAGTAGGAAACATGTAAATAAACACAGAAGTTTAATGAAAATCTTGCATTAGACGGTGCAAGATTCCATGGTTAACATAGGCTGTATCGAGAAGCTGTTGGTGTAAGTTCCAACGAGTGGAGATGGTCACTCTTCCGGGAACATAACCCCCCCGTCACCCCCAAAAAAAAACGAAATGCTACTACCATGAAAGATAAACCCGTTGCTACATGTACTGACGGTAAACTTCAATCTCGCGCTGGCATATATATTCCAATCGAGATGGAGAGGACTCCCCTCTTCGCTGCTACTGCTAATTGCCCTCAGGTTTGGTGCCCCCATCAGAGTTCAATGGCATGTTTACTTTCTTATCTTCAAGGCAGATGCTTGACGTAGCCTGTTCACAGTTGTCGGACTTCCCATTTCTTAGCTTAGCAAGTGCTTGCAACAATGATGATGTATGATCTAGGATTGTACGAAGTTTCGATTCACCCATTGTGTTCAAGTTTGCGATGTCAAAATCAGTGTCAACCTTTTGTGCAGGTGCACTGGATGGATCATGTTCTTCAGTTGTCTCCATCAGATTTGAGGAATTTGCCTTGTTTGTATCTATTTCATACGGTTTCTCTGTTTGTACCTTGATAATAACACTAGGACACACTGCAATTCTGTTAACCTCCACTGGATTGCTGTCAATTGGTGCTGCAGGTATGTTTAGGTCAATGTCAAAATGCTTTTCACTTCCCTGATGGTTTTGATTCCTGTCCTGTGTGCAATTTCCTTTAAGCTGTTCTCCAACATTTGAAGAAGCATTGTTTTCTTCAAAGGAAGGACGCACAAGCTTTCTTCTCTTCCCTTTCCCACTGATCTCCTTTCCTAAATTTGCATACACCTTCCCTGCTTCACTGCGTCTCTTGAAGTTCAAGAAGGGAAGTTGTGGCTCTATGCTTACGTCTTCTTGCAGATCTAGTTGACTCAGCTGGTTCAGCGATGCATGAGAACAGTCCACAGACTGCTCCCCGACCAACGGAATAATAAGACCATCTTCAATTGGTCTATTTTTGTGGCTCCACTGTTCTGTCTTCCGAGAAAGAGAAGAAACCAATTGCTTGAGCGTGGGACCAGTGGCCTCTTGAGAAGTCAGTTGCTTCCTCACTGATAAACGAGAAAATACACCTTTTATTGGCAGGCTACACTGATCCTTTGTGTCGTTTTCAGCTCCTACAGTATGTTGTGTATATCGTGGATCAACAATACCATTTTCAACATCTGATGAATCTGAGGCATTGCCATGGGTACCATGTTTCATCTGATCATTTTCGAAGTCTTCATCACAATCAGGGATTTGAATGTAATCAGTAGAACTCATCTTCTGCTGATGAATTGCTGATACTGTTTTCCCATCACATCCAATAACTTGTGGGCATGTGGGAATATCTCGTTGGTTCAGTTCCTCCATTGTTAGCACTTCTCCTTCACTCAAACACTGACGCTCATATGCATGTATGCCATTATGTGTATCAGGGCGGCGTTGGTTGAAGCAGATGTCACATTGACCCTGATAGTCAGAGTTACTTTGTGGGTTCAACACTGGCAAACGAGGATATAATCGGTCATACGGAGGAAAAGTTGAATTCAAGTGATTCATCCCTTTGTAAGTTGGATTTTGAGTTCCATATCCAGAAGTTAATAAGCCATTGTGCATATGACCACGGCATAATGAATACGATTGGTTTGCAACAAATTTAGATCCTTCAATTGGGCCCTGGGCTGTAAATCCAGCAGGCAAGATATTCTGTGGATAGTTGTGTGGTAATGGATGTGATTGCCCAACCAACTGGTAGTGCCTAGTAGTTTCAGAGCAAGGGGCAGATACTTGAGTTGAAACAGCATCTGTCACTGAAGCAGCTGGGAAAAACTCTCTTTGAGAAAAAGGTTCTATTTGGTCATGATGGGAGCTGCAGGTGGGAGCAATTTGAGCTCCACTAATTTCAGCTCCTAAGGGCATCGGCATGTCTTGGTGTGCCTCAACATTAAGTGGTAAATCTGTGTGCATTCTTGTAGGAGTAGAACATCTTATGACTTCTGAAATGTTGGGAACCAAAAGGGGCAATTGATTACTGGAATGAGGAGGGTCTGGAGTCAAGTTTTCTTTGTCAGGTATCCCTTTGCTGGAGCAGTTTGTTTGCAAACACTCATTTTGTGGATAGTCATGAATAGGGCGTCCTACCCTCTTGTCAGCAAACAGTTCATAAAGCCGAACAACCTGCTAGTCAGAAGAAGTTTCCATTGTCATAGCCGTGCTATCAGAAGGTGCATTTCTAACATCATGTAGCAAAGCAGTAGTGAAGCAAACCTGCTCATATGAAAGGTCAAAGTAGAACTTCCTTGGCTGATAGTAGTTGTCTTCTATAGCAGGAAAAAACTCATCTTCACTTAGTGGTTTGCACTTCCAAATAATATTGATGCGAACCTAGAGAGGGGAAAAATAACAGCTCAAAAACAGAACGAATAGTTTATCTTTATATAATCATCTATACCATCAAAGCAGCTTTGTCCAAGATCTAGTATATCTTAACTGATGTATCTAATGTGCAGAAGTCATAGACATGAAAAGCAATGTGAGCACTTCTATTCCTAGTCCCATCATAAAATTTTATATTTTATATTAACAAGAAGAAGAAAAAAACAAGGTATTTATTGTCAAGATTCAGTTCTTGGTCTTACACAGCTTACAGTATTCCCAGTTTTAGCGAGTTCAACTTAGCACAACCAGCCTCACATGTAGTGCAAGCAACAAGCATATATATTCAGAAAACAGAGAACTGAGGAAAAGCATAACTCATAAGGCATCGTTGTTTAAAGGAATCCAAACTGACAAGAGTAGGATTAACCAAGAGGCACATATTAACTGTGAATTACCTGCGCAGGATATGAGCGGTGAATCGACCGAAATGCGGCACTGTTAATATTGAACCCTCCATCAGAGGCAGCCTCAAAGACCCCGTAGAGCTTACGCAGAGTATGGTCAAAGAGAAACAAAGGCATCCCTTTGCTGACATGGCTGACAAAGGATCGATACTCCAAGGGTAGACCGAAAATGTTTGCTTGGAAGCATTGCTCCCTCGTGAGGGTGTTGGACATGAAGATAGCTCCTGCCATGGAGCCAGCAGCATCATGCCTAACAGACAGCATAGGCCCTTCCTGCCTCATTCCGACGGACCTTGCACACGCACACAGGTGAAAATGAGTGAGAATCGGTTGCCACTGACATTTAATTAGTTATACAGGCTACACAGTAGTATTTCAAACAGTGAGGTGGCAGGATGTCAAAAATAATTTTAACGGTAGAAGGAAGCAAGTCAGAATAAAACAAAATAAATCCGGTGTTCAACTTAAGGAAGGAATAAATTTTATTACAAGAAAGGCTAATGAAAAAGGGTGCAGACCACAGCAAGTGCAGAAAAGCCTGTTCGCTTGTCCGAAATAACTGTTCGCCGTCGTTGCGAGAGAAAAATATTCCAGCTGAAAAAAAAGCTAAAAAATACGGATTATAACACAAGCGATCCGGACAAAGGAAGTTGAGAAAAGCTTCCCCCGCTTTATTTCAACGAAACAACAAAGGAACAAACAATTGTGGTCCAAGCACAAGTTTTTATTTTCCGTAAGAAACTGGTTCGACCAAACTGCAACGCAGAGCACCAAATCTGCAGTTAGCGGACCAGGCAACAAGCACGTATCAATCAATCAATAAAGCAAAAGGCAAAGGCAACGGTTGTGGCGCAGAGCACGGTGGTGGAACCGGAACCAAACCACATGGATCCAAATCATCCACAAGCGCGCTGAGACTTGCGGATACATATACATTGGCGAGTGAGTGCCGGGGCATACCTGCCGATCGTAAACCCTAACAATATTGGAGGTGAAGAGGGGGGAAAAAAGAAACGTCGCGATGCAAGTGGTGCCTCTAGCCTGAAGAAAGCGAGCGAGCCAACAGAAGATGCGGCACGGATGGGATGACGATGATCGCAAGAGCAGGTAGCTTGTAGATAGAGGGAGGGAGTAGAGGAGAGGGGGTTCGCACTTGGGATCGATGATCGCAAGAGCAAGTAGCTTGTAGATAGAGGGAGGGAGGGAGTAGAGGAACCTCGACGGAGGCCACGGCAGGGTAGCGGCGGGCGTGGTGGTGGACTGGTGGCTAGCGGAGTGGTTGGTGGTGCGACCAGAGAAAGCACAGCCGCCGCTCCGGCTGCAGATGGAATTTGGTGGCGGCGGGGCGGGGCGGGGCGCGGGAGACGGAAAGGGAAAAAGGATTGTCGAGGGAAAGCGAAGGGAGTGGGGACGCGTCTTGGGCGTTCGTTTCGGTTCCTGCGCTTCGCAGTCGCAGCTCGGGGTGGGTGGGTCCCACGGCCACGCGGAGAAAAGGGAGGAGCCCAGGAGGCGAAGATTTTTCTCGTGCGATCGTGTCGTGTCGGGCGCGCGTGGCTCGCGAGGGCGCCGGCCGCGTGCATCGGGCGAGTCACGAGTGCGTCGCGGCGGCCGGTGGCCGCAAGCGGCCCATGGGCTTTCTCTCATCTTGCCTGTCGTCATCGACGCTGCTAGTACAACGTACCGTAGCAGTACTACTACTGCTGCTGGAACTTTTCTTCTCTTCTCTAGCATTTTGTGGACCTACTTTTGTGTTCCGGCCCCGTTCATTTCCCACGCAAACCCAAAATATTTTCTCTTCCACCCATCACATCAAATATTTAGACGCATGCATGTAGTATTAAATATAGGTAAAAAAATAACTAATTGTTAAGTTTGTCTGGTTTTTACGAGACGAATCTTTTGAGCCTAGTTACTTCGTGGTTGGATAATATTTGTCAAATAAAAATGAAAAGTGCTACAGTAAGTTTTCACCCAGTTTGCCTCAACTAAACACACCCTCTGTGATTTTATATACCATCACAGCGTTAGTACTCTTTTTTTCAACGGTAAAAAAATCTTTGTTATATTATATCGGTTATAATTTATAAACAGAATTTAGAGATGGAACAGATCGTTCCTCGTTATAAACAGAGTTTAGAGATGGGACGAAAGTATATAACCACTTGACAGGAATAAGGACAAGAAGTTTGCTTGTCTAGCCTACTTTGTGAGCTCATCAGGAAAGTGATTCGTTCATCTTCACTTCCGAGTTCCAACCCGGATCATCCCAACTCTGTTGCGTTTGTGCCTTTTCTACTTCAGTTTACTATAGTATGTTAAGGTTTGGCTTAAAACTTGAGGAAAAAAAAGAAAGTACTGATTCCATATTTCAGTAAAAAAAAAATAGAAATTCCAATCATTTCATTATATCTTGACAATTATAAGCATTTCCTCTCTAAGAATAATATATCTTGAATAATGTGAACATTTCTGAAATCACAATACAAAGTTACACATACATCAAAGATACTCTTAACAATATCACTCACTCTAATCCAATTGCATCGGACAGGCCGGCCTCTGATGGTTGTTCAGGTAACCAATCGCATCTAACTGCATGCGGGTGACATAGCTAGGGGTGTACCTAGGCAACCAATCGTGCCCTTAGAGCATCCGCAGTGTGCGTTCCGAAGCCGCTCCTATACAATAAATGCAAGGATAGAACCGACTCCGATACACTGCGAGCTCGATTCGATGGAGACACCGCTCCTTCCTATCGAACCCGGCTTGAAGGGAAAAAAATCGTGCTTTGCCTCCTGCTGCTCTTCTCTCTCCTGCTGTTGGCGCTCCCGCCGCTGATCGGAACCCCAACTCCCTCTGCCTCTGGTCGCCGTCGCAGAAGCCGCGAAGAGCCGGCGGAGTCCGTGGCGCTGGAGCCGGTGCAGCTCGTGTTGCCAGATCCCTCTGCTTGCCATCGGCCATGGACGGAGCCTGAAAGAGCTGGTGACAGCGGTGGCTCAGGAGAACGAGCTCCCACACTCGCGCACTCCGGGGAAGCGGCAGCGGCGGAGGATGACGGCGCACTCCGACAGGCCAGGCTTCCGAGGGGCCGTCGCGAGATGGGTGTCACATGCGGGAGAAAGAAGATGGTTGAGGGATGATGACTTTTTCCAAACGTGGGTCCCACTTATCGATCCAGGGTGCGGTTCTACACATTGTGGCCTATGTAACATATGCAGTCACGTCATTTGGTAGGAACGGGGCCGGTTCGATACACTGCTGGTGCTCTTAGAGGTAACTTTTGGAGGTGCCCTAATGGGATGGTGACCTACGTGGTCACATAACAGATCAATTCACATGCTTTTTAGATGCCTCATCTGAACTTGCCATGCCTCTCAAGCATGTAGGTAGCTCTCACGACTTCCTAATTTCCACTATCTTTTATGTCTTTATAAAAAATGCCTCTACAAATATGCATCCCTGTCTATTAATAATACCTTGTTTTGAGAAAAAAACAAACTATGGGAGGGAGAGGATCCTTACGTGGATGTATTAAACCAAAAAATTATATGGTATAACATGATTACTTTGTCTCGTACCAACATACTTTCTTCATCCTAAATTACATCAACTTCTAGAGTTATTCTAGGGTAAACAATTTTAAATTTAACTAAATTTATAGAAAAAAAACACAAATATTCATTATATTAGTATCACTAGATAGACCATGATCTATATTTTTATAATGTACTTGTTTGGTTTCATAGATGTTATTACCTTCTTCCATAATTAAGCTAGTTTAACTTAGAATGATTCTAGTAATTGACTTATTTTGATACCGAGAGAGTATAGCTGTATAGGGTAGTTACTTAAAAAATCATGACTTCACCTTAACTAATCAGTCATTTGTTCGTTTGCATTCTCAAGTCAGACAAAAATTAACTGCCGAGCTATCTTCTCACCCACCACTGCAAAATCATGCAGACATGACAACTAAGGCTGCGTTTAGATGCAAAAATTTTTGCAAAATGACACTGTAGCTCTTTTCGTTGTTATTTGACAAATATTGTTCAATCATGGTCTAATTAGACTTAAAAGATTCGTCTCGTCCATTTCGTCTAAACTGTGTAATTAGTTTTATTTTTTATCTATATTTAATGTTTCATACATGTGTCCAAAGATTCGATGTGACAGAGAATCTGAAAAATTTTGCAAAATTTTCTGGGAACTAAACAGGGCCTAATACTGCAACTGCCACGAAATATAATGACTGTACAGCTACATCCCTACATGGGCATTCTGCGTGCTCACTGTTCTACCAGGTTTTGGCAGCTCCCTACGTGTTGCATCAATAGATCTCCCATTCATACCAATCACGCTATCACGCAGTAGCTCAATCTGACGGTCATCTGTCTTCAAGGGGCCACATTCTGCTGATTCCTAGCTCAATACAACTCATCCAGCCAACCACACCAGGGTTTTTTTAGCATACCCCTCCAACAGCTCAAGCCTTAGCCTTCTGGCTTATCTGCAACGGTGGAAGACCAGGAATCTCCGGGATGGGGGACTTTTTCTTCTTTACCTTGTCAAACATCATAGCTTGAGTCATAAGAATCAGCCCTGCGATAGAAGCAGAGTTCTGGAGCACGCATCTTGCGACCCTGCATGGGTCCACCACACCAGCAGCAACAAGGTCTTCAAACTCGCCAGTCATTGCATTGTAACCAACCCACCACTCCCTGGCGAGAAGCTTCTCCACAACAGCTGGACCGTCTGCCCCGGCATTGCGAGCTATCGTCATAGCAGGGACAAGAAGTGCCTAGAGCCAAAAATTGAGCAAATTTCAGAGTTAGGATGCTGAATGTTATAAGTATTTTGCAAGGCACTAAAAAACAAACAGAAATCTTCTGAGCCCGAACAAGTATAAAATGTCAGTGCATGGTAAAACCAACCTTCCCAACTATATTTACACCCATCTTCTCTTCTGGATCATCCACTAGGTCCATGATACTGGGAATCTGCTTCGACAAATGAACATATGTCACCCCACCACCAGGAGTTATGCCTTCACTAATGGCTGCAAAAGTTGCGTTCTTTGCATCCTCCACTCTCAGTTTCCTATCCTCGAGTTCAGCTTCAGTGGCTGCCCCAACCTGAGATAGAAAACAATTCCTTTCATATCTCGAGAAACAGACTAACAAGTTTTATATCACAACTAAAATGATTCCTGCACTATAAAATTCTACCCTGAGAATAAATTTTATATCCGAGTTAAAATGAAATGAATAAATGATCCATGCATAATGCACTTCTCTTCTCTATCCTGAAAATCTATGCATTGCACACATCAAGCTCATATCCATTTTTTAATATAACAACTATTGGGATATAGGTTTCCAGACATGGTGCCACACCTTGATGACTCCAACACCTCTTGAAAGTTTAGCAATTCTTGCAGATAACCTTTCTTTTAGATAGGAACTCGTTGTCTCCTCTAGATCTTTTTTCAGTTGCATGATTCTGGCCTCGATCTCTGGTCTCATTGAAGGATGTGCTATGATAGTTGTAGATTCACTAGTTACTGTGATCTTCTGAGCCATACCAAGCTGATCAGAAGTAATGCCATGAAGACCCCACCCAAGGTCACTAGCAAAGAAATCTGCACCTGTTTAGTTATAGAGAAAGAGAACTACTCAGGGACTTTATATGATGTGGAAGCAATATACCATGCAGACACAAAATAAAGTGTAATCCTTATGATGCCTCAAAGCACTAGTGGAAGCTACAAAAAAATGCTGAAATTAGCAGAAATGTAGCTTTGCCTCCCAAGTAACATGAACTGCTAAATGTGTAAAGCCACTTCTAATAAATGCCACATTCTATGAGACCAAAATCTGTAAGTTAAGGTATGAAGCTTTGAAACACTAGTTCTACATATTCACCTGTCATAATAGCAATATCTTGGAGAATAGCCTTCTTTTCATCCCCCAAACCAGGACATTTAATGACCGCAACATTTAGCAATCCATTCAGTTTGTTAAGAACCAGGGTTGAATACACCGCATGCGACACATCCTCAGCAATAATTAATAAAGGGACACTCAACTGTGTTGTCTTCTCCAGCAAGGGAAGTATCTCTTGGACTTCGTTCACACGCTGATCAGTTAAAAGCACTCTAGCATTTTCAAATTCAACGATTGCTTTGTCTTGATTTGTGATGAAGTATGGAGAAACATATCCCTTGTCTATCTGCAAGGATCAGTGGATAATAATAATTTTAGATAGCACCTCTACATGCATGTTCCACATAGCAAGAAATGATTCAAAGCAAGTCCTATTCCTCTTAGCATGTTGGAAATAATCATTATTTAGTATTTTTGACAGACCTTGGAATAAATCCATTACTGACAGAGTACAACAAAGTTTTTGCATATAAATTTGCACTTCAAAAAATCTGTATGGCCACATAAATGTACCTTCATTCCTTCCTGCACCTCAACTGTCGTGTATATTGAAGATGATGACTCAATTTTGATTATACCATCAGGACCTATCTTCTCCAATGCATCAGCAATGAGATTGCCAACATATTCATCATTGCCAGACGATATTGAAGCAACAGCTGAAAATGAAATTCAGAATTACTATGGCGACCACTGAGTAGTCTGATGATGCAGATCATGCATACACAAACATGACATGTCATACCTCAAAGTAATGTATTTGAGAAGTAACAACAAAAAACAAGATGGTTCGTATTTTTTTTTCATCATTCAAGCATATGCAGGGGTGCAGTCTTACATTTCTAATCTAAATCAAGCTAAAGCTCCTTTTTCTACAAATGTAGAAAATAACATATGACAACCAATTTAGCACTTGTCAGTAGTAGTAGGCTAGTGGGTGTTCTTTTTCCTCACTTTTCTTATTTTTCGCATTTTTACACACAGGAACCCTCATTTTCCAGAACATAAAGATTACCTTTTATGTCCTCCTTTGTACTCACAGGGATACATTTACTCTTCAAGATCTTAATTAGCTCATGAACGGCTTTGTCAATACCCCTTCTCAATGCAACTGGGTTAGCACCAGTGGCAACAGCCAACAACCCAAGATTGATGATTTCCCGAGCCAAAACAATTGCTGTTGTAGTTCCATCACCAACAGCGCTATTTGTCTTGGCTGCTATCTGGCTAAAACGTGTCCAGTAAACAAGCAGCAGTGATACTAACCGATTTAAGGATACAAGAAATGTAGCACCTTACCTCTTGAAGTAGTGTAGCACCTGCATGCTCAAGCGCATTTGGGAGCTCTATAGCCTTGGCAATTGTGACACCATCATTAATTACTTTAGGTACATCATCTTGGTCAATAACAACATTCCTCCCTGCAATAAACTTCTGAGCTTTCAACAATCAATAGCACTACAAGACACACAAACAGAGTATCTGTATAGTAAAAACAGCATGAGATATGAACCTATGAGCATAAATAGCATCCTCACAGCAAAAATGCTCCAAAGTTTAAGCCTTTGACAATTAACATCAACATAAAAAGCTATCTTTTGCCGTTCAGATAAAACAGTTTATCAAGTCATTGTGAACTTGTGACAAGAAAATATTCCATCTAAAGCATTAGTTGGAACTACCCTATTTCCAACAAATTGGCAGTTGCAGGAGAAAAGGCTAGAATGGTTAGAAACCAATCAACGAGTTCAGAGTAGCTAGGTAACCATGTGACTCGAAATGGGATATTGTTGGGGAGCAACAACACAGGTTAGAGTCTTAGACAACTGAATCTTGAAGCAACTACTCCTGCATAGAAATGTCCTAAGGCCAACTGCCTTCATAACACCAAGTCTTCATTTGTCAGGCGGATTGGTTGCACCAATTCGATGCAAGGACCTGGGGCAAAATCTCTTTCTCTTCACGTTCCTGCAAGCGGGGGGTAAGAGGAGAGCTATCACAGAGGGGCCTTGGGAGTTTGGTGGGGATCTGCTGGTGGTTGTTGACTTCGACAGGAGCAAGAGGTTGAAGGACATTGAGTTCACTCACATCCCGGTTTGGGTCAGGGTCTTTGACCTCCCGCTGGGAATGATGGACTCCACAAATGGTCTACTGCTGGGGAACCTGATTGGGAGAGCCCTGGAAGTTGATGCAGAGGAGGATGGGACAGCTGTGGGGGGGTTTCTGAGGATAAAGGTGAAGATTGACATCCGTAAGCCGCTGAGGCGGGGAATTCTGGTGGAAGGAGAAGATGGGGAGGAAGACTGCTGGTGCCCGGTTCGCTATGAATTCATCCCAAATTTCTGCTATGGTTGTGGGCGTCTCGGCCATGTGGAAAAGGAGTGTGATTCGTGTGTGGATATGGAGGCTGGGTGCAAGCAGTTTGGGGAGTGGATGAGGGTGACTCCGTCTCGATGGAAGGGACAAGGTGATCAGAGGAATAAATGGTCGGAAGGGGGGAGTTCAGGAGGTGGCAAAATTGGGAGAAGTAGGGTGAGTGGCAAGACAAGTTTGGTCCTGGACCGAGGAAGGCAGCAGACATCATCCTTTAAAACAAGCTCGGATCTCGACACTGAGCTTAAAGATGATGGCACTAGTCCAGCAAAAAAGGTGGAGAAAGAGCCATTTGATGGGCTGGGGAAGCCAAAGAGCCTGACTTTTGAGGAGGGGGCTGGTGGGGCTGAGCTGGGGGCGGCCCCAGGAGAGGGACAGGAGGTAGTGGAAGGAGGGAATAATGGGACTCCGGTGGTACAATCTGTGGGTACTGTTGGGGAATTGCTCTCTATTCCGGTACAGCCACAATGCTTGGATAGTGCTGAGGTGGGGAGAATGGGAGAGGAGGGTGGGTATGGTGAAAAGGACATGGATGTGGATGGTGGAGGGCTGGGGACGGTGGTTACAGGGGAGGAGTTTTTGGCAGAAGTGGTGCTGGATCAGACTAAGGAGTTGGGGAAGCAGGTTTTGGTGATGCCTGAGGGTGGGAGCGGGCCTGGAGCGGAGGATGGGGAAGGGGGAAGGAAGCCTGGTTCGTTTCGTCGTTTGCAACGGACTCCGGGAGGTAGCGGTGGGAAGAAGCAGGAGGAGTTTGAGAAGAAAAGGCGTCGGGGCCTGGAGGAGGAGGAGGAGGAGGAGCTGTTGGACCATAAGAAGAAGAAGTTGGGGGAGCTAGTGGTGCTAAATGAGGAAGGAAAGGTAGGGCTGGCGGAACAGCCCTACCCAGCCAAATGAGGCTCATAGCCTGGAATTGCCGGGGTTTGGGGAATGGCCCGGCAATTCGTGGCCTTCTGGAGCTCCAGAAGGAGGAGGCCCCCGATGTTCTATTCCTGTCCGAAACAAAGCATGATGGTAGGTGGATGGATTGGCTTAGGTGGAGATTGGGGTTGACAAATATGGTGGCAAAGGATAGTGTAGGGGCAAGTGGTGGTCTTGCTGTCTTTTGGAGGAAGGAAATTGACCTTACGGTCAAAAGCATGTCAAAGTACCATATTGACATGGTAATAAAGGAGGAGGATCATTTTGAGTGGAGGTTTTCTGGGGTGTATGGGGAACCCAGGAGCGAGGAGAAGGATAAGACATGGGATACCCTCCGAATTTTGCATGGGGCGCTATCCCTACCTTGGGTGTGTGCGGGTGACTTCAATGAGGTCCTGTTTGCTCATGAGAAGGAAGGGGGGGCGCCGAAGTCGGAGGCAGTGATGGAAAAGTTCAGGAGGGTTTTGGAGGACTGTGACCTTCATGACTTGGGGTGCGTGGGGGATGCGTTCACGTGGCGCAACAACCACCACAATGCGGGGAGCTACACAAAAGAGCGTTTGGATCGGGCCCTTGCTAACACGGCATGGAGATGCAAATTCCCTCTTGTCCGAGTTATCAACGGCGATCCAAGACACTCAGACCACAGACCGGTGATTGTGGAGGTGGGGGAGAGGGAGATTCGGAGATGGGAAGGCCCAAGAGAAGCTCTGAGGAATTTTGAAGCCCGGTGGCTAGAGGAGGAGGATTGCGCGGCTAAAGTGGAGGAGGCCTGGGGCGCTGCTCTGTTGGAGGGCACCTCCACTCTTTTGGAGCTGCAAGGCCGGGTGTTGGGGGAATTATGGGAGTGGGACAGATCGGTCCTAGGGGAGTTGGAGAAGAGGGTGAAGAATGCCAGGAGGGAGCTGGAAAGGTGCAGAAGGAGGGGGATCTCCCAGGATAGTGTGAATCGAGAGCATTTCTTGCGTTTCAAGCTGGAAAGGCTGGAGGATCAGCTGCACGTGTACTGGAGGCAGCGAGCACACAACTCATGGCTGCTAAATGGTGACCGCAATACAAAATTTTTCCATGCTTTTGCATCAGAGAGGAGGAGGAAGAATGGGGTCAAGCGACTAGTCGACGATGGGGGAGAGGTAGTGGAGGGGGATCGGCTGAAAACTTTCATCACCGAGCAGTACCGAGCCTTATTTTACACTCAGGCAGGAGGCGACACTGAAGAAGTAACCGGCTGTGTACAGCAGTGTGTGACAAGGGAGATGAACGATATCCTACAGGCCCCCTACTCAGGGGAGGAGGTGTGGAAAGCTCTGGAGAGCATCGGAGACCTGAAAGCGCCTGGCGTCGATGGCATCTCGGCCATTTTTTACAAGCGCTTTTGGGGCTTGATTGGGGAGCGGGTGAAGATGGAGGTTCTAAAGGTTTTAAACGGAGGGGAAATGCCTGGGGGATGGAACGACACCATCATAGTTCTGATCCCGAAGACTGAAAATCCAGAAAGGCTCAAAGATCTAAGGCCAATCAGCTTATGTACAGTGCTGTACAAGCTGATCTCAAAGGTGATCGCCAACCGGTTAAAATTGGTTTTACCAGAGGTGATCTCACCGGCTCAAAGTGCCTTCGTACCGGGTCGTCTGATAACTGACAACGTCCTACTGGCTTATGAGCTGACACATTGCTTGAAAAACAGGAGAAGTGGGGCTGAGGGGGCAGCGGCTATAAAGCTGGATATGAGCAAGGCATATGACCGGGTGGAGTGGGGATTTTTGCACAGCATGATGATCAAGATGGGATTTAGAAGACAGTGGGCTAACCTGGTTATGAGGTGTGTATCCTCGGTGAATTACCGTATCAAAGTCAATGGGGATTACACGGAGGCGGTTATACCACAGCGGGGTCTCCGGCAAGGAGATCCTTTGTCTCCATACCTCTTTATTATTTGTGCAGAGGGACTTTCAGCCATGCTACAAAGGGCGGAGAGGGATGGGAAGATTGTGGGCATAAAAGTTTGCCGAGCTGCACCAAGCGTCAACCATCTCTTCTTTGCAGACGATTCACTGGTTTTGATGCGAGCAAGAAATGAGGAAGCGACGGAGCTGAAAAGAGTGCTGGAGGTATATGAGAGGGTGTCAGGACAAATGATAAACAAAGACAAGTCATCAGTCCTGTTCAGCCCAAACACAGCTACAACAGTGAGGGATCAGATGAAAGCTACCCTATCAATCTCACAAGAGAAGTGGGGGGAGAGATACCTGGGGTTACCGGTGTCCATTGGGAAGTCAAAGAAGAAAACCTTCACATACATAAAGCAGAAAATATGGTGTAGGGTGCAGGGGTGGCAGGAGAAGATGCTATCGAAGGCCGGCAAGGAAATTTTGGTTAAGGCAGTAGCCCAAGCCATTCCTACCTATGCCATGTCCTGTTTTGATATAACAAAAACCCTCTGTGACGAGCTGAGTGCAATGGTGAGTAGGTACTGGTGGAGCCAACAAGACAAGAAACACAAGATTCACTGGCTTAGTTGGGAAAAGTTGACACGGTCAAAAAAGAAGGGGGGTCTGGGCTTCAGAGACCTACACCTGTTCAATATGGCGATGTTGGCTAGACAAGCATGGAGGTTATTGACCAACCCGGACAGTTTGTGTGGCAAAGTGCTGAAAGCTAAATACTTCCCTAACAATAGCATCCTGGAGTGTCATGCGAAGGAAGGCAGCTCATATTCCTGGAGGAGCATCTTAAAAGGGGTGGAGCTGGTGAAGAAGGGACTCATCTGGCGGGTTGGTGATGGAAGCCAGATCAAAATTTGGACTGACCCATGGATACCCCGAGGCGAAACACGACGTCCTGCTACTCCAAGAGGGTCCTCCTTGCTAACAAGGGTGGATGAATTGATGGACCCAATAAACGGCGGCTGGGATGAGCAGCTGGTCCGAGAAACATTTTGGGTGGAGGATGTAGAGACTGTCTTGTCAATTCCAATTGGGATAGATGCGCCGGATTGGCCAGCGTGGCATTTCGATTCAAAGGGCACGTTTTCTGTTAAATCAGCTTACAAGATTGCAGTACAGGCTAGGGATGACGAGGCCGGAAGGACTGCAGAAGCATCGGCTGGGAGTGGGACAGCAGGTGCTCAATTCCCATGGCAAAAAATCTGGCAAATGAAAGTGCCCAATAAGGTCCAAATGTTCCTATGGCGCTTGGTCCATAACAGCCTGCCGGTGCGGATTAATCTGAAGAGAAGAAAGGTCAAGACTGAAACCTGTTGCCCGATGTGTAAAAGACTGGATGAAGATTGTGGTCATATCTTTTTCAAATGCAAGAAGGCTCGGGAATGTTGGAGGGAGCTGCAAATGGAGGAAGCCCGTTGCAGCCTAGCACAATGCAAGTCGGGGAAGGAAGTGGCTGAAAAAATATGGTCAATGAAGTCCGATCAACAGCTGAAAATCGTGGTCTGGCTGTGGAGATGGTGGACAGCGAGAAACAAGGCAAATGCGGGAGAAAGAAGACAGAGTGCTGGGGAGGTCTGCAGTTCAGTACACTATCACCTAAATGAGTTTGCAAAGCTGAAAAGCTCAGGAAATCATAGAGTTCAGACCCAGAATGTGAAATGGAAGCCACCACCGGAGGAGCAATATAAGGTGAACGTGGATGCATCATTCTCGGCTCTAACAAGAAAGGGAGGGTGGGGGTGTGTGATGAGAAATAGCACAGGGGCTGTGTTGGACACCGGAGCTGGCAACATCAATAGAGCAGGAAGTGCCCTCCATGCTGAAGCATTGGCAGCCTTCTATGGTTTAGAAAGAGCAGAAGAACTCGGAATGACAAGGATAATTCTGGAAACAGATGCATCAAACTTGGGGAAGGCATTGACATCAACTCTGTTGGATGACAGTCCGGAAGGAGGTTTGTTTAGGCAGATCCGGATAGCAATGCGAAGAAACTTTGTTTCTTGTTCAGTCTCAGTCTGTCCTAGATCTTGTAACATGGTGGCTGATTCTTTGGCCAGCCATGGTGTAGCTGCCTCTCCTGGTGGAGAGCATGCGTTCTGGTGCCAGGCACCCAGCTTTGTAAATAATTTGGTCTCTGGCGATTTGCCGGGAGCTATGGGTTTATAAAGTGCTGTGAAGTTTCAAAAAAAAAAAAAAATTCTACTTAAGGTGAATCATAGTGTACCGTTAGCTCCAACATTTTAGGTCCAAATGGTTCTGAAAATCGTAGCTTAAGCATTTTTTTTAACTGAACGAAGGTCAACCAGACAAAGACAAGATTTGATACCCAATAGATATTCGATACCTCACTACATCCCCAGCAAGATAACAGGAACCGAAGCAAGCTTGCCAAAGCCTCACCTTTGGGGCCGAGGGTGACGGCGACGGCGTCGGCGAGCTTGTCGATGCCGGCGGCAAGCCCGCGGCGGCAGGCGTCGCCGGTCGATATGACCTTGACGTCTGCCCGCACCACCAGGCGGCGGCCGACCCTGGCCGACCTGGGCAGCAGCTGCTGCTGGGATGAGGACGAGAAGCCGGCTGCGGGGGCGAAGGAAACGGCGGTCAGGTACATCGAAGCGGCCGCAGGAACCGAGACTGAGCACGCCCGGGGCCGAGCCGCGACCGCCGGCCCGCGACTACGATCCGCTAGGCCGAGTGGGCGCCGGGAGGCGGAAGGCGAGGGCACCAGTGGTGGGGGAGGGGGGCAGTGGCGAGAAGGGGGAAGCGAGGCGGCGTGGTGAAGCACCTAAGGCAGCGGAGGGTTTTAGCGACAGCCGACGGCCCTGTTTAGTTCACGAAAAAAACACTATGCGAAAAAAAGATTCCCCGTCACATCAAACTTGTGATACATGTATAAAGTACTAAATGTAAATGAAATCAAAAACTAATTGTACAGTTTGGTTGTACTTAACGAGACGAACGTTTTGAACCTAATTAGTCAACAGTTTGACACTATTTACCAAATAAAGTCAAAACATGCTACAGTACTTTTTTTACACCTTTTTTACCATCTAAACACACCCGACGGCAGGTTTTATCTGCTTGCCCTTTCTTCCTCTGCAATATCTGCAGATGTCGCTACTTAGATGGGCGAAAAAGTTTGGAAAATGTTAGTATCAGATGTTTCGTGTCTGACGTCGAAAAGGGTTTTTAAATACTAATATAAAAACTAATTATATAGCTTGCTTGAAAATCGCGAGACGAATTTATTAAGTCTAATTAATCCGTCATTAGCACATTTATTACTGTAGCACTACAGTGTCAAATCACGGACTAATTAGGCTCAAAACATTCGTCTTATAATTTCCAACCAAACTATGTAATTAATTTTTTTTTATCTACGTTTAATACACCATGTGCCACAAGATTAGTTACTCTGGTTTCTCGTGAAAAGTTTTTGATCTAAATCCACCCGCAGCCTGCAAGAATCAGCCAGCTCTTCGATTTCCGTTCCATTGCGCGGCAGCCACCGAGAAACCTCCACCGCCGGCAAGCAGAGAGCGGCAGCCCATCCCAGGTTCCCAGCCAGCGACGCCGTGACGTTTAGCTAAGCATGCCACGCGGCTGCTGCCTCTGCTAGCTACGCAAAGGCCGACAAACAACCAACGCGAGCAACGAACAAAACGCAGATGGTTCACACCATACAAAGATGCTGCTACAAGAATCAAAGGCCTCGTTTAGATTGAAAAAAATTTCAAACCGATAAATAGTACCACTTTCATCTTATTTGACATATATTGTCCAATCGTGGATCAACTAGACTCAAAAGATTCATCTCGTGATTTTCAACTAAACTGTGTAATTAGTTATTTTTTTACCTACATTTAATACTCCATGCAAGCGGCTAAAAATTGATGTGATGGAGAGAAAGTGAAAAAACTTGGAATTTGGATGTCAGCCCAAAACTCAAGACCTGGTACTAGAGTACGCACGAACACTGTCCGAAAGTGCACCTGAACTAACATTCTACACATGTCGAATAGTATCCCATGGCACGCGCACACACAGAGTGACGGCAATCGACACTACAAAGTCAGCTGCAAATCGGCGTTCGTTTGACACCACCAGAAATTAGCTCTTCCTATCTGTCACGCATCAGGTATCTGATGAATCCCTAACACGAAGACAGCGTACATCAGTCACTCCATCGCTCTCCCAACACTGAAAAAAGTCAGCGCTGACTCCGAGCGATACTAGTGGTTTCCGTTATGGCCTGCCAAGTGCTAGCAGCCTCGGCTGCCTTGTCCGTCCGTCTGGCAATCCCAGAAGAGCAGCCTTCCAACTATTTGTCAACTCTTCAGGCTGGGGGTGTTCCAGCGTAACGGCATCATCGCACTTCAGATGAACTTCATGAGCAGGAGCAAGTCATTTGTCAAAGGGTGGGTTCCTCTGGAACGTCCCAGGAGCAAATATTGGAAAGGAGCCTGCCCTTGCTTTCTCACCCCGGATGTCACGCTGCTGGGCATTTGGATCTCTGCTTCCCTCAGGGCGTGCTCTTGCGCCTGCCTCATTCCTCTGGGCGCCCACGCCAGGGGTGCTCAACATGGGGCCGCCGAAGAATATTGACTGCCCAGAATATGTCAGCCTCTCTGAAGGCTGCCCTGACGGCATTGCTGAGGATGAGGCGTTGCCGGGCGCAACACTCCTCGCATGGCTGCTTGGCTCGCCACTTGGGTTCGCCAAGAACCGTGGGTTTCTTGTTGGCATCTCGACACCAGTTCCTATTCTTGTCTGTGCGGGAACTGAGACGTACCGACCAGCCTCTTGATCCCAGATGACAGAGGCCCTTCGGTTCTCTCGAACATAAGATGTGGCTGATTGGAACATCGGGTTCATTATCTGTGTCGCGGGAACAGCTGGCCGCGGTATCCCTGTGTTGGTTATTTGTGTGGTGGGAACAGGTGGACGCACCATCGCTGGCACAGGTCTTTCAGGAGGTGCAGGGCGAGGCGCTGCACTGAACTGAGAGTGAGAAGCAAGCTTGTGGATGTGGACTGGACTGCTTAAACTGCTTGCGGTTGGTGTGCCAGTATCATATTCATCCTGGCTTGCAAGGCTTTGGGGATATGAGTTCTGAAGTGGAGAAAGTTTCATCTCTCTGTTTGATTCCTTTGTGCCACTGTAGTCAACACTCATGCTGCTCCTGACACTGGCATTGCCACTGGAGATGACATCAGCTTCATGACCACGACGAGCATCTATTGGTCGCAGCACTGAGGATGATGCCCGAGCTTTCGCAGCAGCTTTCATTACCTCATTCTTATCAAGCTTTGCGAGGCTGCGAGCACTGATTTTGACTGCCTTCTTAGCTTTGTTTGCTCTTTCGGCATATCCAGCAGCATCAGGGTCCACAGTTGAAGGCACCATTCCAGGCTCCAAATGTGGGATCACTTCATCCTGATTGATGGTGTCAACAATAAAGTTAGTATATTTGAAGGACTCATTTGAACATTATAATTGTGCTTCTTACTGCTTTGAGCTCTCATCAAACTTTTAAAGTTGTAGCATCACACATTGCATAGGCTAGCTTTTGGAAGCAACTACTTGACATATGGCTTACCTGATCGATAAATATCCTTGGAGGTGTACACCAAGCACCTTTGTGGTGAAGACCAAGTGAACTTCCTACACTGAATCCAGTTGTTGCTGAATTTGATGGGGAGTAAATGATATTTGCTCCTTCCTCATCCTCTGGAGCTGCCTCACTCATAGCTCTCATCGCAACGACATAATCATAAGTTGTAATCCCCTGAAATACAACATAGAAAAGGGAGCATAGCTGAGCAAACCAGACCGAAATTTCCATGTGTAACAGTCCCAATGGTACTGCACGCATACCTTTCTTATCAATATTATGTGGAAGAAGAAAAGTTCGCCTAATGGTATGCATGCCACCAATGAAAGTAAGGTAAATATGCCCTGCATAAAAAGAGCTTTTGTCAAGCAACAGCTAAGAATACATTTTAATCTGAAAAAGAGCCATTCAGAATTGCACATTAGTCATCTAATATGGTAGCATGTGCCATAATAAGTGTGTCAACATGTTCAAGAAAAAAAAGAAGCATCACCATGTTTGATCTTATAAAAAAGACATGTTTGAGAAATAAAAAAGTGTGTCAGCATGATTCAGAAAAAAAATATATATATATGTGTCAACAATACTAAGAATAATTCTAGGGTCCTAAATAGGAAGAATTACACTTCTTGAAGGTAAAAATGGCGCTACAGGGTACAATGTTTGAACTTATTCTGACAAGACTGACTGCACAACTCTATTTTGAAACAAAACAATGAATGAAGCAAAAGCATCATAACAAAGCATAAACAAAATAAAATCAAGCGGGTTTGAACTCCTCTTTCCGAAATTGAAACTTGTTACTTCAAACAACTTATAGTCAATAAGAGATTCTCATACACTACAGGCTACATCTACAACCATTTAATACAGCAACTTACCACAATAACAGCAAACGGAGCACGAGTCAAGCCATTCCCCAGCTTGTCTTGGATATTTCTTGATGCATTCTTATCGACAAAACAGAGTACAATAACAGCAATTCCCGCTCCAAATTCAATTGCAAGCTATCATAAAGGAAATTCAAATATTTAGTGCCTTGCAACAAGGAAAAGGAATAAATATATACAGACCCTATAACTAAGTCACTCAAGGAAAGGGACATAGAGCAAACCGATATTGCATACCCAGATAAGGCTGATTGCCATCAGAGCAAGGAATGTGAAATAATTCTTCCGCCCAACACAGTTATTTAGCCACTGCATAGATGCACCATATTAGCTATACATTGTGAAACATTTCAGGTAATATAATAGCACAGCACAGGTAAAGAAAGGTACCCGGCAATGATGATCAAATCCATCCACACACTTGTCACAACTTCTGCAGTGTTTGCTGAATTTGCGAACCTGAGAAATTACTTTTTTGTGAAGCAAATATGAAACAACACAAGCTAGACAGTGAGGCAGGTGAAAAGCTAAATCGGCATACCTCAGCATTACATAATGTGCAAAACAGAGCCTCCTCACCATTTGCTTGTTGCTCCGAGTCATCAGTTTTTCGGCAGTCCTCCTTGACAAATATAGCACACAGAAGCCCACCTAGCAACCAACAGCTTGATCTTTTGTTTGGCAGTTGTGATCCTAGATTCATGTTTGCCTCCCCCCCTATGGATGAACCTCTTTGATTAGAATGCCCATCTAGAGAACTTCTGCAAGTAGACGTTGGGGAGTTTGTTCCTGTAGCATTGTTTACTTTCTGGGGCAAATTCATGCCTTCTATTTCAGAGCCGTTGGTTGGTATATTGATAAGGCCATCCTCAAACTTTGACATGATCCCAGGATCCGCAGGGTTTATACTTGTGCATCGAATGTAAAGGATGAAAACTGCAAGTGCCTGAATGTGATGTAGGGAGGAGTAACAACTCATGTTAGCAGAATTTTTTTAAGATGGAAAAAAAGGAGAAATGTTTAACGTGAGGGACACTTACCACAGGAGTATAAACGCCAATTGCAATATACTCGAGGACTTGCTTTCCCAAAAACGGCGCAAAGAAGGCATAAAATGCAACCACCAGAAGGAAGAAAACCGTAATTGCAACGATCTGTCAAAATGAGATGATGAGTAAGTTGCCAATTTTTCCAAATTAAGTGTCTCGTTTGAACAAGTTTGGAAGCTATTTAAACCACAATATGAACTATGAACCAGAAAAGTATGTTGCAAAGAAACACAATATCTACCACACAATATTGTAATTTTCCTTCCTGTAGATAGATGAATTAAAAATAAGTATGCATATCTGGTCATCTAGGCACTAGGTAGGGGATATCATAATGGTAGATATATAAGCAGCGCACTCTACATGGCCAGAGAATCACAGGTAAATTAGAATCACACAAGTCTAACTATATATTAAACTTCCATTGGAGAGCATGAAGTCCAGATGATTTTATGTACAAAGAAGAAGATATCAGAAAATTGTAAACAACTACAACATTTGTACATGAACAACAGTCATTTCTTTGAATTAGAAGTCATATACTCTGTTCGCTGTTAAATCTATAAGTACACAAGGGCATTTCAAACTATTCTCGGTGTTAAATCTATATAAATACAAGTGGAGCTGCCTAGACGCAGTCACGCAGAATTAGAGAAGAGGTTGCATTTTCTGGGTGCATTTCACTGAACCTCGCACTGGACTAGTGTCAGTAGATGAGAAGTCATTGTGAATCAAGACATATGATCCTGCTCTGTTGTTAGATAGGGCTAAAAAATCCTGACAGATACAGCACGACAGTTATACTATACTACAATCTGCACGATTCGCAGCCATACTGTAAGAATCGCATACCGACCCAATTCGCGAAGTACATCAGTCATTTCTCTCCACAAAGGAGCCACATTGAAAACTAAGGGGGAAAAGCCCAACAACTACTAGCCCGAGGCGGGGCCTCTCAGCAGATCTTCAAAATAAGCGAAGAGGACCTCGAATTTCTCGCGGCACACGCACACCCGCGCCGCACGGGGATCGAATTCTACAGCGGATTCTGCTCGTTACTAGACAAGCCGCCGCGGATCACACAGAGGCAGAGATAACCGATCCAGAAACTGGAGAAGACGGGGCACTGGCGAAGAGGAAGGATCAGTGTTGAGTGCACCTGCAGGGTGTGGGCTGGGAGCTGCCAGCCGTGCTTCCGCGCCATGGTTCCCCGCCGGACCTCCCCTCGGAGCCCCCTCCGGACCCCGAAGCCGCCGCACAGATGAGAGGCACCTCCCTCCCTCCCTCCCTCCCTCCCTTCCTCCCGGCCGGCAGGCGGCAGCAAAAGGCAAGAGAGGACAGGTCGGCAGGCTTTCCTTTCCAGCGCCGCCGGCTTTGGTACCCGCTAGCTACCCACTATTTTCTCACTCTTCTATAGTTCAGTTTTTTTGGGAGCAGTCAGCAGTAGTGTTTCGTTGGAGAAAAGATTGGGTCAAACACTCCATTTCAGTCCAGCTAGAACTGCAGGGTACGGGTCTTCTTATTTTAGGAGCTAGGAGGTTATATACTGATTCCATGCCAAATTTCGCCTGATAACTTGAGCTAAAAGTTGGCATTCGATGGATTTCGGCTGTTCATGCTGCCAAGTTGCCAAATAAAAAGATCAAGGTCTTTCTAAATTTTTACTTTTTGTCCCATCACATCGAAACTTTGAACACATGTATAGAACATTAAATATAGATAAAAAATAACTAATTATACAGTTTAGTCGTAAATGACGAGACGAATCTTTTGAACCAAATTAGTTTAGGAATAATTGGACACTAATTGCCAAATACAAATGAAAGCACTACAGTAGCCCAATTCTAAAAGTTTTTGCATTAAACACCCGCTTGGTTATTTAATTTTTGGCATATCGCATGCCATATGTCTACTCACTATACTTGCAAAATCAACTAAACTTTAATTAAATAAGGCTGAAGAGGCAATGGGACAAGTGGCCTGACTCAAGGGATTTATGGTTCTGAATCTGCTCGACTGCTCCTGAAACTGGGCAAAGCCTGCTTCGTCTTTTGTAGGGTCCATTTTATAATTACTTCAAGACGTGCATTGTGAAGAACGCATTCCTACTCTTTTATTTATTTTTTTGGTTTTTTTCTTCCAATCTCAAGAATACAGCATCCAACGTTCTGTATGAATTGAACATAGACTGTTATTAAGTGAAGGGAACAAATATGTGTTTCCCACGTAATTCGCCAAACTCGACAAAATAACTAATTGACCTTCGCATGCATATATAAATACATGGTCAAATTAAATAAGGGCCTATTTAGAATGTGAAAAAAATTCTATTCCTGTATTGCTTTTCTGAAATTGAACCACATTTATGAAATTACTGTGCGATTCCCGTCAAATTCATGTATTCTAAGACCTTCCGCACCGGGTACTGGAAAAGCATCCTCCAGTACCGCGGTAGCGGAAAATTCGCTGCAGCGGATACTGGAAGCCAGCCGCTACCCAAGCGGACGGGGCTCACGTCCGCCACAGGTAGTGAGCATCCCGGACGTCCGCCATGCGCCAGCGTGGCGTGGGGCCCGCGCTTGCCGTTCGTCCGCGCCATGACCAGGAAGAGGAGAGAGAAGGGGATGGCCATGGAGGTCCGCCGCGGACGCCACCTCGTCGGAGCCGCGCTCGCCGAAGCCGTGCCACCCCGCGTCCGGCGAGGGAGGAGGAGGAGTGGGCCGCCGGGCGCGAGATGCGGAGGCGGAGGCCGCCACGGCCACCACGAGATGCCGAGGAGCGCCTCGGGCTTGCAGGGAGGGCTCCGCCGCCAGATCCGGCCCCACCACGTCCTCCTCGGCCTCCCCGTCCCCGGCCACCTCCTCGGCCTCCCCGTCCCGGGCGTGAGCCGCTGCGCGGGGCGCACCGCTTGGGCGCCGCCCGCGCCCGCTCGCTCCAGCAGCGCGGACCCGCCATGGCTGCCCGAGCTCCGCGCCGAGGCCTGGATGAGCTCCGCCGCCCGCCATGGCCGCCCGAGCTCCGCGTCCAGGGCCGAAGTCGTGCCATGGCTGCCCGAGCGAGGAGCAGGGGAGGCGGAGGGAGCAAGGGAGGGCCGCCGGCGGAGGGAGCAGGGGAGGCGCCGGGCAGCTCCGGCCCCGGCTCCTGCCACCGCGCGAGGGAGCAGGGGAGGCGCGAGGGAGAAGGGGAAAGGATAAGGAGAGAGAAGAGAGAGAGGAGAGAGAATAGGGAGGGAGGGTGGCCGGTGGGAAAAAAAAGGAAAAAGAAAAACCGACGTGTGGGTCCCACTGATATAGAGTGGAGATATAGAGGATGGATAGGTGCGGAAGAAAGTGATATAGATGAGAGAATTTCGATGACCAGGATAAAATATTTCTTTTTAGAGGATGAATTTAGAGTACGACGAGTGCGGGTAGTGTAAGTATGTCGTGGCTGGGTTGAGAACTGCGGTGTGAGTTAAGGGTGTTCCTGCCGGTCCTGAGCTGCTCGGAGTCGGACCCTCGGATTGCTTTGCCTTTGGTACTCGTACAGTCGTACTAGTGCTACCAGGGATCAGCCATTAACTCTTTCTAGTCGTGTTTAGTTCTAAAAAAGACCTAAAAATTTTTGCACAGTATTCGCTACATCGAATCTTTGGACGCATGTATAGGACATTAAATGTAGGTAAAAAATAACTAATTATATAGTTTGTCTGTAAATATCGAGATAAATCTTTTGAGTCTAGTTAGTCCATGGTTAGACAAATTTTGCCAAATAACAACGAAAGTGTTAATGCATCCAAGTGATGTCCAACACCACCAAGTGCTGAAGTGCAACAACAATGAAAATTGATCAAGTAGGTGGAGTAGGTGCATCGGCTCCACACGGGCCAAGTTGTACGCTTTCTGTCGTATAAGTGCCGTGCGTATTAGGGACAGCCGGACAGTGGCGGAGCTGAATTGGCAAATCCGCACGCGACCAACATCTAATCGCTCAAAGCACCCAAACCAGGCCACAAGACGATAGGTACCTAACCGGCTGTTCATCTCTCCACTTATCATGTCTTCGAAATCACTCAACAGTGCCACTCATGTTCATCATATTTCCGGTCGCACTAGTGATGCCAATAGATAACCACTGCGGCACTGCCCTAAGTCCAAATTCTTTTTCGGTAGGGGTAGGACGATATAGGATAAAATTGGGTGTTACCCGTAAATTGATTTGTATCCTAAACTTCTATGTTTTGTTCTCATCACAAATCACATTGGCAGCAGTGGCGGAGCTCACAGCAAAATATTGTGGGGTGGGGGTGCATTTTGCTAATATGAATCAACATGCACAGAAATTATAAATTCGGAAGCAAGAAAAAAAATTACTACAAAACAAACAAACACACAATTTTGAATCTTCCTCCATGGCTCATGGTAGAGTGTAGACCGTGAGTGCCCAGAAGGCTAGCAAACCTGATCACTACTCATCAAAAGGGATCGGGGATTAGCAGAATAACGGAAGAGGCCTAACATTATCCGCACTCATCATCCTCTATATCAATCATCTAAAAAAATATTTTGTCCTGGTCATCGAGATTCTCTCCTCTATATCATTTTCTCTCACACTCATCCATCCTCTGTATCTCATACTCTGTACTAACTCCCAATAGCAGCCCCACTTGTCATCCTCTATAAATTTTATCTAAATGTATCTATGTGAGATCTTGTTTTGAAGAATTTATTGAAACGAATTTAATGTTATAATTGGAATTTAATTTGGTTTTTTGGTTTGTGAGTTATAACATTTTTTTAGGTAGTTAAAAAAGTGGAGCCTTCCGTCACCTCTCTCCTCTCTCTCCCACAGGCCCTTTCTCCTCCCACGTGGTGGGGCTGCAGGCTGATAGCGGACGTCCTGGAGGGCGCTATATTTGGCGGATGAGCAGCTCTCCTCTTCGATAGCGGACGCGTTTGCGTACCGTGGTGCAGCGATTTTATCTGCTATATGGTCCTGCAGGAACGTTTAGAGGACTGCAGTGCGGTCAGTCTAATATAGTTACGACGTCGATGATCGACGCATGCGGCTTTGGAATCCAGATGGCGGATGACGCGACAAGCGGCTTCAGACTCCTGACGGCGGACAACGTGACGAGCGGACTGGCCATAGAGGTGGAACAAATTGACAATTGCCTGCTAGGGTGAACGATTGGATGTTGCTACAGTTCCTTATTCAGGAGACAAGGAAACTTGCAGCTTTTGGGCCTTTAGAATCAAGTTTTACTAGAACCATTGACCGATGAATCACTGAATCGCTAAAAAAGTTTTTGAGTCGAGGGCGGGGCAGTGATCGGCAGGTAAATGAAAAATGGGTAAATGGCCCGATCGAGAAAAAAAACATCGGCAGCTAAATTAAAGAAACAAGAAGAAAGTAGTATTAGCGGCGGCTGGGGACGAGCGCTCCCTCGTTCGAGTTGATGGCATTGGTGTCCAGGTTGGCCGCAACACGGCATCGTGAGGACAAGCGCTCCCTTGTTGGAGTTGATGGTGTTGGTATTAGTTCGGCCACGACACGGCATCACGAGCACGAGCGCTCCTATGTTGGAGTTGATGGCATTGGTGTCTAGTTAGCCACGGCGCGGTGTTGTAGGGATGGACGCTACCTCTTCAACGTCAGATCGATGGCGTTGGCGTCCTAATCGGCTGCGACGTGAGTGAAAGTCCCTAGTTTGGTTTTGGCTAATTGATGAAACTTAGGACTAACCTTTGTATCTAAGTGGATTATTTAGATAAAGGTGGTCATTGAATATGAGACATGACATTGACTCATATAACCAAAATGGTGAAGACCAAGATGAGGCTTGGCTCGATGGACCGGTTGTGAAGGTGAAGGGCAAGTCGAGGCTTCGAAGCGAAGGGCCATGCGATGGTGAAGCTTGAGCAAGACTTGGCGCCGACGGACTGATGCAACGGTGAAGAGCAAGTGAAGTCAAGGTCGATGGATCGAGACGGTCATGTGATGATATGAGGTGGATCATATCAATTGGAGAAACAAAATGGGCTCAAGGCAAAGGTATAACCATTGATCCATTTTGTTTACACTCAAGACACCATAGAGGGTGTGAGTGGTTTAGGGTCGATAGCCGAACTATTAAGAGGGGAAGTCTTATCGGTTATTCGACGCACGGGTGCCACTAGGTGAATTCATGAAGTGCATTGCATGTAGGGCCTAGTTCGCGGGCTAGGGTTTGCAACCGGCGCGTCTGGTCACTCGCGGGACCGGAGCGTCCGGTCGGGCATCCAAAGGAACAGTGCGTGGCGAAGGGCTGAGCGGACGCGCGGCGCGTCCGGTCACACGTGATCGGACGCGTCCGGTCGCGAAGGGAGCTTACTAGACTCCGACCGGACGCTGGCACTGTCGCGTCCGGTTGTTGCGTGGAGCGCGTCCGGTCGTTGCGCCGCGGGTGCGCGGCACTGTGCGTTCGGCGCGTCCGGTCATTTGAGCGGCGCGTCCGGTCGTCGCGTTTGACCGTTGGCCCAGTGACCGTTGGAGGATCTGGCAATCGTAGTTAAAATTTAAGGGACATGTGGACGGCGCAGGGCGACCGAACGCGGTGAAGCGCGTCCGGTCAGTTTCGACCGGCGTGTCCGGTCGCTCGCGAAAAACGCTTAGTAGAGTAGCAACGGCTCTATTTGTATGGGATGCTTATAAATACTCGTTGGCCAGCCCTTGGGGAGGTCTCTTGGTATTTCTAACACTCTTGTGCATCCTTTGAGTTAAAACTTCTCCCACTCATCTCTCTTGCTTGATTGCAAATCAAAAGTGAGATTGAGTGATCCCAAAGTGCATTGCATAGCTTGAGGGCATCTAGTGGCACTTGTGGGTGGTTTAGCCGGTGGATTTCTTGTTACTCTTGGAGAGTGCTGCTCCTAGCCGGCTTGGAGATTGTTGGAGGCGTTGGCAAGAGAAGGTGTTTGTTCTTGGCCACCTCCGGTTGATTGTAAGAGGTTCTTGTGCTTTTCTCGGCGGGACGCCAAAAGCAACTCTAGTGGAATACGCGTGTCATTGAGTTACCTCACTTGAGAGTGGTGTCTTGCGGTGCCTTGCGGGCGTGCCTTGAGGGGCAAGTGACTTGAGGGTCACACCGGAAAACCATCTAAGTGTTGGTCGACACAACCGGTGACGTAGCTTGTCGGTGCACAAGTGAACACCGGGTGAACAAAATATTGTGTCTCTTGTCTCCCGGTGATTGGTCTTCATATTATGTTGTTGTCAATATTGATTGATTGTATATCATCTTGGTGATTGGCAACATCTTCTCTCCACCGTCGGTATAAGAATCACAATCCTCTCTCTTGCACTTACTTTTACTAGATTATCTTGTGTAGCTCTAGTGGTAGCTTTGCTAGTAGTGTTGTTAGCTTGCTCTCTAGTGTAAACTTAGTGACATAGCTCTTGTGTGAACTAGAGATCATAATCTACTAGACTTGTGGATAGGAGGCTTGCATCACAACCTTTGGCTAAGCAAAACTCGCTTTACGCCGTTTGTTATTCTAACAAGCTTGCTTAGTGGTGCTTGTAAAATTTTTATAGGCTATTCACCCCCCTCTAGCCATCTAGGACCTTACAAGTGGTATCGGAGCCGTGGTCACCGTTTTAATCAAGGCTTAACATCCTTCGGTGTGAAAAATGGCTCAAATTGTGTTCAATCATGTTGGGGGCAAGCCACCGTTCTTTGATGGTGTTAGTTCTTTTGCTCAATGGAAGAGAAAAATGACAATGTACCTTGGTTCTATTCATGAGAGAGTATTACAAGTCACCGAGAATGATTTTGCTATCATTGATCCCGATCATCTCACCGATGAAGATAGAGCAAATAGAACATGTAATAGAATGGCTCTCAATACACATTACAATGGTATTAACACAAAAGTGTCTGAGGGCATCAAGGATTTCAAGGTTGAGTGAGACATATGAAGGCACTAAGGTTGTGAAGAGTGCCAAGCTATATGGGCTCAAGAGTGAGTTTGAGAACTTCAAGAAAAAGGATGATGAAACAATCATTGAAATGTTTCATAGATTGCAAGTGATAGTCAATGATCTCAAGAGCTTAGGGCACAAGACTCAAGATCAAGATTTTTGTCACAAGTTTTTATTGAGCTTACCTAGAAGATTCAAGATGTTGATCATGATGTTGCAAAGAGATGGGCTTAAAGCAATGAAGCCTAATGATTTGCTTGGTGAAGTATTGACATATGACAAATATGATCAAGATGTTGATGACAAGGAGAAGGTGGAAGATGAGAAGAAGAAGAAGACCGTGGCATTCAAGGCCACCTCCTCCAAGGGCAAAGCTACCATCATTGAAGAAGAAGAAGACAACAATGAAGATGGGGAATTTGAAATTGATGATGAGGCACTTGCTCTAGTAGTCAAGAAGATGGGTCACATGTTCATCAAGAGAAGAGGCTTTAAGAAGAGAAATGACAACTTCAAAAGAAATGAGCAACAACGGAAGTGCTTCAATTGTGATAGCACCGAACACCTTCAAGCCGAATGTCCCTATGACAAGAAGAAGAACAACAAGAGGGACAAGTTTGAGAAGAAGAAGAGAGAAGCCAAGATGACATTCAAGAAAGACAAGAATTGTGCCTATATGGTCACTTGGGAAAGTGATGAAGAAGAAGATGAAGAATCATCATCTAACAAGGCTTTTGCTTCTATTGCTATCAACAAGAAGCTATCACTATTTGGTTCATCCTCTTCATGCCTCATGGCCAAGGAATCTAAGGTATTATATGATGAGAGTGATGACAAAAGTGAAATGGAATATGTTCATGATAGTGATAATGATAATGAAAAAGGTGATGATGAACTAACTAAAGAACAACTATATGACTTGATGCAACAAACTAGAGACATAGCTATTGCCAAGGACAAGGAGTGTAAGAAGCTTTCAATGAAAGTAGCAATACTTGAGAAAGTTCTTAGTGAGCTTAAGACCACTCATGAGAGTCTAGTGGAAGACCATGAGGATCTTGGTAAGGCTCATTCCAAACTTGAAAAGGCTCACTCATTGCTACTTGAGCAACAAGCAAAGAAGGAGGTTGTTGTATCATGTGATATAGGTGTTATATGTGATATAATTGATGAATCCTTTTATGAACCCATCATCATGTCAAATGCTAACCCTTCTTGTAGCTCTTTATCTACCACAACCGACTCTACCTTCACTACTAGTGATAGTTTCACTCATGATGCCTCACTAATGGTTGAGAATAAAACTCTCAAGAAAGAGGTGGATGAGCTCACTCACGCCCTAGGTAAGGCCTATGGTGGTGAGGCCCGCTTGCTTAAGTGCTTGGGTAGCCAAAGGTTCTCTCTTAACAAAGAGGGATTGGGCTACACTCCCAAGAAAGGCAAGTCGGCCTTTGCAGCTCTAAAGCCTAGCTTTGTGAAGGGCAATGGTCGGTTTTGCAATAGATGCAAGCAAGTTGGACATCTAGAGCATAATTGCAATAAAAAGAACCAAAGCAAGAACCTTGTTAACGCTATATCTTTTGATTCTTGCTATGTGCTTACCAAGAGTGTGAAGGGTGTGCAAGCTAAGTTTATTGGTACACCAATTGTGGGCCCAAAGAAGAAGGCTATTTGGGTACCAAAGAGCTTAGTACTAACCTACAAGGACCCAAGCAAAATTGGGTACCTAAGCTTCATTGACTTGCTTGTAGGTCAATTACAAAGCCGGAGGAAGTCATTGGATTATTGATAGTGGGTGCACTCAACACATGACCAGTATATCAAGAATGTTTGACTCAATCAATGACAATGATAGTGGTGTTGATTCTATCACATTTGGCAATAACAAGAAAGGCAAGGTTATTGGTTCGGGTAAGATTGCAATATCAAATGACATGAGTATCTCCAATGTGTTGCTAGTTGAAAGCTTGGATTTCAATCTTCTATCCATGGCATAAATATGTGATCTAGGCTATAAATGCATCTTTGGGGTTGATGATGTGGAAGTTATTAGTGTGGATGGTTCAAATGTGGCATTCAAGGGTTTTAGATATGAGAATCTCTACCTAGTTGACTTCAATGCTAGAGAAACTTCTTTAACAACTTGCTTAATCTCCAAATCAAGCATGGATTGGCTTTGGCATAGAAGGCTTAGTCATGTTGGCATAAAACAATTGAAGAAGCTTACAACTCACAATCTTGTCAATGGTTTGAAAGATGTTGAATTTGAGAAGAATAAACTTTGTAGTGCATGTCAAGCCGGGAAGCAAGTTGGAAGCTTACATCCAAAGAAGAGTACAATGAGCACATGCAAAGCATTTGATTTGATGCACATGGATCTATTTGGACCAACAACATACACAAGCATAGGCGGCAACAAGTATGACTTTGTCATAGTGGATGACTTCACAAGATTCACATGGGTATTCTTTCTTAATGACAAAAGTGAAGTGTTTGACACCTTCAAGACATTTCTCACTAGAGTTCACAATGAGTTTGAGATTAGAATCAAGAAAGTGAGAAGTGACAATGGAAGTGAGTTCAAGAATACAAGAATTGAAGAACTTTGTGATCACTATGGCATTGGACATCAATTCTCGGCCAAGTACATTCCACAATCAAATGGTCTAGTTGAGAGAAAAAATAGAACATTGCTTGATATGGCTAGATCAATGCTTCATGAGTACAATGTGAGTCAATCCTTTTGGGATGAAACAATCAATACCGCTTGCTACTACATCAATAGACTATATTGTCATCCATTGCTAGAGAAGACCCCATATGAGCTACTTCATGGAAGAAAGCCCAATATTTCTTACTTTAGGGTGTTTGGTTGCAAATGCTATATCTTGAAGAAGGGCACTAGATTGGGGAAGGTTGACAAAAGATGTGATGAAGGGTTCCTACTTGGTTATTCAACTACAAGCAAAGCTTATAGAGTTTGGAACAACTCAAGTGGCATTCTAGAAGAAGTCCATGATGTGCAATTTGATGAAACCATGGGTCACAAGATGAGAAGAGAATCTAGATGATGTTTGTGGAACTCAATGGTGGAAGCAATGAAGAACATGGACATTGGGGACATTAGAGCAAAGCAAGTAATTGATATTCAAGATGATGATAAAGATCAAGTGCTAAATTCTCCATTCAAGCTAGCTAGTGAATCTCAAGTGCAAGATCTTGGTGCTAGTTCATCTCATCGAGATACATCAAGTGATCAACCAAGCTCAAGCAATCAAGTGCAAGTACTCCAACCACAACATGTTGCAAGAGATCACCCCATTGATAGTGTTATTGGTGATATTATAAGTGGTGTGCAAACAAGATCAAGATTAACTATGTTTTGTGAGCATGCATCATTTGTGTCAACCATAGAACCAAAGAAGATAGAAGAAGCTTTAAGGGATGCCGATTGGATCATGGCTATACAAGAAGAGCTTAACAATTTACAAGAAATGATGTTTGAGAGTTGGTAGAAAGGCCAAATGACTACAATGTGATTGGAACCAAGTGGGTGTTTAAAAACAAGCAAGATCAAGATGGCATTGTAGTGAGAAACGAAGCAAGATTAGTTGCTCAAGGTTACACTCAAGTTGAAGGTCTTGACTATGATGAGACATATGCTCCCGTGGCAAGATTGGAGGCAATAAGGATTCTATTGGCTTATGCTTGTGCACACAACATCAAACTATATCAAATGGATGTCAAAAGTGCATTTCTCAATGAGATCATCAATGAGTTAGTCTTTGTTGAGCAACCTCCCAGATTTGAAGATGACAAGAAACTCAACCATGTATACAAGTTGAAGAAGGCTTTATATGGCTTAAAGTAAGCACCTAGAGCATGGTATGAGAGGCTAAGGGATTTCCTTCTCTCTAAGGGATTCAAGATGGGCAAGGTTGATACAACTCTATTCACCAAGAAGATTGGAAATGATCTATTCATAGTGCAAATATACGTTGATGACATCATCTTTGGATCAATCGATCAAGCTTATTGTGAAGAATTTGGTGCTATGATGGCCAAAGAGTTTAAAATATCTATGATTGGTGAACTTAGTTACTTCCTTGGTCTCCAAGTCAAGCAATTGAAGAATGGGACATTTGTGAGTCAAGGAAAATACATAAGGGACATGTTGAAGAAGTTTGGAATGCAAGATGCAAAGCCAATTTCAACTCCAATGGGTACAAATGGTAATTTGGATAGTGATCTTGATGGCAAAATGGTGAATCAAAAGGAATATCGGTCTTTGATTAGAAGTCTACTCTATGTCACCGTATCAAGGCCGAATGTCATGTTTAGTGTTTGCATGTGTGCTAGATATCAAGCCTCACCTAGAGAAAGTCATCTCACGGCCGTAAAGAGAATATTGAGGTACTTGAAGCAAACAAGAGATGTTGGACTATGGTATCCCAAGGGATCAAAGTTTGAATTGATTGGATATTCAGACTCCGACTATGGGGGTTGCAAGATCAATAGAAAGAGCACAAGTGGCACATGTCAATTACTTGGAAGATCACTTGTGTCATGGTCCTCAAAGAAACAAAATAGTGTGGCAATCTCTACCGCTGAAGCCGAATATGTGAGTGCGGGAAGTTGTTGTGCACAATTACTATGGATGAAATAAACTTTGAAGGATTATGGCCTCAACTTCAAAAATATGCCATTGCTATGTGATAATGAAAGTGCAATCAAAATGACACAAAACCCGGTTCAACATGGAAGAACAAAGCATATTGACATAAGGCATCATTTCATTAGAGATCATCAACAAAAGGGAGATATTGCCATTGAAAGTGTTGGCACCGATGATCAACTTGCCGATATTCTCACTAAGCCACTTGATGAAAAGAGGTTTTGCAAGCTAAGAAATGAATTGAACATTCTTGATTTCTCAAACATGAGTTGAATGCACCCCACCTACTTATTGACATGCCTCTCCTTCGACATTGCAAGGTAAAGTTGATTGACATGTCATTCATCCTATGCTAAGGACTTGCTAGAGCATGTAGACATAATAAGTGGTATGCATGAGCATTCATGATAAATCAAATGAACTTGATGGATATATGTTACCACTATTGCCTCTATGTTTGTATTGATCTAGTGGTGGCATATGCCATGTTTGTGAGCTTGCACACCTAGTGTTGAATCTAGAAGATTTGCTATAAGTGTTTAATTCAACATAGGCAAGATAACCCTTATTATGTGGTGTGAAGAAGCTTGTCTTTGGTTCAAATCGAATTAAATATCTTTGGCAAGTGTTCTAGGTTGAACCAAGTTTGATAAATTTTAACCTACTCCATCAAACATTTTTCTTCTCTCCACAATTTGATCCCTTTTTTGGGTAAGTTGTTGACAAAGGGGGAGAGAAAAAAGATGATTCAACATGATAAAGGGGTAAATAAAATTTTTGATGCACACAAGTAGGGGGAGCAAGCTCATAGCAAGCTCATAAACAAAGTTGTTGTATTTGTTTGTGCATTTTCATATGACTTGCTCATTGCACATGTATTTAAATTTAATATACATGCTTGTGTGGTGCAATGCTAGTATAGAACTTGGATGATGAAATGATCTACTAGCATGCATAGGAATAGTTCCAAGAACCTTTTCATATAATATTGATCTCACGGGGTTCTTGAGTTTTGATGGATGTCTAGTTACTTCATGATGCTAAGGATGATGTAAAAGCAACTCCGATTGGTATCACGCTTCAAAGGTCTATTTCTTACACCTTAGCATCATTTTGGTAGAATTACTCTCCCAACACTTCTATCCATGCATATGTGCAAAGCTTTCAATCCAAACTCTATGCACATATGTAGGGGGAGCTAATGCTACTAAAACCGAGCTTGCGATAATTGTCCAAATTTTACTTATGAGCAAAATGATTGGACAAGTATAACAAGTTCAAAACTTTTATTATCAAAATCATCTTTGTGAGGGTTGTCATCAATTACCAAAAAGGGGGAGATTGAAAGTCCCTAGTTTGGTTTTGGCTAATTGATGAAACTTAGGACTAACCTTTGTATCTAAGTGGATGATTTAGATAAAGGTGGTCATTGAATATGAGACATGACATTGACTCATATGACCAAAATGGTGAGGACCAAGATGAGGCTTGGCTCGATGGACCTGTTGTGAAGGTGAAGGGCAAGTCGAGACTTCGAAGCGAAGGACCATGCGATGGTGAAGCTTGAGCAAGACTTGGCACTGACGGACCGATGCAACGGTGAAGAGCAAGTGAAGTCAAGGTCGATGGATCGAGACGGTCATGTGATGATATGAGGTGGATCATATCATTTGGAGAAACAAAATGGGCTCAAGGAAAAGGTATAACCATAGGGCCATTTTGTTTTACACTCAAGACACCATAGAGGGTGTGAGTGGTTTAGGGTCGATAGCCGAACTATTAAGAGGGGAAGTCTTATCGGTTATTCGACGCACGGGTGCCACTAGGTGAATTCATAAAGTGCATTGCATGTAGGGCCTAGTGAGCTAACTGGAAAACCTTTGAAAATAATTGAGAAAAAGCTAACACACAAGCACATGGAGATGTACACTTGATGGTGTTGGCACATTTGCAAAGGTGGCGTTGGTCGCGCTGTGGCTTGCGGGTAGAGAGGGGTTTGGGTTCCTCTCTCCCTCCCGCTGAGCGTGCGAGCGCGGGATTCAGGCGATTTTGGGGAAATGAAATGCCTATTTCCCACTACATCGGAAGTCGGAAAAGTAACGAAGGCGAACGAAGGTCACCAGCGTAATCGGACGCTAGACCAGACGCGGTCACGGTTTGACCAGACTCGTCCGGTCAGTACAGCGCAGCAGTCAGGCGCGTGGGCTAGGGTTTGCAACCGGCGCGTCCGGTCACTCGCGGGACCGGAGCGTCCGGTCGGGCACCCAGAGGAACAGTGCGTGGCGAAGGGCTGAACGGACGCGCGGCGCGTCCGGTCACACGTGATCGGACGCGTCCGGTCACGAAGGGAGCTTACTGGACTCCGATCGGACGCTGGCACTGTCGCGTCCGGTCGTTGCGTGGAGCGCGTCCTGTCGTTGCGCCGCGGGTGCGCGGCACTGTGCGTTCGGCGCGTCCGGTCGTTTGAGTGACGCGTCCGGTCGTCGCGTTTGACCGTTGGCGCGCAGTGACCGTTGGAGGATCTGGCAGTCGCAGTTGAAATTCGAGGGACACGTGGACGGCGCAGGGCGACCGGACGCGGTGAAGCGCGTCCGGTCAGTTTCGACCGGCGTGTCCGGTCGCTCACGAAAAACGCTTAGTGGAGTAGCAACGACTCTATTTGTATGGGATGCTTATAAATACTCGTTGGCCAGCCCTTGGGGAGGTCTCTTGGCATTTCTAACACTCTTGTGCATCCTTTGAGCTAAAGCTTCTCCTCCCACTCATCTCTCTTGCTTGATTGCAAATCAAAAGTGAGATTGAGTGATCCCAAAGTGCATTGCATAGCTTGAGGGCATCTAGTGGCACTTGTGGGTGGTTTGGCGGGTGGATTTCTTGTTACTCTTGGAGAGTGCCGCTCCTAGCCGGCTTAGAGATTGTTGGAGGCGTTGGCAAGAGAAGGTGTTTGTTCTTGGCCACCTCCGGTTAATTGTGAGAGGTTCTTGTGCTTTCCTCGGCGGGACGCCAAAAGCAACTCTAGTGGAATGCGCGTGTCATTGAGTTACCTCACTTGAGAGTGGTGTCTTGTGGTGCCTTGCGGGGCGTGCCTTGAGGGGCAAGTGGCTTGAGGGTCACACCGGGAAACCATCTAAGTGTTGGTCGACACAACCGGTGACGTAGCTTGTCGGTGCACAAGTGAACACCGGGTGAACAAAATATTGTGTCTCTTGTCTCCCGGTGATTGGTCTTCATATTGTGTTGTTGTCAATATTGATTGATTGTATATCATCTTGGTGATTGGCAACATCTTCTCTCCACCGTCGGTATAAGAATCACAATCCTCTCTCTTGCACTTACTTTTACTAGATTATCTTGTGTAGCTCTAGTAGTAGCTTTGCTAGTAGTGTTGTTAGCTTGCTCTCTAGTGTAAACTTAGTGACATAGCTCTTGTGTGAACTAGAGATCATAATCTACTAGACTTGTGGATAGGAGGCTTGCATCACAACCTTTGGCTAAGCAAAACTCGCTTTACGTCGTTTGTTATTCTAACAAGTTTGCTTAGTGGTGCTTGTAGAATTTTTATAGGCTATTCACCCCCCCTCTAGCCATGTAGGACCTTACAGTGAGGCCCTACCCCATGCCGAGCGTGATGGCATCAGACAAGAAGTCGCCATAGTTATTGTTGTCATCATCGTCGATCTCGAAGATGGTCCAGTTTGGGTTCTCCATCTTGACAACGATCGGGGTGCCCTAGTAGGCATCTTCGTGGGCGAGGATGGCCCTACCGCGTCCAGCAGCTGCTCCATGGCACCATTGGACAAGCATGAGAACGCAGTTGACCGGCAGATACAAGACCTGTTGGGTAAAGAAATCACACAAGCATCGAAGTTTGAACATAAGTCAAAGTTGTATTCATTTCATAATTGTACTGTACATATCAGAGGGGGTATTTATAGGGACCTAGTCTTTGTATTTTACAAAAAATGACTATCTTACCCCTAACTCAAATAGTTACAACCATTTTCAACAACAAGGGCGAAGTGGTCTTTTTTCTATCAAACTTTCATTCTTCAGCTTTTGGTATTCAATTTTCTTGATGTCTTCGTATCTTGGACTTAGTCGATTCTTACTCTGTTTTTTTCCAACTCCAGAATGTCAAGCGAAGTCAAATCTTTGTCTTCGCTCGGTTTTATTTCTTTCTTCTTTTTGGCGAAGACAAATTCCCTTCAGCGAAGACAAACTTCTTCCTGTGAAGTTAAATTTTCATCTTCGTTCCACTTATTTTTCTTGCAAGCAAACTTTGTCATGGAAATCATAATTTCAACTATGAAGTTTTAGGGGCTTAGTTTTCTTGGCGAAGTTAAATCCCCAACAGCAGCCCCTCGCGGGTGAAGGCCTACTCCAAAGGTCTGAATCCCGCGAAGTTTGGATTTAAAACGAAGATAGAAAACACTGTCCTGAACTTTGGAGTTGGCCATTTATAGCCGTTAGACTATGAACAATTGTTTTTTTTGAATTGCAACGGTCGTTTTTGACCGGCGGAAGCTAAACCGTCAGGTTTGACCCGAAGCCACCTATATATACTTCATTCCCTCTCCCTGTTTTTGCTACTTCATCGAAGACAGGGAGGTGCTGCCAAAATTTTCTTTGAAACGAAGTTAAAAAATTTAGCGAAGCCAAAATCTTTTTCGAAGACTTATTTCTTTTCAGAGTTACAAATTTGACTAAGGTTAGTTTTTGATTTGTTTTTTGTTTTCTTTCTTTCTTTTTGTTTTATTATTTTATCTTGCTGAGATGTTTCTTTTTCTAGATGTGTGATCAAGAGAAGAATGCTTCTGTGAATTCTCCAGTTGGATCTAACCAATCTGATTTGGGTGAAGATTTATCAAATGTTTCTGCATCCGAGTCTAAGTTGGTTGGTGATGATACGAAGTCTTTGAAGTTTGGCCAAACTTTGATGGATGATAAAGAGTTAGATTGGATGGTGACTAATCGGATGGTGGAGAGGGCATCTGTTTGTTTGCTTGGAAATGAAGTAGTTCCTGATCCGAAACCTGATGAATGTGTGGTTTTTCAGGATCAATTTGTAGCTAGACTTCGTATGTCGTGTCAAGATTTTCTTGAAGAACTTCTGAAGGCATGTAACATAGAAATGCATCATTTGACTCCTAACAGAATAGCGAAGATTGCTCTTTTTGTTTGGGCAGTGAAGTCTCAAGATGTAAACTTGGATATCAGGGCTTTTTGTGCTCTTCATGAGATGCATACTCAATTTAGGAGTAAGAATGTGGATGGGAAGACTATTATCAAATACTTTGGTTGTTATAGTTTTAAACCTACTCGAGGTGCTAAGCAAATTTCTCTAGCTTCCAAGAATAAATGGGTAGAGAATTGGTATCGGTACTGGTTTTACCATACAGTTCTAATGGTTGAAGAAAGGAATGAGTCGAGGAAGATTGTGAAGCAATATCCATTGGTTGCGAAGATGGGGAAGAATGTTTTTTATTGCAAGCCTCAATTTTTGAGTACAAAGAATTCAAAGATTTGTGAGAAGGCTTACAAGTTGACTGCTAATCTGTAAAGTACTCGTGATCTTTGCGAAGAATATATTGCAACTCGAGTTTGGTCTCTCAAGAAGGGTTGGAGTTTTATTCATTTTCATAAGAAAGCTATGTGGGGAAGGATTATTTTTATCCTGACAAAGAAGCTTTTCGCCCGAAGAAGTATACAAGAGATGAAGATTCTGGGCAAATTTTTGAAGAAAGAGAAAGATTTGATGGACAAAATTCTTGGAAAAGATTACAAGCGTTTGAATAGAATATTTGAAATTGCCCAAATCAAATATGATGAAAGACCTCCACTAGCATATACCCGTGCAGTGAAGCCGAGCATAGAAAATGTTACAAAGAAGAAAAGAGCAGGTGGACAACTTGCTAAGAGGACTAGCAAGAAAAAGAAGGTTTTAGCTTCTTTTGATTCAAAAAAGATTGCAGAAGATGAAGTTGATATGGGTCTTGATGTTGATAGTCAATAGGTTCTTAGTCAACAAGCTCATGATGATGAGGGGAGAATAATTAGTTTAGTTTTTAATTCTAGTGGTTTGACTCCACCAATGTTGATTCCGCTTGGTGACTATTTTCAGAATTTGGGGGTCACTTTGCATTTTGGTGAAGATGTTGGTGAGGCTAGTTTGTCTTCGCCTCCGAAAAATATTGGCGAAGACACTTTGCCTTCTTCCTTAGCTGTTCCGGCTCCTTCTCTTGTTCTTGATACTGGTGGTGTTGCTGATGCAACCGCTACTGTTGATGTGCAAATGGAAGAAGGTGAGATTGAAACTATAGCTTCGCAGGAGACTGCTGGTCCATCTTCTCAAAGATTTGCTGCTAAAAAAAGAAAGAGTAGAAATAGTTGAAGCTCTCCAAAATATGGAGTCAAGGTGTATCTCTATTGGGGCCAAGCTTGAGACAAAGACTGAAGATTTTGATAATTTGAAGAAAGATTTTGATAAGATTGTAAAGGTGAAAAATTACCTTGAGAAGAAGTCTGCTGAGAAAGATCAAAATTTTTCATGACAAGTGTAATCGTCTATGGGAACTTTGCAAGAATTGCTATGACAAATTTGGTGCGAAGCTTGAAGATCCTTGCTGGGAAATTGGGGAATTTGATCATTTCTTCACTTGGTTGTGTCGTCAATATGAGGATTTGCCGACTGTTATTCAGACTAGTGCTGATTGTAGTTATGTGTATGCGACTCGTGCACTTTTTCATTTGATGAAAGAGGCAAAAGATCCTTTGTATGAGCAAATGCTAGATAAAGATTATAAGTTTCCTTCTGTGGAGTCGTTGAGTCAAGTTTCTTCTTGGACTCAATTGCTTTACAAGAAGTATTTCAATCAATATTGGAATTTAGGTGGCAATGAGAGTGCTTTCATGAAGGCGAAGAAGAAGATGGAGAAGGTTAGATTGAAGTATTTTCTCTTGTTTTGTTTACTTCTCTTTTTCTTTATTTTATACTCTAATATTTTGTTTTTTTGCAACAACTTGAGAAGGAAATTGCTGCTGATGAGAAGGAGCAGAGGGAACAGGACAAGCGTGAGGAAGAGAGTGCTAGAGATGATGATTGTAACACCCTAGGTGTTTATCACCAATTAAGTAGTGGGTTTAAGCTCAAACACTATAGATTAGTGGAGATGACGATACCAAAGTCAAACCTATGGAAATAAAACCCTAACCTAAACTTGGATATTGCACCCTTGCTTACATATAGGCTCAATTAAAAGATATATGCTTTGGTGTTGTTATCAAAGTATCTTCACATGTCTCACATCAATAACTATCTATATTGATCCCTGGAAAAGTTTCATGAAGTTTGGAATAAAAAAGTCACATGAAATGATAAGTTCCATTCCTATTGGAATTTGCCCCATTAAGTTAATGGAACTATAGATCATCAATCAAACCATGCAAACTTGCCCAAATGACTCTAGATGAACTCTACAACAAAAGTCATGAAGGGTTCATGTTGAGCAAATGTCAAGAAAATACCCCGATTGGCCTAAAACCCTAGTTTTAGCTTTATCGAGTTGCTACTTTGACCAAAGTAAAAGTTTGACTTCTGTACCAGTTATGAGGTTTGACCTTAACCAAAAGTTGTAGTTCATCTTGTGTAGAACAAACCTTGTTTAATGGTCAAGAGCTAGTTTGGCCTCTAACCTAGTCAAATAGAGCTCACAAGATTGAATAAGCTACTGTTGTTGGAAGGATCAGAAATTTGTCTCCTTGAGTGGCAGCAATAAGTTGACATGTTTGGTAATCTTTATCTCCCTAACCATGCTGAACCAGTTCATGACCCTTTAATAAAAGATGTAGTTTAGTTTATGTGCTGCAACCTTTGTTTAAGGACCTGGGTCTAAAGCTATCTTTAAGTTTGTCAAAAAGAGGCTTGAAGTTTGATTGTTTTACAGATTTCAGCACTTAGTATTCTAAGTCTGAAATTCTTGTCTTTTGGGTTGGCAAGCCGCGTTCTCCAAATTTTGTTGAGCAACTTGAATTGATCCAAAAATAAAAGTTGGAGATAACTCTCTTGTGGAGAGTATGCAAAAAGTTGGAATCAATTTGGTAAAGTTTGACCCCTCAAAGCTAACAGAAGCCGAGCAAGGCTTAAACCTTGTTAAGCTACTGACATTGTCATTTTGGAGAATGATTACCCACTGATTTAAAACACTAATGACCATGACCCCTTAACAAAATTTGTAGAGCAGTATGTGGACAACAATTTTCATTCAAGGCCCATAGCCCAGTTCGGCCCTTAGCCAGCCCAAACACGGCCTCCCAGTCGAGCTAATTCATGCACACCACGTGTTCGACGTTTGGTCACGCGTCCACCGTGCATGGCCGCCGCGCGTCCTCCACCTTGCCACGCGCCCAGACCTCTCCTCGCCTCGATTTGGAGCGCCTAAGCTACTCTCTGACGATCCCCACTCCTTTCTACTCGTGCTCGCTCGCTCCTCCTCGCTCTCCGCTGCAGCGACGCTGCGCGTGGCCGTGTCTGCCATGGACGGCCGGCAAGCTCCGTGGCCGGCCACCACCAAGCAACTACCGCCAAATCAAACCACCGCACCATCTTCCCCTCACCGCGCCGCCCCTCCCGCGCCTCTTCCCCGGCTCCGACCGCCGCTGTGGCGCCACCGCCGCCCGCAACAGCCGCCATGGCTGAGCGTGCTCGTGGTCACGCCCCTGGGGGATGCTCCTAGGCGAGCTGCGCCCCTGCTCGGGTGCGCACATGGCCAAGGGTGGCCGCGCTCCTGCCACTCGCCGCCGGGGCTACCCCTGCCGGCCGGCCAAGTCGGTCCCGACGGCTCCATTCCAAGTTTCATCCCCTGCACCTGAGGAAGGAGACGAACTCCCTCTCTCTGTATCTCACTGTGTTTGTGTTGATGACAGGCGGGCCCGGCCCGACCGTGGGCCCCTCACGTCAGTTTAAGTAATGATTGGTTTTGGGTGCATAGCCGGGTACACCTAGCGAATTCCGTAGGGTAAGGAGAATTTCGTTTTTGAATTTCAGAAAATTTGTAAATCTTCTAAAAATCATATCTCATGCTAGGTAATTCCAAAATTTGCAAATATGGACTTTTTGGAAACCTTGAGAAGAGATCTATGCAGTAGAGTCATAAAATCCTATATGTTTGTAGATATTTTCTGATGTCTTTATTTAAGTTTTAAAAATACTCTAAAAATTGCCTTTAAACTTAACCAGAGCAAGATCTGGAGTTTTAGAACTCCAAAATAAGTGATTCTTGTTTTATTAAATTTGTGATGACATGTACTTGCTAGAAAAAATATTAAACACACTAATTGTTCACTGTTTTCTTAAGGTTTTGATTTGACCTTGATAGAAATCTGCATCATATTGATTGTCATTTTATATCTTGAGTTGGGTTGCTCCAATTGATGTGAAATTTTTATGGTAGGCTTTTCATGCTATGGATGTACTATGGTATAAATTTCATGGCCATTGCTTACTGTGTGCTCAAGTATTGAGTTAACTTGTTTATGGCTTGATAAATAGCTTATAAATAATATATAAATGATAAAATAGAAAATATTGTCCCATCACCTTATTATGATGTTTCTCTATCATATTGATTTATAATATGGCCTTGTGTTCATATAAAATCTTGAGTGTTAGGTTTAACTTGCTCTCACATGATTTATTGCAATAGCGATTTGTCTTTTCATAGAGGTTGATATACTTGTCCAAATGGTTTGAAATTTGGACAGTAGACTATTGAGAGCATACGTAGGCCACTGTAATTTTGGTAGAATTTATTGTGTACTTTTGGTAGGTGTTCATAATTCCACCTAATTATCTAAATAAATTAAGAAAATGCATTAAAAGAATTTATTTAGAATGGAAAATATGTTTTCTGGTGTTCATTAGTCATGTGTGACATGTTGGTAAAGTTGGTTTTATACAATTATATGTTTGCAACATATGTTAATAATTATTTCTTGCAATTACTAGTTTCTGGACAGTTCTGGGAGCAATGTAGATTACCCCATGTTAATTATGTTTTCTGAGCATCTTGTCTATAGAAAAGTTGTAGATAATTTATGTATCTAGCTGCTATTAAAATTTGGTGGTATTTGGCCATGTGGTTTAGGAGTTATAGCTGTTTAAAGTTGGGGTACAGAATTGCTTCCTCTCTGTCTTGTTAGATCAGTTGTTGTGTTTATGTAAAGTCGACATGTTAAACTTTGGAATCATGCTATGATGGTTATAAATGAAATGTATAGGATTTCATAAGCTTTCTATAATGTCTTATTGCATATCATTTGGATTTGTAGATCTCCAGATATGATTGATTTATGAAGCTACTGTTTACGTGTCCTGAAATTGATAAATTCCAATTATAGTTGTTTGCTTGTATATTGTTAAGTGTGACTTATGCCTTTGAGGGTAGTTAAGTTAATTAGCTCTAGGTGTTTTTTAGAACTTGGGTATTCTTGCATGATTTCTATAGTTATTGCACTTCTATGCATTCACACATGTGCATGGTTGCATCTCATATAGGTACGCTAGCAGAAACGTGTGAAGGATGTGACGTTGGAGCCAAACCTGAAGACGGTGTTTGGTGGGTCCATCCCGAAGATAGAAGGATCAGGATAGTGCTAGATTGGAGGATACTCGCCAAGTGAATTCATCTGACAAACTCTGACTTGAGTCGGATCCCAGGCAATCCCCGAAGCATTATAAGCCTCCTACCTTCAAAGCAATTAATTATATATATGTTATAAGTATTGTTGCATTAAGTGGTAGGAGTTGGTTGAAAACCTTGTTGCATTATATCATTACTTGTCTAGATATATGAATCCCTGAATCCTACATAGACTAGGATCGAGTAGATGCTTAGCCCTGCTTTAAGCAGTAGAAGTCAGGTGATTTCCTGTCACCTGCGAGATGTAGGGATATTCATATATGGCACGGTTGGCTATATTGCTATCATGGAATGGAACCATGTGTTAATAAAATGAAATGAGACCGGGCGGGATGATGATAGTGAAGCAACAAGGCATGGAGGTCTTGGGTGTGGATCTATCCCCGTCTGAGTCGTTTAAGGACCGATTCGCTGTACGTCCTTGAGTCATGTTGAACGCAGTCTAATACTTAGTTGGCCGGATAAGTCGTTCCGACCGCGAAGCCGAGTAATACAGTTCAGGTCGGGAATCGAATGGTAGGTTGCATCTTGGAGGAGAGAAAGGATGTGCTTGGGGACATTGGTGTGAGACCAAGGGTGGGTTAGAGTCCCTATCACCTGGCAGAGTGTCGCCCTTGGGGTTGCGACATCATTTGGACCTGCGATTCCTGAATTGTACGAAAGGTGGCTTGTGTGACCCTGGCAGGGGCCTGCGCGGTGAGTGTTAGAAATACCCCTCCAGTTGGATAGGAATTCGATTCGAATCACCGTCGCTCCCGGTTAGTGAGCACTTGACTTGAGCAGCGACAACGTAGATTCCATTAAATTGAACGGATGGTTAATTGGATAACGATGGAAAGGTTGCCTCAATTTATACCTGCTATGGTTAATATTGTTTGCTCCTAATAAAGTGAGTGCTCTAGTACAGGTTCTAATATAGATGACAGGTCAATGATAATTAACTTGATGCTTAAGCATTAATGATTACTTATCCATAATAAACTTTTATGCAAAATGTTGTCAAGCTAGCCCACTTCATATCAGCCTTGCATGATCCTTGGTGTCACTTTATTTCTGGTTTCCGTTGGGTAAGTCTAGCTGAGTACATTGTCGTACTCAGGGTTTTATCCCCACTTGTTGCAGGTTGTGATGTATCATGGTGTCTGCAAGAGTTGGTTGGCTCCTGCCGTAGAGGCGGAGTGTGATCACGGGTATGATCCTTCTAAGTTATCTTCTCTTTAATGCTTTTGTTGGAAGTCGACCTTGGTACTGGCATGTATTTGAAATAAGATTAATGTTAGTTTTAAATTACTTTGCTTCCGCTACTTTTCAATTTAAGTTGTAATAATTATGTTGAACTCCGATGTATATTGAATTACTTGTGAAATGGATGTAACATGTGACTTGTTATGTTGAATCACTACGATCTTGGCTTGTATGTTGGTTGGTTTGAAATCCCTCGTGATTTCATTGGACTACCGGAGTTATATGGGTTCAAGTGCGAGAATTTGATCACTTCGGTGATTGTTTCTGTACTTGTGCTCTTATAATTTGGACGGTTCCATTACAACGATGTTGGTGATCATTCATTTTAGTTGTCTTCGTAGCTAGGTTTTAGATTTTTACTTGAGGGGTGAGGCTTTAAAAGACTTTTGATATTTGTAAATAGTGAACTAGGTAGGATGAAGTTGATGTTATGCCGTTGTTAATGTGTAAGGACAACTTTGTCGTTGAACCTTCGCTATGGTTGGAGTATGCAACCATTGAGGCGAATTCTACATTTGATACATTTGTTGAACGTAAGCTGACGTAATCGTTAAGTTATGATGTCTTTGTTTTTTATGTTGTGATTATTTTGCTGCTGATGTGTGTTGTTTTAGATTTTAAATCTAAAAATCATATTGCTGAAAACAAGAAATCTTGTTTGCCACGTATTGTTGACTTCAACAAATTTTTCTAGGTAATTGTTTATTTTTTCTTTCTTCTTTTTCCTTTTTATGATGATATTTAAATTGGATAAGTCATACTTTGACACTCTTATTTTTCCAGTCATCGTGCTCAAAAGCTTCGCCAAGCTTTGTTTCCTAAGATTTTCTTTGCTCAAAAGTGGATCGTGTTTTGGATAAAGTTGTTAAAGATTTAATTAGTGAAGCTCAATTATTGTAGCTTCCAAAAGTGACTAATTGTGACTTTTGTTGTAAACTTGTTTCTAGTGTTTTTAATATGAATGATTCTATTTCATAATAAACTTAAATTTTTGTATTTTTATTTAATGTTTGAAGTTTTGTGAAGGCACTGTGTGGGCTTTGCTTGGAAATTATAATTTACCTTGGTGAATTTAAAAAACGCCGTTTCCTCACCTTTTTGCGAAGGTAACGTGTAGACTTCGCTTAGAAGTCATAATTCACCTAAGTGAATAATTTGAAAAACACAGTACCCTCACTTTTTTTGCGAAGGCAACATGTAGACTTCGCTTAGAAGTCATAATTCACGTTAATGAATTTAAAAAATGTCGTCCCCTCACTTTTTTACGAAGGCAACGTGTAGACTTCGCTTAGAAGTCATAATTCACCTTAGTGAATTTGAAAAATGTCGTCTTCTCACTTTTTGCGAAGGCAACGCGTAGACTTCGCTTAGAAGTCATAATTCACCCTAGTGAATTTAAAAAACATCGTCCCCTTATTTTTTTTGCAAAGGCAACGCATAGACTTCGCTTAGAAGTCAAAATTTGACCTTAGTGAATTTGAAAAACTGAAGAGTAAATGAAATATTATTTTGTAGATAGGTTAGCTTTATTTTTTGTTTGATCAAAAAATGAGACTACCTATTTTTAGTTTATTTTAGCTAATATTTGAGTATATTTTAAGTATACTCTTCGGCTTTGTTGATTTTGCTGTACTTCGAGACTTTTTAGGGGAATAGTTTCTCATTTATATTTGATGAGAATTTACAATAGAGACTGTCTCGTTAAAAAACCACTCACCCTGTGAAGGGCTTGCCCTGAGTGGAAAAAAGTGCAGCTCGTTTACATTTGAATTGGAACTTTAGAATGTAAAAACAACTAATCTACTTTTAGAGCAAAACTGTAATGAGAAGGATGAAAGTCTAAGGGTAGTATCTTCGTAGTGCGTTAATGTTTCAGGTGTGGTCAATCTCTTTTAAGTGGAATGATCCCAACTTATTTGTCCTTGTGATGAGATAATGTCCTTCCTATTTTTGCTGAAACTTTCCAATTGTATCTTCATTTCTTTTTCTTTTCAGAACAAAGTCTCCTAATAAAAGTTGCCTTGGCTTTACTTTCTTGTTATACCAATTCTTTGTTTCTTTTTGGTACTGTTCAAGATTTTGGATTGCTTTCATCCTTTTTTCTTCGAGCAAGTCTTTGTTTGTTATCTGCTCTTCTTCAATGATTTGCACATTGGTTCTAGGACCTTCAAACTTTATTTCTTCATGTGTCATTGCTTCTTCTGCATACAATAATTTGAATGGTGTAAAGTTTGTTGATCTTGAAACTGTTGTGTTGTGAGCCCAAATGGCTTTAGATAGTTCATCGACCCATTTTCCCTTAGGAAGTCCCACTAGGCATTTTGAAATTACGGTGCATATGATTCCATTTGCTCTTTCGACTGCACCATTTGACTATGGGTGTCTGACTGAGGTGAAGCATAATTGGATTCCCATGTTTTGACAGTAATTTTTGAAATCTTGACTATCAAATTGAGTTCCATTATCTACCGTAATGTGTTGGAACACCAGAGCGGCATATGATGTTCTGCCATAAAAATTTCTTCATTGTAAAAGAAGACATATTTGTCACTAGCTTGGCTTTGATCCACTTTGTGAAATATTCTACTGCCACAACTGCATATTGAAAATTTCCTTGAGCTAGAGGCAGCTTGCCTATTATGTCAATTCCCCATCTTGCAAGTGGCCAAGTTGGTTCTATTGTTTGTAAGTTTGTTGCTAGCTCTTATCTTGCTAGCAGATATTTGACAATTGTGACAAGACTTGACTATTTCTTTACTGTCACTTTGGGCTAAAGGCCAATAAAATCTTTGTTGGAATGCTTTCCCTACCATGGCTCTTGCCCCTTGATGTGTGCCATAAATCCCTTTGTGTATTTTTAATAACAGTTCTTTTCCTTCTTCTGCAGATGTGCATTTGAAAAGTGGTTCATAGATTTCTTGTTTGTACAACTGATTGTTAATGATTTTGTAATTTCTTGTCCTATATTTCATTCTGACCTCATTAATTTCATCTTCTAGTTCATAATGTCCGTGAAGATATGACATGATTGGTGGTCTCTAATCTTCGCTTTGTATTATATAAACTTCTCTTGGAACTTTTTATTTTGCTTTGATAGAGGCATGAGTTTGTATTTTTTAGCTGTAGCTTTTGCTATTTCGTTAGCATCTGAGTTGCCTGTCCTTGATCTATTTTTGACTGTGAAGCCTTCAAATATTTTTCTTGCTCTCTTAAAAATTGCAAGTATTTTGCTAGCTCAGGATCTCTTGCCTTGTAATCTTTTTCGATGTGTCCAACCATAACTTGTGAGTCTGTTTTGATTATTAGCCTTTGGATCCCCATTGCCCTTGCTTTTCGGAGTTCGAGCAAATGGCTTCGTATTCAGAAATATTGTTGGTACATTGAAATTCAAGTCTTGCAGCATATCTCATTTTGACCTTTGAAGGTGATGTGTCTGCTGCACCAGCCCCTACGAAGCCCTATGCTCCATCACAATATATAATCCAGTCTGGTTGCTTCTTTTCTTCGCTTGGATTCTGAGATGGAGTCCAATCTGCTACGAAGTCTGCTAAAACTTGGGATTTTATTGATGTTCTTTTTTCAAATTCAATGAAGTGCTGAGATAGCTCTACCGCCTATTTTCCCAATCTTGCAGATGATCTACAACTTTGCATTATTTCTTTCAATGGATGATTTATTGGTACTCTGATTTTTTGAGCTTAAAAATAGTGCTTTAACTTTCTTGCTACTATCAAAACTGCATAAGCTATTTTTCAATCTCAGAGTAGTAAATTTTTGAACTAGATGAAGCTTCTGAGACATAATAGACTGGAACTTGCTTCTTTGAATGTTCGTTTTCTTGTTCTTGAACTAAGACTGCGTTTACTGCACTTTCTGTGGCTGAGACATATAGAAGCAATTCTGCCCTTGGGGTTGGTGTGGCTAGAGTGTTTGGTTTTGACAAGTATCTTTTTACTTCTTCGAATGCACATTGCTGTGAGGGTCCCCATGCGAAGTCTCTTTTTGTTCCTTTGAGTACTTGAAATATTGGCAGACTTCGTTCTGCTAATTTTGAGATGAACCTGTTGAGAGTGGCAAGTCTTCCTGTTAACTTTTGGACATCTTTTATGTTCTCTGGAACTCTTATGTTCAATATTGCTTGAACTTTGTCTGGATTTGGGTCAATGCCCTTTGCTGATACGATGCAGCCTAGAATTTTTCCTCTTTGGACTCCGAGGGTGCATTTTTAGGGTTCAACTTTAGGTTTGCTCCCCGAGAGATTTTTGAATGTTTCTTGGAGATCTTTGATGTGATCTTCTCTTTTCTTGTTTTTGACTACAATGTCATCAACATAAGTAAGAAGATTTTTGCCAATTTGTTCATGTAATATAGTTGAAGTCATTCTGACAAAAGTTGTTCCAGCATTGCGAAGCCCCTCTACCATTCTTACAAAACAATAGGTCCCTAATGGAGTGATAAAACTTATGAATTCTTAATCTTCTTTTCTCATCCAAATTTGGCGATAGCCAGAAAAACAATCCAAGAAACTTAGCATTTCACTTCTAGCTGCTTGATCAACTAATGAGTCAATTCTTAGTAGCGAAAAATTATCTTTTGGGCATGTTTTGTTGAGATTTGTGAAATTGATGCACATTCGCCATTTTTTATTCTTTTTTTCTGACCATGACTATGTTTGCTAGCCAAGTTGCGAATTGAGCTTCTCTTATAACTTTTGCATCAAGCATCTTTGGACTTCAACTTTGACGGTCTGGACTCTGTCTTCGGCTAATTTTCTCAACTTTTGCTTTTTTGTCTAACTTTTGGATCGATGTCTAGCTTATGCTCAATTATGTCTCCGATGACTCCTCCTAAGTCGTTGGATGACCATGCAAATACATCTTTGTTGCTTCGAAGAAATTCCATAAGTTTGTCTTCTTCTTCTTGAGAAAGTCTAGTACCAATGATGACTTGTTTGTCTAGGACTAATGGATCAAGAGTACTCTTTTTGTCTCTTTACAAGCTTGAGCTTTCGGTTGAGGCTTCGCATTTTTGTTTCTTTTTCTTCTTCTTCTTCTTCTTCAGAAATTGTGTGAATATTTTTCTGGCCTGGGGTATATTCTTTTTCAATGTTTTTTTGCCTCAGTTTGATCTAAACTATGATTACTCCATTTATTGCTGGCATTTTCATGCACAAATAAGAGTAGCTTATTACTACTTCGAATGCATTTATGGTCCCTCTTTCAAAAAGTGCATTGTACAGGTAATACATGTTAACCACGTCAAATGCTATTTGCTCTATTCTTGCATTACTTACTGTTCTGAAAGAAACCGGTAAAACTATCCTTCCAATTGAATGGATCTTTTCCCCACCGAAGCCATAAAATAGGTGCTCAACTCTTCTCAACATTTTGCGATCGATTTTCATGGAATCTATTGTTGATGTGAATATAATATCTGTGGAGCTGCCACTATCAACTAATATTTTTGAAACTGCTCATCCATCAATATTTGCTTCAATTACCATTGCATCCATATGTGAGTAATCTTTTAGCTGAAGGTCTTGTTCTGAAAATATGATTGGTAAATGGGACCATTTTGTTTTATTGTATGGGCCTTCCATTGAAATTGAATTTACTCTTCGAAAGTAGTTTCTTCTTTGACTATTATTTTCATGTTCCATGCTATTTCCTCCCGTGATTGTTAATATTCTTCCTCTACTTGGGATGATTGCAATATTGTTTACTGCTGAAGCTGATGGAGAATTGTTGTCTTGCTTTGCTTGACTGTTTTGAGGGTTGTTATTTGCAACCGAAGCTTCAGGTTGTGTTGATTGGACATTAGATTGTTGAGGTTGTTTTTGCCTCCATTGATTTTGCATAGGATGGTACATTGCTAGGGGTTCATAGCTGTATGCGGGAGGTGGTCCTGGAAGTAGTGCTTGGGCATGTCCATAATGCATCAGGTAATAAGTTTGATGGGAGCTTTGCTATTCTTGCCTCACATGATTCACAACTTTTGATTGGCTTGGTGCCCTGTTTTCTTCTTGGGGCTTCTTCAGTGTTTTTCTTTACTTTGAGATACATATTAGATGTATCTCCAGCTTGCCATGAATAATGTAGTACATGTCTTCAGGTTTTAAAGGTGCTCTTCCTCCTCTTCCTCTAGTGCCAAAGCCTGCTCTTTCAAATGTTCTTTCATTTAGTTGACTTTAATGGTTATATTGGTTTTGGTGGGCGTAATCACTTTTAGCTGTTGAATTGTTGTCATTCTCAATTTGATTGACTTGATTGTGCGGTGTAAATGGTCTTCGCTCATAGTTGTTTGGTCTTGGAGGGTGAAAGTTGTTGTTTCTTTGCTTGATTTAAGCCCTGAAGTTGTTTTCTTCTTCGATTCTTTTTCTGTAGTCATCATCTGACTTGTAATATTTTTTGAATGACTTCATAAAACTTAGCAACTATACTTGGTTTTTCTCGAGCAAGAAGAGAAACACATTGGCCTACTCGAAGCCTTGTAATTGCGGCTATTATCACCACTTTGTCTGGGATATTTGGAATTTGTGCCTTGATTTGGATGAATCTTTTGAAATATTGGCTCAAGGGTTCTTTGATTTGTTGTTTGCAATTGAAAAGATTTATATCTGTAAGACCAACTGGCTGGAATCCTTGAAAGTCAATATGTAAGTTTGCTTTGAGTTGATCCCATGAGTGTATAGATTTTGTTTTTAGCGAAGAGTACTATTGCTGTGCTGGTCCTTTTACTGCCATGACAAGTGATTTTGCCAATGTAGTTTCATAACCTCCACCAGAAATTATTGCAGCTTCAAAGCTCAACAGAAATTGTCTTGAGTCAGATTGGTCATCAAATGTTGGTATCATATTGAATTTGTACCCCAAGGGCCATTGTGCTAGCTGTAAATTTATCGACAAGGGAGAGCTTGTGTCAATTAATATGAATGACTTTTGGGAATTCTTCTCTTGAGAAGCTTTTGTTGCTGAATTTGGTTCATCTAAATGTATGACTTCATCACTAGCGCTTTGAAGTTGTTCATTTAGTTCTCGAAGAGTGGCTTCGGCTTCTTCTATTCTTTCTTTGAGAGACTTTTCTCTTGCTCTTGCGTGACATTCTTCAAATTCTATTTGGTTTCTCAGCACTTGTTCTTCTAATTCTTTGAGTCTTTGTTCTTCGGCTTCGCTTGCTCCTGAAGAGTTTGAGTCTTGGGGTGCATCTTTTTCAAGACTGTGGTCTTCGATTGTTGGTGGGTCACCTTCGGTTACTCTAGTGGTAACTTTCTTGTTAGGCCTGCCCATTAGCTTTGCATGGTCGTGAGAGTCTTTGAGCACACACAAACGGTGGGCACAGATGTTGGGTAAAGAAATCACACAAGCATCGAAGTTTGAACATAAGTCAAAGTTGTATTTATTTCATGATCGTACTGTACATGTCAGAGGGGGTATTTATAGGGACCTAGTCTTTGTATTTACACAAAATGACTATCTTACCCCTAACTCAAATAGTTACGACCATTTTCAACTATAAGAGCGAAGTGGTCTTTTTCCTGTCAAGCTGTCATTCTTCAGCTTTTGGTCTTCATTCTTCTCGATGTCTTCATATTTTGGACTTAGTCGATTCTTACTCCGTTTCTTTTCCAACTCCAGAATGTCAAACGAAGTCAATTGTTTGTCTTCGCTCGGTTTTATTTCTTTCTTCTTTTTGGCGAAGACAAATTCTCTTCAGTGAAGACAAAATTCTTCCTGCGAAATTAAATTTTCATCTTCGTTCTGCTTCTTTTTCCTGCAGGCAAACTTTGTTATGGAAATCATAATTTCGACTCTGAAGTTTCAGGGGCTGAGTTTTCTTGGCGAAGTTAAATCCCCAACAAGACCTGACCCGGGTCCTTCTCCCCATCTAAAATCAAGCAGTGCCGGCCCTGAGGGGGGGGGGGGGCAAACGGGGCGGCCGTTGCAGGCCCTCAACCCCAATGGGCCCCCCGTATATGTACGTTAGTATATACATAGTAGTAGTATTATTAGGATATTTAGATTAGTTTTTTTAGCAGAGGATATGTAGATTAGTATATACACGTTAGTAAGTATTATTATTATTATTATTATTATTATTATTAGGATATTACTTGGCCCAAGACAGAGAAAGCCAACATGTTAGCCTTTAGGCCTAGAGCCCAGGAGGCCGCATGTCATCCTCATGTAGCCCAGCGAGGCGACGGCGGACGCCGCTTCGGCTTCAGTAGGCAGCACAGGCAGATTTCAAGGGGCGTTGGTGATAGTGATGGAAGGGGTTACTGACCCCGAAACTGCTGAGGTGTTGGCATGCCGAGAAGGTGTGGCTTTAGCAGATGACCTCGCCCAGCAGCGAGTCCGGATTGCCACCGACTGCATGAATGTCGTGAGAAATATGCAGTGCTCTGGCATGGGTGTATATGGTCACATAATCAAAGAGATCAAAGCTGGATTTACTCATTTCGCAAAGGCGGAAGTCGTTCATGAAAGAAGGGCTTCGAATATTGACGCTCACTGTCTAGCTAGAAGTTCGATTTATGAATCATTAGGTAGACATGTGTGGTTTTTAGCTCCTCCAGATGGAGTTTGTAACAACTATTGTAACACTTGAGTAATTCTTTGGTCCCCTCAAAAAAAAAGCTGCGTGTGTGTGTGCGCGCGCGTATACTTCCGTTCGACGATTCACTTGCAAGTTACATGTGTGCGTACTCATTGGTCATTGTTATTAAACTGTGGCTATAAGGCAACAACGGCCACACATGCTTTTCGAAAAAAATGACTGTTAAGTGTAAAAAAAGTTATATATACATGTAAAGTTTTTTTTTATCATGTTTATAAAGGACTCTGAATTTAAGTTGGGTTCCAGGTCCTGAAAAATTCAGGACCGGCACTGAAATCAAGTAGGATTATGGGGTTAGACTTGTTAAATGCTTTTAAATCTATGAGCATGGTAAGGAAAGGCGACACGATTTGTGCACTGATTTCTATGGGTTTGGCTTCCTGTTGGCGGCTCTGCTAGTGGCGTGCCTTGGACATCCGTCTGCTCTCCGGTGCATGTCGTTCTAGGCCATGTTTAGATCGCCGATTCGGTGCCCAAAATCACTGTGCTGAATCACTGTTGCATTTTGTTTTTATTTGGTAATAATTGTTCAAACTTTGATTAATTAGGCTTAAAATGTTCGTCTCGCAAAGTACAATAAAACTGTGCAATTAGTTTTTGATTTTATCTACATTTAATACTCCATGCATGTGCCGACATTTTGATGTGATAGGAAATCTTCTTTTTGTATAGTGGAATTTGGAGATGAATTTAGGAATCTAAACAAGGCCCTAGTACCTGGTGGCGACAAGATCATCCATGGGTTATCCGTACCCATTCAATGTTACCCATGGGGGATGGATAATATGCGGGGATGAAGACGAGTAACCAGTGACGTGCCAGATTGCTAGGTCACACTATTGTGTCTGATTGTGGTAGAACACGAGGTTTGCTTGGTTGATTATAGGCGTAGAAGCAGAAGAACTGTAATTCAGTACAATTAAATCAAGTTGTTCTATTGAATCACACCCACCACATACATCGACAAAGAGGACGGATAATGGCAAACTAATATAATGATTGTAGAAATCAAATCAATTTGCTTTACTTGCATGCCACCAGAAGTCGGCATGACAATTTATTGTTGTAACTATGTGTAATGTTTTTTTAATAAAGGTATTGTTTATGTCATAAACAATACAATGTATAACGGTTGTCGTCGCATGTATAGATAAACTAATCTTGGCATACATGGGATGGGATGTGCATTCGGTTTGTCCTTAAAATCGTGTGACAACCTGTTTGTGTGTTGACTGGAATCACCAGATTTCTCTCGTGGTTCTAAGGCTATCTGCACCGCACCGCTCTCTAAAGGAATATTCCGTCCTAGTCATCAAGAATTCTCACCTCTATACCAACTCCTTCCGCACCCATATTTACTCTATATCATACTCTATATCAACAATCATCTCATATCCTCTCTCCTCTCTCTCTTTCTCTCTCCTCCTCCTCTTTTACAGGCGCGCACAAGCGATCGGTACCTGTGGCGCGTTACTGTAGTAAATGCTACTGTAGCGTTTGCTATAGCGTAGCGTGGTGCAGCTCGTTCATCGCTTTATTTAGCGTACAGTCGGGTTTACCGATCTACGCTGCGGACAGCCTAAGGCAATACTACCCAAGCTTAGGCTCTAATAGGGGTAACATGGCGACGATCAGCGTAGAATCGTGAAAGTTTAAAAGGAGAAGTGATTTCTCTCGTGCATGTGAAATCAGCTTGAATTTCTTAATTGGAGAACCTTGAACAATCTTCATTGTGAAAGAAACAATTTTCACTGGCTTCTAATTCTTTTTGCATGACATGTTAGTCCATTGTTTCTCTTTTTCCTTCTCTCAAATTTAAATTTCTCTTTGCCAGTTTTGATCCTCCATCTCTCCACATATAAAACTATACATCAAAATGCTTTGTTATGATTCTTCTTAGAGAACAAATATAAAAACCAAAGTCAACTAAGAAGAGAAAGTGGTGATCCAAAACTAGAAGAACATGAAAGCCAACAGGGGCTCCACCCAGAACCAACGGCATTAGCATAATTAGCAGGTTACTTGCCGTCGTGGTAGCAGGTGCAAAGAGTGGGTGGGGGTAGTCGGAGCAGAGATGAGATGAAGCTTGAGCATATTGGACATAAAGTCGAGAAGATCCACTGGCGTGGAGCCGCGGAGGTCGCACACAAGGAGAGTGAACGACAATCTAGAACTCACTATTTCTCGCTCTACCCCTCGTGATGCTGCTACTGTAGCAGAGCAGGGATGAGATGAAGCTTGAGCATATGGGACATAAGTCATGAAGATCCATGGGTGCGGAGCCGCGGAAGTCGCACACAAGGAGAGTGAACGACAATCTAGAACTCACTATTTCTCGCTCTACCCCTCGTGGTGTTGCTACTGCAGTGGCTTGCGAGATGATGGAGATAGTGGTGGTGGCGTCGGTGGGTTGAATAATAGTATACCGTGGCTATAAAGAAAGTATGTACTATGTATCGACACATCGGTTGTCTCAAAAAAATTGATATTCTAAATCTGTGTTATATTTTTTTATATCAACAATATCAGGAATATTATTTCAACTTGTTACATTTACCTCATCTTTTTAGGGTCATTGACTATTGACGGCGGGGTCCATCGTAATGAAGAAATATGACAATTTCTTTACTGTTGGTCAAATCCATTGTTTCTTAAAATGCGTCCCGAGACAATCAACATGGTGCAACCTGTAAAAATACATATAAAATATTAAAATTTAAGCAGCAGCGTAGGGAGGGGGACACGTGCCCCTCCCCTAAGAGACCATCTAAGATTGTATGTCTACATTTGTATAGCTGCTATAACAATTAATTTTTCTATTTTGTATAAGGTTAACGAATTTCGTCCTCCAATCGATTGGAACAAGGGGGACGCTGTGTTGTACCTGCTTAAAGAGCTTGGTCTGGGTGACTCCTTTCCAATATACATAGGGGACGATTGTACAGATGAAGACGCATTCAAGGTGTCCTTCTCAACAACACGTACCATCAAATAAGTTATCGACATAATTTTCTCTAATATAATATGACTCTTATTTTAGGTCCTTCATGAAACAAACGATGGAATTGGAATTCTGGTCGCCGAGACAGGTAGGGAAACCGTGCCTTCTATTCGCTTAAGGACCTGGCCCAGGTGATTATCCCACGTGTATGAAATTTATAACCCTTAGTTGTCTGCGGAGTGGAAGCGGCAAACAGAAAAATGAAAGAAATTCATTGGATTTCCAGGTGATAGATTTTTTTGAACATGTTGGTGATAGAAAACTAATCTGGGTACGTATGCTCAGTGACGGAGGCGAGGGGGGCTGACAGGGGCCATGGCCCCCATAACATATCACAACAAATTTTTTAGAAGTATAAGTTTATAATTTCTATATTAAGAGAGAAGATATAATAAAATTATTGTCATATACACTTATTAATATTTTCTAATCTAAGATATCAAAACCATACAAAAACAAAACTATAGATAATAAAAAATACCCTATGAGCAGTGCTGCACACTAGTTTTAGTTTTGCTGGGCCGCATGCTACAGCCCTATTCGCTTCGCTGAAAAGGTATGATTAAAAGTATTGTTCGCTGATTTATTACGAGAAAACACTGTTCATCATTGAAAAAGTACGGCTAGGCCTACGCAACGACACCGCCGCGGCCTGCATAGGATATCGGGAATCTGGGCTTCGAATTACGATACAAGCGTGGTCTTGTGTGTTGGGTGGGCCTTCGCTGAAAAGGCAATTCTGTTAGGCTGCGTTTAGTTCGTGAAAAAAAAATTAGGTGTTACATCGGATTCGTTGGAAGGATATCGGGTGAGGTTTTTGGATACCAATAAAAAACAAATTACAGAACCCGTCAGAAAACTACGAGACGAATCTAATGATACTAATTAATCCGTCATTAGCACATGGTGGTTACTGTAGCACTTAAGGCTTTTTATGTACTAATTAGGTTTAAAAGATTCGTCTCGTGATTTCTCTGAGAACTGTGCAATTAATCTTTTTTTTTCTACGTTTACGTTCGATTAGATGGATGGAGGGAAAAAAAAAAGAACTACGCCATGCCTTAGATGCAGCTCTATGTTTGTGCGAACTGTCAAACCACATGTCTCTTTCAAAAGAGAATGAATTCCCGGGGATATGCATGTAGCGATGCACTGCGAGAGTGGAGTTGGGCACTACTTAGGTCTCTGTCCCTATCTGTCGCTGTCGACCTGTCGTGATGCTGCTCAACCCAATTCCGATCAGCTTTCTCCTCTCCTCTCGTCGTCCCCTTCGCAGGAGAGGAGATTTTGCGGTCAGGCTGTTCTCCATGGGGAAGCTCGTGTCTCAGGTTTGCCAATACTGTTGGAGGCTTGCAGCCAAGAAAAAAGAGTTGGCAGGTAGCATCCTACATTTAGGTAGCCGGTGATTGTCACGAGAGTAACGTGCATCAAAGTACGCGGTTCTCAAGTATACACGCCATGTTCGGATGTTCCTGTACTAGTATGTAGCTAGAGCCTAGGGGTAATGTAAACCTCAAAATTTTCAAACAAGCCGAGTCAGATATTAGGATTTGGAGAGACATGAACATGTATTTGTGTTGCTTTTCTTGGCAATGACAATAACTTATTATATTGACTGGTTATTGTAATACGGAGTACATGCGAAAAGGGTCAGTGGTTTACAAAAGCCTCAGTAGCACATAAGGCCTTGGATTGGACTCCTGTGGAAGCAAATATTCTAGGGTTTAATAATTCTATGCTTTCAGTGGTAGGTGATGTTCCATCGACAATAAAGTCTCTACGTTGTACTGTGCAATCTTAAAAAACAGAGTACTTATAAATGACTTACTCCCTCTGTCCCAGAATAGATGACGTTATGGGATGTGTGCTGGTCAAACTTTCTCAACTTTGACTAGATTTGTAGAAAATGCGTGTAATATTTATATTTCCAATAAATTTATTATGATAGTATATTCAATGATCTATCTAATGATACTAATTATGTATTATAAATATTATTATTATTTTATATATAATTGGTCAAAGTTTAAAAAAGTTGACTTCTCAGAAAGCGAGAATAACTTCTATTTTGGAACAAAGGGAGTAATGATTTATTTTATTTTTGGAGAGTATTGTTTCAATGGCCCTGAAAAAAGTTTGGCTTACATTCTTTACCCTTTTACTTTTGAACTTATGAATTTGGCCTGGAAGCTATCTTTAGTTCCTTATATGGCCTTCCAGTTAGTTTTAGGATTTAACGGTAAGCCCATCGTGATTTTACACGAGTGAAAAATGACTCAACGTAGAGTTCAGTTGGTCTATGTTTAACTTAGTGGAATAAATACAATTACATAATATATATATATATATATATATATATATATATATATATATATATATATATATATATTTTATGTAATTATGACAACCTTAAACTATGTGAAATATTTCTCAAAATTCAACATAGAAGAACTGAACTCTGCACCGATTTATTTTTCACTCAAGACAAAATCATCATTTTACACTTGACTTAACACCGTTTAAGTCCTAAAAACTAACGGAAGGGCCATGCCACGTCGGCAAAATGATGCCGACGAGGTAGGATGGCCTGCAGTGAACGGATAATCAAGTACAAGGGCCGATAAATGCAATTCAAAGTTTATGAACATATATGGCACATCTAGACAAGTTCGTCAACTTGCGGTGCATTTGACTCTATTCTAAAATAGGAAAGTGTGACCTAATTCCTCCGTCTCGCTTCGACTGTCGTTCTGGTAGTGTAGTAAATTGTTTACATTCACAGCTTCTTCAAGACTTCAATGCACTCGGACACATGCAATGTCCATGTGTCAAACAATCTTTGCTGCACCAGACTGAAAGCTAAAACGTCGGTCAAAGCGGGATAGAGGAAGTATGTAGTTAATTTGTTTGACACACACTCTATTTGATTGAACTACTTTTCAGCTAACAAACAATTATTCTCACAACGAATCAGCATAAACCAAATTTCAGCATAAGCCAAATTGGTGACAATGTCTTAGGTTGCCCTAAGCATGGTTTTTTTTATCGGCCGAAATCTCCCGATATTTCCGATATATCATGTTTATCCGTAGATGCCGATAAGAAATAATATATCTTTTTCGTATAAATTTTGTTTAAATTTATTTAAATTTACTTAAATTTAAATTAAATTTTAATTAAATTTGGTCCGATATTTCCGATATATCATGTTTATCCTCTTTATCTATGACTCTCGATAAATTTTAATTTTCGAAAATGAAAACCTTGGCCCTAAGACCTATTTTGAGTTTGTAGGATACAACGAAGGGGTCTAACCAAACATGTATGCTGCTATGCTATTGGATATGAAGTAGCTGCCGTTTCCGCCGAGCTCAGCTCGAAATATACTAGCCATAGCTGCCGCGCACACCTAATTACAGTCCCTCCAGCTAATTGTTATCTTACGCACGTTTACTACTTGCTCCAGCTAATTCTATTACTACTAATCATAGCACATGCATCTGGAGTTTTTCACATGGCAGAAGCTGCATCTGCCATGTTTAGCCTGACGCCACCGCCACTCGATACAAATAATATTAGATTATTACGATAGATCGATCGATATATGGGCATCACATCAGTGATTACGATACTTGATTAGTTGATTTGACTTTTGAGCGCACCTGCCATTAGCATTTGATTATTGCTGCTCCTCCTCTATTATTGAGTGCAGACGCATCGCATCGCGACGAGCTGCAGCCAAATCCTGTCCACTCCATGAGCTCTGCAATCCGACAAGAGATTTGCCGATATTATTCTCCTACTAGAAAAACCGATCGCATCCGTCCCCATCCTCTCCGCCTCGGGGTTGGCAGGCAGAGCTTCTCCGCGTGTGGTCCGTGTGCGAGGGTCCGGTGTCCGGTCCTCCTCCCCTCCGTGCACCCGCAGGGCAGCGCGTGCGCGTCAACGCCGTCGTCTCTTCTTCCCGGTCCCGCCCCGCGAATCTCTGCGCAGCAGTGAATAGGAGGAGGTCGAGGACGCCATAGAAAAAAGAAACAGAAATCCACCTTGGAATGCTTTCGGAGGCTCGGGGGCTCGTCACCGGCTGCCTGCACTGATGCTGGGAGCGCGCGAATTTCCGCTCAAGTTTTGATCTTGGCGTGCTCTTGAGTCTGGAATCCCTGCATTCATTGGGGGCTTTGTTCTGAGTTTGCAAGGTCAGCAACAGATTCCCTCTTCCATTGTTGGTAGATACTGCGGAAATGGCACCAAAATTTGGTCATTTCGCTGTTTTCTTTGCTATTTTGTTTGTAATGAAAACCTGGAGCTATGCATGCTTATTTGATCACCTTTTCCTCCCGCCGCACTGTCCCACATCATTCGGAAATAGTGGAAATTGACTTTGTTCTTTGGATGCATGGCTTTGTGTTAATCAGCTGTGGATGTTTGGTGTTAGAACAACTATGTGTTAATGTCAGATATCCTGAATTCTGGTTGTTACTCACAAATTCATGGAAGTTTGATCTCGAGACAGTTTAAAACTGGCCATCTTATGCCTTCCATTGCTGCTAAAGTTCAGAGCTTTTGTTCTTTGTGATGGCTTCGGAAACAGACTGATATATTCTTGATGCCTGCAGGCTGCAAGGTCGTGCTGCTGATTAGTTTGAACCCATGGAGACTACCAGCACAGCAAATGAGCAGACTGGTAGGGGGGCTATGTGGGAGCTGGAAAGGAATCTCGATCAGCCCATGGATGCAGAGGCTGGGAGATTGAGGAATATGTACAGGGAAAAGGTGATTATCACGTAACTGCTTACAAAGGTCCTTTTCATTTCACAACTTCAATTCTGAAATGCTACCTTAGGTGGTGATAACTGGTTCATTTTACGGATTATTAGTGTCTGTGTAACTGATCTGCTAATGAGTGGTTAGTAATTTTGCCCTCTTCTTGTTTCCCCTTTTGCATATGCAGACCTACCCTACACTTGTGCTGTTACAACTAGCTTTCCAAAGCCTCGGTGTGGTGTTTGGGGATTTAGGCACATCGCCTTTATATGTCTTCTACAACATTTTCCCTCGTGAAATAGAAGACACCGAACAAGTTATTGGAGCACTCTCACTTATTATTTACTCCCTTACCCTGATTCCACTTGTTAAATACGTCTTCATTGTCTTGAGGGCAAACGATAATGGCCAAGGTACGAATATGTCTTACACTCTTGCTTCCTTGAAATTTCTGCTTCAGTTATGAAAGAATCTGATCATTCTAGTTTGTTCAGAGGATGCAGTAAAACTAAACTATATTGTTTTACAGTTCTCCTAGGGTGCTTATTTGCTAAATTTCTCATTCACATGCTTTCTGCAGTTTGTTTCGATTCATGTCACGCAACACTACAATCATTTAAGCCTTTTGGTTTAGCTCAAAGTCAGAATGCATCATACCTCTAACAGATTAGCATTATCATTCTGAACTCCCAGAAGCAAACTGAACTAAATATTTTGATGAAAAGCATGGTAGGAAAGTCTCATATTGTCCAATATGTGTTTTGAGCCATTTGGTTGTGGGATGCAAAGATTTGCGCACTGCAGCATGCTGTCATGTTCAGTACTTGATCTTCCGCATATTAGTAAATTTTCAATCAGTTTGGCTTACAAATTCTGTGATAACGAATATCAACATAATAGAGTTTTACTGTAATGCCAGGTGGAACATTTGCTCTTTACTCACTGCTTTGCCGGCATGCAAAGATAAACACTATTCCGAATCAGCATAGAACAGATGAAGAACTAACAACATACAGCCGCTACACATATGATGAGAAATCTCTTGCTGCAAAGATTAAAAGATGGTTAGAGGGACACCAAATCAGGAAGAATGTCATTCTTATTCTTGTTCTTTTTGGTACTTGTATGGCAGTTGGAGATGGAATCCTCACTCCTGCAATATCAGGTGAGTATCTTTATGTTATTTTTATGAAAAATCTCTATGTTTTACTATGCATTTATTACCAGATTTACTGAAATTAATATTTTGATGAGAATTTAGATTACAGCTTTTAGTTTGATGTGAACTGCTAAACAGCATATTTTCTCAACAAATTATATCATTGCCATACTGAACATAAATATTAATGAAGTCATTTGGACACTGAAAAAATTCTCCAAGGAATGCGTGCTGGCAGTTCCTTTCAAATATAATGTTAACAGTTCCTCCAGGAAATACAGTAACGTTTTTGGCAATTAGATAATGTCCCACAACCACATGATTTGTCAAATTATAAATGTTTTCATGCTTTAAAATGGAAAATACTTACGCCATAGTGAAATTCTGTTTTACCTTCTATTGCTATTGCAGTACTCAATGTTCAATTAACAATATTCGACCAGGAAAATATTCAGTGTTATAATGCCCTTCCACCCCTTTAAATGTGCTACATATATCTTTTTTATGATGTTTGCTATTTTACTTTTGCCCAAGTGAATTGACTTAAGTTTGCATCACAACTTGCAGTTCTTTCTGCAACTGGAGGAATACAAGTGGAAAAGCCCAGCATGAGAAATGGTACTTGTGAAATCTGGAAGTTAGTATTGTTTTTCCTGCATTCATTAGCTTATACCTTGCTCTTTCATATCTTTAACTGCTATTACACTCAGTGGATGATGTTAATTTCTTCATCATCAGTAGTTCAACTAGAAATGTGGAGGTGTGATGTGAATAACAAAGCAACATAACTTTCCATGCTGTTTTATCTAGTAAAATGATAACCTTCTTCAGAGTCTATTCAAAGAATAATGTTAACATGTTAACTGTGATTTGAGAATTTTCCCTTCACATTTGTAATCTTTATAGTGGTAATGTATTGTTTAGTGTGGCTGTTTTAAAAGACAGATGCTCATTGATCATTATACTGAGATCAGTATGTGGATGACTGAATTCTTTCATTTTTTGTCCCATATCAGATGTGGTTGTCATCGTCTCTGTGGTCATATTGATTGGATTATTCAGCATGCAGCACTTTGGTACTGATAAAGTCAGTTGGCTTTTTGCTCCAATAGTATTTATTTGGTTCATACTCATTGGAATCCTGGGCGCCGTAAACATTTCCAAATACGATCAATCTGTTCTCAAGGCTTTTAATCCTATTTATGTATATCGGTACTTCAAGCGAGGGAAGACTAGCTGGGCTTCTTTAGGAGGAATTATGCTTAGCATTACAGGTTTGAACATCATTCCTAATTTTACAATAATCTTGTCCTTTGTTTAATGGCAATTACCAGGACTGAAATATTGGTCCATGTTTCAGGGACAGAAGCATTGTTTGCTGATCTTTCATATTTCCCTGTACAAGCTATTCAGGTAGTTTATTGCCTGTCTTTGTTACTAGCTGTGAAAATGTTCTTATGATAACCAAGGAACCTTTTAGAGGCAAATGTACATTTTTACCTACTCTTCTCACATGAGTACATAAGTAAATCCTTTTGCTTGCCTGCTGATGACATCACATTTTTGTGTGCAGATTGCTTTCACGGTGGTTGTGTTTCCATGCCTTCTTTTGCAGTATACGGGCCAAGCTGCCTATATAGCTCAGAACAAAGACCAGGTCTCCCATGCCTTCTATCATTCCCTTCCAGGTAATGTCAGATAGAGGGAGTCTTCGTTTACCATATATACATGAATGCACATTGACAATATTATTTGGTACAGATTCTGTACTTTGGCCATCATTGATTGTTGCAACAGCTGCTGCAGTAGTTGCTAGTCAGGCAACTATATCGATGACCTATTCAATTATCAAGCAAGCACTTGCTCTAGGGTGCTTCCCCAGAGTGAGAATTATCCATACTTCCAAGAAGTATCTAGGCCAGATATACAGTCCCGATATTAATTGGATCCTTTTGATATTCTGCATCTCTGTCACTGCTGGATTTAAGAACCAAAGTCAGATAGCAAATGCATATGGTAAAGTCTTCCCATATCTGTCTCTGCATGCAAATTTGACGTTCCAGCTCAGTTGCTAACATGGACTAATGTTGTGTAAACAGGTACTGCTGTGATAATGGTTATGCTTGTGACAACATTTCTCATGATCCCCATAATGTTGCTGGTGTGGCGCAGCCACTGGACCTTGGTCATTCTTTTCACTGCGCTGTCATTGCTTGTTGAAATTCCATACTTCACTGCTGTGGTGCGGAAGATCGATCAGGGTGGCTGGGTCCCGCTTGTGTTTGCTGTCGCCTTCCTCATCATCATGTATGTATGGCACTACGGTACACTCAAGCGGTACGAATTTGAGATGCACAGCAAGGTGTCCATGGCATGGATCCTAGGCCTTGGTCCAAGCCTTGGTCTGGTCAGGGTGCCTGGTGTGGGCCTGGTTTACACCGAACTGGCAAGTGGTGTTCCTCACATCTTCTCACACTTCATCACCAATCTCCCTGCCATCCACTCCACTCTGGTCTTCGTCTGTGTGAAATACCTTCCTGTCTACACCGTGCCAGCGGATGAAAGGTTCCTTGTGAAGCGAATTGGTCCCAAGAACTTCCACATGTTTCGATGCGTGGCGCGGTATGGCTACAAGGACATCCACAAGAAGGATGACGACTTCGAGCAGATGCTCTTTAACAGCCTGATGCTCTTTGTCAGGCTGGAGAGTATGATGGAAGAGTACACAGATTCTGATGAGTACAGCACCCTTGAGCTGAACCAGCAGGCAGGCAACGCCAACCAAAGAATCAATGGCATCAGCACCGGTTCAAACATGGATCTCAGCTATACATCCCATGACTCCATTATACAGGTGCAGTCCCCAAATCATATGGGGAACAGCCAGGTCGTGTTGTCAGGTCAGATGTACCAGACCGTGGGTGACGAGATTGCGTTCCTGAATGCGTGCAGGGACGCTGGGGTGGTGCACATCCTCGGGAACACGATCATCAGGGCCCGCAGGGATTCAGGGATCATCAAGAAGATTGCTATCAACTACATGTATGCTTTCCTTAGGAAGATCTGCAGGGAGAACAGTGCTATCTTCAATGTTCCCCATGAGAGCCTACTGAATGTTGGGCAGGTGTTCTATGTGTAAGCACTGAAACCAAATGCATGTAGATGAGAGTTCAACTTCAGAACCACTCGAGAGAAGCTAGCCGTGTTTTGTTCATAGTTAATAGGGGTATAATAGTTGAAAGAATTGTACAGCATCATATGTGACCATTTGGGGCATCAATAGTGGTCATGTTCATCATGTAGAGCTTGTACCGTATGCACATCTGCAATAGCTGGTTATTAAATCCAGAGTAATTTTAGTGCTTCCATGGCCAATGTTTCCTGTAAGAGCTAACCGAAAAAACGTTCATGAGAAACCGGAGTTTGTTCATATCTCATGGGAGGGCAAGGATTTGTAAAATAAAAATGTAACTGTTTGGGGATTGATCAAACCGGAGTTAGTATTTGCAGCAAGTATGCTGAGGTCATACCGAACTCGGACCACAATAAGCGCCCTTAAAGTTTTCAGCCATGTTATTAGTAATTACTGCTTCCGTGGTGCAAGAAGTCGAGATTTCTTTGCCGAGTGTTTGTCTAGACTCAGGTTCTGTACCCAGATTTCAATGTCACCCTCTCAAAAGACATTTGAAAAAAGATTTTATCACCATATTTCGGTTTCAGTTTGCAGTTTGTGTCTAGAATGTGCTGTGCTAGCCCTGCTCGGCTGCCCGTTCCAGGAGCAGCTGCAGCTGTAGCTGCTTGATTACTACAGTTCCTGGTGCTGCTGCAGCAACAGACGCGCGCTGCTGCAGCAAGTACTTCAAATGTAAACGTCGTTGACGTCTTCAGTACAGACATTTCCATTCAGAACATTGAACCAATCAGCTTAATCTCTAGAGATGGAGATAAGAATACACGTATGTGGGCCATTAAGCATGGTTAAAGTCTTCACAGTAGCAGGAAAACAGATTATGTGGTTTTTATGAGAGATGATGAAGCAAAGACTGCAAGGGCTTTCTATCTTTTTCCTTGTGTGTATATATAGTATCATTGTGTGTGCTTTATTATAGCTAAGGTTGAAAATGATGGAAAAATCCCATTCCGACCCGTTCCGTTTTCTACTTTGTTCCATCATATTTGTGAGATCCCATGGGAAAGGGGTTTTTCCATCTGTTTCCGTAGGATCCCATTTTTATTCGGAATTGACCCGTATTTGTTCTGTTTTTCATCCCGTTTTCAATCTACGTGAGATATGTCTAGGAGTTGATATGTTCATAAACATACTAATCACAAATTATGCATGTTAAATGTTAAAAAATGGCATGCTAGTGAATATTAAACTGATAAATTCGTAAGTGTATATTATTTTGTGACTTTGTTCATGTATACTCGAGAATATTTGATCATTTTATTCTAAATTAATTTTCGGCTCTCCGTCTGTATTTGTCTGTCCGTATTTTCGTATACCCCATCCTTTTTAATTCCATTTTTTTCCCGATACCGATCCCATTTCCGCTAAAATATAGAAACAAAAATGGGAGAGGAGTTTTTCCGCCCGTTTCTGTTTGTTTTCATCCCTTAATTATAGAAAAAAGGAGAAAAGAACAAAGAAAGAGAACTCTCAATTCTTGTCCACACACTGGGGCCCAGGTGTCATTTTCCTGATTGGCCTGCCACATCCCACAAGCGGATTGCCAAACGAATCATCATCGATGGACGATGATGGGTCGTCAGTCTGCGGGCCTAGGGCTGTAACTGTCGAAGCAAGGTTGACCCAAGGCTGAAGCATGTGAGAAACGCCGCTCCCAAAAAGAATGAAAGAACAAGTTGTCACGTCGCACTCCACTCCAAAGTTCTTTTCTTTATACTAGCCAATAAACCATTTTATTCGTTGCAAAAAATAAACCATTGCATTCTTTGTGAAATATCTTTCTATCGCTCGGATATGTCCCAACAAGAAAATAAAAAACTGTTTCACAAAAAATATTCCCCTAGGGGTGGGTGGGGAAGTACTATAGGTTTATATAGTAGAAAAAAAGGTTCTACAAAGAAAAGTTCAACCATAAGAAACTGATTGTTTGGGAGTGTGTGTGCACGCAACAGGATGACTAGTAGTAGCACTTTGTGACGTACGGTATCCCCCAAATTTCTATCCATATTTAATTAGTAAAAAGCTTTCATGCCTTCCATTGTTTAAAGTTTAAGCTATATAGTTGTACTACTGTTGTACGAGAATGGTGGTCATAATGAGGGAAACATACCTACCAGCCTTTTATGCATCACATGTGGGACTATTTGGTTGAAAGGGATGGATGGGCGATTAATAATCTATTAATTAATATAATATTGTTAAAAGGAGTCATCACGATTCGTCGAGAGAGACAGAGAGTCCAGAAATTTTGAGATTAATCGAAAAAAGAAAAGGACGTACACTGTTATATATTTTATAATGATAAAAAAGCCTACATTAATCCTTACATCCTAATCTTAATAGCCCAGCCAGTCTTGATAAAACGAAATTTTGTTAATAAACAATGATATCAATCTTGGAAAGGAAAAAACCAGTGGCACCTTCCTAAGGTCGGACATATATCGCTATAAAGTTGTAGTCAGGGCATCCGTCCCTGAGATGCTCGCTACCTGGGCCTATGACCGACCCAACAAATCTATTGGTCGACTTCTATGACTTCTAAAAACTTGGATACTTCGATGACTTCCTGACTCCTCCTTGTTGCGTTCTCAACCGCCGCACCCACGCTGCCTGCTTGCAGCGGCTACCTCCTCCACGCTGCTCGCTTGCCACGGCGGCCTCCAACAAGCCGGCAAGCCTCCTCACCACTCGTCGGTACTGCTGGTTGTCCGGGCCAACCTAGCAGCATCCGTGCAAGCACCCGGACGCTGCGTGTGGCTAGGTGACCAGGAGAGGGGCCATCGCTGGTCAGGCCCATGGCATGCACAGGTGCAGCTGGCCACTACCAAGCCGTACCACCATCCTCGGTCATCAGCTGGCCGGAACCGGCCGTTCCCCGCTCTACTATGTGTCATGTGGAAGAAGGTTGAAAAACACATGTTACAAGCATATGTTTCGAGTGTTACAGAAGTTTCAGAGGTACATTGCAAGTGTTTCAGATGGATGCTGCAAAAGTAGATCGGAATGTTTCATTTGTTGTAATGGTTATACACGTATGTTGCAAGCGTTTGTTCCCCATGTTTCATCAATGTTTTCAGACTATGTTGCAAGTGTGTTTATCTATGTGTTGCATATGTTTTCACACATATGTTGCAAGTGTTTTATCTGATGTTGCTTATGTTTGTAATGGTTTTTAAACGTTTTTAAGTGTTTTTTATAAGTGTTTCAAAAATATGTTTCAAGTGTTTCATGACATATGTTGCAAGTGTTGCATCTTGATGTTTTAAAAGTAGATCAGGTGTTGCATATGGGTTGCGCGTGGGAAATGGGAGGGCGCGAGCGGCTCCCACGCGCAGTCAGGCGGTGTGGGCGTCGTCGTCTGGGCGGTGATGGCCCCGTATGGGTGCATGGGCAGAGGCATGCTAGCGCAAGCATGGGTGTCGAATACTGCGGCGCAGGAATCCGACGTCCATCCCGGACGTCCAGGCGCTAGCACTACCAATTTTTTACACAAGAGCCCTAAACCAATACTATAATCATGTTTTAAAAAAATAAAATATCAAGGAACGTATATTTTTGACATCATGGTTGACTGCAAATGAATTGAAGGAGTCTGACCAGGAGAAAATCTGTCTACACAGCCATATATAAGTAAATGAAAAATAATACTTGCAGATCACAAAAAGAAAAAAAAAGAAGTAGCCGATACGAAAATGAACAAAACTATAGATAAAAATAGAAGTATCACTATATCTTACTACTAAAGATCTTTTTTGAGTGGATCTTACTACTAAAGATAAATATTGTTTCATCTATCTAGATAGGTGGGCCCACTTAATAAAAAACATATACCATTTATGATGATCAAATAGCTTGGATTCAATAAAGAGTCCATGCATGGCTAATAAAATTAATAAGTACCACATCAATAAAGGGAATAAAAAACATATATCCTTGGATTTTATGATGATCTAATAGCCTAGATTAAACCCGATAATTAATACCTTATACAACCAATAGATAATAAATTATGTTGCCATATATAAAAAATTTTAAAAATATTTTGGATCATGGAAGAAGTCTATGTTATATGTTACCACTAAAGAAAATAGTCTTTTGTTTGCCTTAACAGAAGGGCCTCCACTTAAATGAAAAACAAAAAGAACATATAACATTTGTGATGATCTAATGGATTAGATTAAACAAAGAGTCCATATCTAATATAATTAATAGTTACCATATTAATAAAAACAAAGAACCTACACTGTTGTATTCTTTATTATCTAATGGCATAGACTAAACCATAGAATCCATGCCTTATTCAATTAAATGAATATAAATTTGCAATAACAAATTGAATAAAATAGCAAATTGACATTCATTGGAGTTGTAAAGAAAATTATATACATAAATTGTCCATGTAAAGCATAATTACTAAGGTAAGGTAATAAATTTGATTAAAACATGAAAGTTAATGTTTTGTCTCCAAAATAATTGGAAAGAGAATTTATATAAATTAATAGTACTTACAAATTAGAATTAGTGTAAATCTAAATTTAAAATTGCAAATTAGAAAAAGCAGTAGTTTTTCGAGACCGTGCCTCCGCAGCACATATTTTTAAAAAGCAGTAGTTTGATTTGAAAAACAAGTAAATAAAAACTTAGTATTAGTATAAGTTCAAAGAAGTTTAATGGCTAAACCTATCACATTAATACTATACTACGAGATTGTAATAATAGACTAGCGATCTAAAGCTATCAAAGGATAAATGAAAAATAAATTAAAAACCCATCACATATATAGAACAAATATAAAAAAGATAGGCATCTATAAATGTACATTGTAAAAAAAGGATTCCAAATCATTTTATAAAAATTCATAAGAAAAATTTGTCTTGTAGTGTATATGTACCTGAAATTTGTTCTTTTCGTATGGATTTTTCCCGATGGAGTTTGAATCTCAAAATTTTGTGATAATGCTACATCTATAGACGTACCATGGATGTGTATCATTTCAATTTTTTTAAAACTCCTATAGGTATGTTTTTCTAGTGGGGTTTTCATGAATCCATCGAAGAGGTGATTTGCACCACCAATAATTTCCGGAGCATTACAAGGGCTGTGTTCAGTTCCTGAAAAGGGGTAAAAAAAAGTACTGTAGCACGTTTTGGTTTTATTTAGCGAATAGTGTCTGACTGTTGACTAATTAGGTTCAAAACGTTCGTCTCGTAAAGTATAACCAAGCTGTACAATTAGTTTTTAATTTCATTTACATTTAGTACTCCATGCATGTATCACAAATTTAATGTGATGGAGAATTTTTTTTGCATAATTTTTTTTTTTTGAGGAACTAAACACAGCCAAGATTGAACTCTCGTGTCGTGTGTCTGTCTGACTGGCTAGCTTTGTCAGCACAAGGGCCGAGGTGAAGCCGTGAAGGCGTGAAGCCAAGACTTTGACTTGGCCGTCCCCTCTCCAATCACAGTTGTGTACGTATATCCATCTCAGCACCACTCGTTTGTATATGCACCTCCCCATCAATCATTTGTCTCATCCTGTTACCATTAGCGTAGACCAACCGCGGCCTAGGCCAACCAGTCCCGATCATCCATGGCGTCCTCCTCCAAGCGGTCGCTGCCATGCGTGGTCCTCCTCCTCCTCCTCATCGCTGTCTTCCACCAAGGCTGCTCGTCGGCGACGGCCCACAGACCATACGCCGACGACATGGGGAGCAGCACCGACGACGACAGCCCGATGATGGAGAGGTTCCAGCGATGGAAGGCGGCGTACAACAAGTCCTACGCCACGGTCGCCGAGGAGCGTCGGCGGTTCCGGGTGTACGCGCGCAACATGGCGTACATCGAGGCCACCAACGCCGAGGCCAAGGCGGCGGGGCTCACGTACGAGCTCGGCGAGACGGCCTACACCGACCTCACCAACCAGGAGTTCATGGCCATGTACACGGCGCCCCCGCCGGCGCAGCTGCCCGCGGACGAGGACGAGGACGCGGCGGTGATCACCACCCGCGCGGGGCCCGTTGACGCCGTCGGCCGGGGCGCGCCGGACCAGCTGCCGGTGTACGTGAACCTGTCCACCGCCGCGCCGGCGAGCGTCGACTGGCGGGCCAGCGGCGCCGTGACGCCGGTGAAGAACCAAGGCCGATGTGGTACGCACACAACCCGTAAAGAGCATCATCATGTCATTCCGTCCTGGCACTTGTCATTTGCCATCAATTATTTCTCTCACCTGTTCCTAACCACATGCATGCATGCTTGTCACTGCGCAAACACATGCTTTTGCCTGCATCTGCATGTGCAGGGTCGTGCTGGGCGTTCTCGACGGTGGCGGTGGTTGAAGGGATCTACCAGATCCGGACGGGGAAGCTGGTGTCGCTGTCGGAGCAGGAGCTGGTGGACTGCGACACGCTGGACGCCGGCTGCGACGGCGGCATCAGCTACCGCGCGCTGGAGTGGATCACCTCCAACGGCGGGCTCACCACGGAGGAGGACTACCCGTACACGGGCACCACGGACGCCTGCAACAGGGCCAAGCTCTCCCACAACGCGGTCAGCATCGCGGGGCTCCGGCGCGTGGCCACCCGGAGCGAGGCGTCGCTGGCGAACGCGGTGGCGGGGCAGCCCGTGGCCGTGTCCATCGAGGCCGGCGGGGACAACTTCCAGCACTACAAGAAGGGCGTCTACAACGGGCCCTGCGGGACCAACCTGAACCACGGCGTCACCGTCGTGGGCTACGGCCAGGAGGAGGCGGCGGCCGGCGGGGACAAGTACTGGATCATCAAGAACTCGTGGGGGGAGAGCTGGGGCGACGGCGGGTACATCAAGATGAGGAAGGACGTCGCCGGCAAGCCGGAGGGGCTCTGCGGCATCGCCATCCGCCCGTCCTACCCACTAATGTGACGACATGATGTACATTCTTTTTCCTTTTTTTTTCATTTTAATTATTAAATAGTCAGCATGTGATCGAGTCAAACTTTTTTTATTCCTGCTATTACGTGTACCAGTACACTTGTTGTAAATAATAATCCACGGCACCTCGCGTGTAAACCTCTTATTCTTGTGCGAAAACGACTTCTGGAAATGAATTAGGTATGTACAATGTGTCACTATCAGTCGTCATTTACTCGCTTCAATAGACAACATCAAGCACTCAAATATGAAATGCGGAACAACATTGGTGGTCGATAGTGCCAAGGTTCTGTTTTATAGTAAATGATCTAAACATACCAAACCTCGCATTGCGGCAGGCTGCCGAGTTCAACAACATTGCTATGTTGACGTAGGATTACTCAAACAAACTAAAAATGGTTAAGCATTATTGAACACCAAAAACTGAACCACTTGTTTTGTAATCCATTATGATTGTTTCAGCGATGAGAAGTACTCACAATCTTTTTTGGAACATAGCTAACCTTTTGATCGAATTTGTACCAATAATAAGCTGGTTTTCATTGGCATATTGCTATTTCTATAATTAGTTCATAAGCATCTGTTTTGCCAGCAGACCATGCGACATCAGAAGCTGGAAATACGTACAGTATTCACGTCATGACATGAGTGCAACACGTCTTGCATTACAGGTGCTATTGGGAAGCAGTTCCATGCTATTTGTAATTTTATATCTCTAGCATTCAAACCGTGCCATTCAAGGAGTGTACACGACCTCTTGCATTAGGATAGCTGGTGTGCTAGAAGAGATGTAAGCTAGCAACCCTACAAATGTAAAAAGAAATCAATACTTGCATAGTAGTGTGACAGTTGCACGACATCATAACTTGATTACTTATCTAGGCTAGAGAGCCGCAAAATAGGGAAGAAATCTAGCATGTGAATCCAGTATACAACCTTAAATCAATAAAGTCTAATTTTCAGTATAGCTTCTCATTACACAAAATTATTGTTCTGGTCATGAGAGTTAATAAGGAGAGGAAAATACGCACATAATACTTTTCCACCAACCAAAAATATTGTATTGAATATTTCAGCCTTAAATGATTTTAAAATGAAAAAAGTTTCAACTACAAAGTTTTAGATCTCATTGATTTCTATAGTTCTGATAAAGAATGTGTTACTTTATCTGAGATTGTTTGAAAATTCCAGAAATTTGAATATCAAAATATGTGAGTTTAAATAGTTGAATATTTCAGACACAAAATATTGAAATCCAAAACTTATTAATAACAAATATGTAGATCAGATCGATGATTACAACTTTCATATCAACTATGTGAACATTCGAGGTCGTTTACAAGTTCTAAAATTTTAAATTTCATAATCTATGAACTTAAAACACATATTTAGGACTCTAAATGACTTCAAATAAAAAATAACTATAAAGCTGTAGATCATATTGAGAACTACAACTTTGATATATACCATTTCAATATCTAAGGTTGTTTGAAAACTTTAATTTTAAATTTTAAATTTTGAAATCCAAGAACTTAAAACAATATTTTGGAGCTCCAAACTATTTCAAACCAAAAACTTCTCAACTACAAAGTTGTAGCTCGTGTCAAGAACTATAATTTTAGTATAAAGTTTGTCTTCACCCGAGTTCATATAAAAAATTATAAATTGTTTTTAGATTCATCTATTTATAGAGACGGGCATCTTAAAATGTTTGTCTTTGAAAATTTATTTTTAGAGACTGACGCCTAGAGGCCTAGAGTGCCCATCTCTATTAACAGTGATTATTAGATGGGCATTTTAAGATACCTGTCTCTGAAAATTAATTTTTAGAGATGGGCATCCTAAGGCGACCGCTTTTGTCAATTGATGATTTTCAGAGGTGGACACCTGGGAAGTTCTGTCTCTATAAATAATTTTAAGAGGCGGGCATGTGCCTACAAGCCGTTTGACGATTTACAAAGATTGTCTCTAGATGTGCCCGCCTCAGACTGGCTATCTCCTAAAATTATATTTTTTTACTAGTGCATGTTCCAGGCCAGGATTGGTCTTAGTTGCCACTGCGCCTTACCAGCTTTTGAACCAGGTGAAAAAGTGAAAACATCCTAAAAAATGAAATACGTAGTAGTGCTACTTAGTGGGCTGAATTCAAAAGATGGATACTTTTGGGTGATAGCCCAATTCTATTAGGCCTGATCAGTAAAACTTGAAATATCGGATTTATCGAAAATCTATAGCGAACCCTGAATGAAACAATTCAATGATTCATGACTAGGTGTATGGAAAAAGATATATGAGTATGCCCAAATGAGTATCCTGGAAAAAATGTGTCTCATTTGTACGACAACAATAAGTGTATTACTCTAGTTACATGTTATATCTTCCATAATTATTAGAGTCGCCACTTTCACTTTAGCAACGACTAGGTGATGGCTGCTCAAGATATTTGGCAGCCTAGCGCCGGCGGCCGTGTTGCTTTCGCTCCCGTGTGGCTCCGTTTTTATCATCTTAATTACGTATTAATGAACGATCTTTTCTCTTCAAACGCTAAAATATTTGAACAGCAGGATGACGAAGACAAGTCTGCATGCCTGAAGCGATGAAGTAGAGCTGCTGTGGGGTAGTAACGTGGCAGTTTGAATGTGCTAGTGTTTCGAGTACTTTCTGTTTTGTAATAATTATCTTAACTGTCTTGGTAGGGGCAGTCCAGGTTGGTTGCTTGATGTTGGTTCGCTAGAATCAGTTCTGATTCAGAATTCTAGCTCCCGTTGGTTAGTGGTATAGCCGCAGGTTTCTTTCTCGCTTCTGTTTAATCTGTGTGCTGAAAATACTTGTATTTCCATTATGCCATAATGGAAATGGGACTTCCTCGTGTCAAAAAAATGCTAAAATATTTATTTAACAGCAATCAAAAGTAGGCCTTTAACCTTATTTTTTGGACCATAGATAAAATTTAAGCTCAAGCAGAGTTGTTTATTTTTTTTTAAAACTAACACTTTTGAACACGCTTCCCATGGCGCGGCGAAATCGAGCTGCCGCGCCATGCATGGCGGCGCGGCGGAGGTGGGCACGTGGCAGTGAGGCACGACGATGATGTGGCCGGTCCTGCCGCGCCATGGATCTTGGCGCGGCAATGCCGTGCCACCCGTTATGGCGTGACGAGACCTGACTTAAACCTCGCGCCGTGGGCTCCCTCCCTCTTTGCCTTAGTTCGAAGAAAGGGAGGAAGGCAGCTCTAGCGACCGCGCCGATGCCTCCCAACTCCCCCAAGCCCGGCCGCCGCCCTGCCCTCCCTTGCCGCCTCCCTCCCTACATTCCCCCAAGCTTCTCCTCGGCCTCAGTCAAGGTAACAATGCTCTTATTAGTAGTTTGAACGGTGGATTAAGGGGATAGGTAGCTAGGATTTGTGGAAAATATTAGTTCATTTGAATGGAGGATTCAAGGGTAAGGATTAGGATTGTCAATGTTAAGGTTAATTAGTTAGTTAGAAGTATGTTTACCATGTTTAGTGTAAGGTTTATTTTTGTTCATATAAGTGTTAGTTATATTATTTTAGTTGTAATGCAAATGGTTCTCTTTACATTAATTTACGATGTTTTGATTGATGTTAAATTACAACCGTTTTATTAGATGGAAGACATGTTTTGGGAGCAGTTGTGGCAAAACGGGGTTGTCCTAGAGAATTGAACCCCGACGCATCTAGCAAAGATGCCCTTGTCCCTCCTGACCTCCCTGTCCCTAACTGTGACTGTGGTTTTCCGGCCGACATGTTTCAATCGAGACATCTAGACACAGTGGCGCGTTGCTTCTACAAATGCAGTCATTTTAATGTAAGTAATTATTTTAGTACCTTTTTTTCTTAATTTTTGTTAGTAGATTACTAATATTTTGTTGGAATTTTGTTATATAGGCCCATGAGAGGTGCCTTTTCTTTCAATGGATCGACGGTCTAGACAAGTTTGACCCAAGGTACCCCTTTTCGATGATTGGTGGAGAGGGAGACATGAGCACCTCGAGTGGTGGGTTCCACCTCCCCCTAACCCCCGCCAATGATGGCTAAGGAGAAGCACCTAGCCAAAGTTAGACGACTCAAGGAACCTCCTCTGTGTGATTGCGGAGATCGAGCTGTGATAAACCCTAAGAATATGTTGAAGTTTGTGTGTCCAAACAAGCATGAAGTAAGTGAAAAGTGTATTTGTTGAAATATTGAGCTATATGTGTTCATGAACTAATGTCACCTTTTTTAGGTGTTTTCAATGGAGAAGTGCCATTTCAAGGAGTGGCTCTATGGTCCTAAGAATCAATGGACAGAGCCGCCAAAGACAAAGGAAAAGAAGAAAGAACGGGTAATTTTTGAAGCACATCCTGTCATGTGCGAATGTGGTGTTAATGCCAACTACGGTCTAGTCCCTTCGGAGCTTGGAATAGGCCATTGGTGTAGCCATATGGTTGACTATGATGAGGTTGATTACTGTTGTGGGTTATCTTTTGCAAAGACTTATAATATAATTTTTCATTTGAACATAGCACTAGGAAATGCAAGTGGGAATCTCATGATGGTTAAGCTAAGTTCCTGGATGAAATAAAGGTGAGGCAAGTAATTGCAAGGATGTTTGGTTATGGACCTCAGTTCATCGAGCTCTTCGTTAAATAACACATAAAGAAGATGCGTGAATTTGTTAGACAGCGCGGTTTTCATAACCTGATCGGTGTTAGGATTGACAAATGGGGGTTGGAGAAACGGAGGGCGTTAGAGGAGGAGAGGGCAAGGAAGGAGGTAAGGGAGAAGACAAGAGTACAGATGTAGGTCTTGAACGACCATGTTGTTGCATTGTGTGCTAGTGAGTGACTGAAAGCCTTGTTATTTTTGTTGCCTGCTTTTAAATGTAATATAATCACGTTGCTAACTGGTTGCATTTTATACATGAAGGGATTGGATGCAGAGAGGACCATGCCACAGAGGTGTCCCATGCAAGGTTTTAGGAGAAGTTACATGAGCTCAGAACGCGAGTTGGTCGCACCGTTCTATCTTCAATTGTCATTGCTGACGATGGGGATGATGGTGAGGATGACACTGCTAGGTTGAGCGATATCATCGCTCTAGCGGAGGTGGGCTTGCAGGCGGAGGAGGATGAGGATGGCACTGGCAAACTGAGTGAGCTCATCACTCTAGTAGAGTCAGGCTTGCAGGCGGAGGAGGACGTGTTCTTCTCTCAGGCCACAGAGGTTGCAGATGAAGTGGTGGCCCCTGCTGCTTACTACAGGCTACAAGCAGATTAGGGCAATGCAGGTGAGCCTAGCCACATGAACGAGGTGGAGGAGGACGCGTTCTTGTCTCAGGCCGTAGATGAAGAGGGGGCTGCTTACTACAGGCGATAGGCAGATCAGGGCAATGCAGGTCAGCCTAGCCACAACAACAAGGTTGTGGTAGAGGATTGGTACTCGGACAACGAGTTGCTTACTCAGTATGTGTAACACCCCGGGTGTTTGTCACTCACTAAGCAGTGGGTTTAAGCTCAAACATGATAGATTAGTGGAGATGACGATGTCAAGGTCAACCTATGGAGATGAGCCTAACTTAAAGTTGGATGCTGCACCATTACTTTACATAACCCTAATTGCAGTGCACCTTAAATAAAAATTGTAGCTCTTCATATGGGCTTCAAACTTCCTTTTGGGTCCAAGGTCCAATTCGGCCCGTAAGATGCCCAAAACCAGCGTCCACTTTACCCACAGCGTTGCCCGCTACGCGCTCGGCGCAATGCCTCAACGGGAGACACCTGTCCTGTGCGTGGCAGCCATGCGCGAGCGAGCACCGCACCTTGCTGGACGCGCGTCATGTGCCCTTGTGTCGATGTGGAGGTGCTCGAGCACTCGCCCCTCACTTCCCACACCTCCCTGGCCCTTTCCTCGCTCCTCAGCGCTCGCCTTCGCCTGTTGCTCGCGCGGAACGGCAGCCATGGCCGCCACCAAGCCGATCGTCCGCCGCTGCTCTTCCCCTCGGCGTCTACCTCGCAGCGCTTCTCAGCCACCACGTGGGCGCCCGCGATCGCCGCCTATTTCCACGGCCAGCCGTAGCCGCGCGGGGAGGACCTGTGGCCGCGCATGGCCAACCGCCATGGACGACGCCAACCAAGCTCCAGGGCCGCCGTCGTTCCATCGCCTCCGGCCTTCCTCCACCTGAACCGACCGTGCCATCACGTTCCTCGTACCACGCCGCACCTCCAGAGCCCCTCGCCTCACCAGCTCCGCCCCCACAGTGGACCGCCATCGGAGCACCGGCCGGCAAGCCGCTTGCTGCCGTGGCCGGATCGTTGTGGTCCGCCTCGGGCTGCGTGGAGCACACCAGCGGATGCGGGTCAGCCCCCATCATGCTCGCACGGCCCCGTCGTGGCCACTGCCGGCGACTCCATCGCCGGAGATCAGCCGCCCCTTCTCCTCTGTTCAGCCGAACATGAGGAAGAAGGGCGCCTCGGGGTGAATAGTGACTTTTCCAGGGGGTTAAGTGCAGAAGTAGTGACTTGGGTGAATAGTGCTGTGGGGACTCCCTTGCGAGATTTAATTAAAGTTCCTTTAGGGGCCAAAATGAATAACATGTGACTCAGTTGAATAATGCCTTGTACTGCGGATTGATTCTAGAAAGTCCAGGGGCCTCGAGGCAAAAGTGCTTTCCTTTTTCCTTTTCCCTTTTTCTTTTATACAGATTTTGGCTAGATCTTTGAAAATTAATATCTCATGCTAGGAAGCTCCAAAAATAGCAAATAAGGACTTTTTGGAATCCTTGTGAAATTGTCTATGCAGTAGATCTATAATATGGCATGTTTTAGTTTAAAGTTTTAGCTGTAAAAATAGATTTATGCAACTAGATTTTGAATGCTAGTTGGATCCGTTATTTTTAATAACTGTAAATATATAACTCCAAATGAAGTGAAATTTTTGTGACATGTTACTCTTGTGATGTATGATGTCTAGTAAAAATTTCAAGATTTTAGGCTTGATAGTTTAGGAGCTATAAAAATAACAAATGCTATATGCTGCTTTGCTTCTATTCTGGACAGTGCTGCATGTATGCATTGTTTGGCTCAGTTAAGCTATGAATCATGCCTTGTTAATAATAGATGAGTTGTAGTACTTTGCATAATATTTTCAAAAAGCTAAAGATCACAATTTTTGGTTAAGTATATGTTTAGTTATAGTTGTTTAAAGTACTATGGCAGTTTCTGCCGAAACCCAGACAGCATTGCTTTGTGTGCCATGTGTGACCTTATTAGTGGCAGAATTAGTTCTAGATGTTTATAGAAAAGTTGTTCACAATTTGTTAAGCTTTCTAAAAAGTCTAGAACCATAATTATTGGATTTATAAAACTCACGTTATAGCGGTTTAAAGTGGCATATCAGATTCTGTCCACATTTTGGACAGAGATGCAATTATTTAATTAATTGACCATTTTAACTGTAGAATCATCTTAAGATGATTACAAGAAAGTTGTAGGTAACTTTATAAGCTTTCCATAAAGTTGAGAATCATGTTTGTTGGAGGTCTAGGACTCCATTTATGCTTCTCTGAAGTTTCTATCAGCTTTCTATCTATAATTGTACCACTGCTGTTGGGCTGCATGTGTGGTGTTACTCGTGCAACTAGTTTCATGGTGTAAATGATGTTTACAGTGGTTTTGGTAAATACAAAAGTTGTAGATAATTATCTTATCTTGTTTGTGTTAAATTTTCATCATCCCAGGTCTGATAGTTTAAGAGTTGCATGCTTAATAAGTCTACTATCAGATTTTAATTACCTTCTGTGCAGACTTTAAAGATTGGCATGTTTGGTTATGATATCTTGGGAATCCTGTTGAGATGATTAAATATGAAATGTAGATAATTTCATAATATTTCTAGAATATCTTCTTACAAGTCATTTGGATTTAGGGATCTCCAGTTATGATTGATTTACTGAGCTACTGTATGGATGTCCAGAAAGTGATAGATTTTAGTTGTAGTGCTTTGATTAACTTTGCCATGCTAGTGTGTTGAAGTGTGACTCATACCTTTGAAAGTACTTGGGTTGGTACCCTAGGATCTTATAAGACTTGTGTCTTGACTGATGTGCTTGCAAATCTTCTATGTTGTGCCCTAATAAGGATTAAGTTAATTAGCTCTAGGTATTTATGCGAACTTTGGTATGCTTGTTTGATTACTTTGTTTATTTCACTTCTATGCATTCATACATATGCATTATTGCACCTCATTTAGGTACGCTAGCTGAAGCACGTGAAGGACCTGATGTGGATCCAAACCTGGAGATAGAAGGGTCGGGCAAGTGCTAGATTGGAGGATGCTCGTCAAGCGAGTGTTATCTGACAACTACTGACTTGTGTCGGATCCCAGGTAAGCCCCGGAGCATTATAAGCCTCCTATCTTTAAAGTAATTAATTATATATATATGTTATAAGTATTATTGCATTAAGTGGTAGGAGTTGGTTGGAAACCCTTGCTGCATTATATCATTCCTTGTCCAGATATATGAATCCTTGAATCCTACATAGACTAGGATCGAGTAGATGCTTAGCCCTGCTTTAAGCGGTAGAAGTCAGGTGATTTTCTGTCACCTACGAGATATTGAGATATTCATATATGGTATGGTTGGCTATATTTGCTATCGTGGAATGGAACCATGTGTTAATAAAATGAAATGAGACCGGGCGGGATGACGATAGTGAAGCAATAAGACATGGAGGTCTTGGGTGTGGATCTATCCCCATCTGAGTCATTTGTACGTCCTTGAGTCATGTTGAACGCAGTCTAACACTTAGTTGGCCGGATAAGTCGTTCCGACCGCGAAGCCGAGTAATATGGTTCAGGCCGAGAATCGAATGGTAGGTTGCTTCTTGGAGGAGAGAAAGGATGTGCTTAGGGACATTGGCATGAGACCAGGGGGGTTAGAGTCCCTATCACCTGGCAGAGTGTCGCCCTTGGGGTCGCGACATCATTCGGACCCGCGATTCCTGAATCATATGAAAAGGTGGCCTGAGCGACCCTGGCAGGGGTCTGCACGGTGAGTGTTAGAAATACCCCTCCAGCTGGATAGGAATTCGATTCGAATCGCCGTCGCTCCCGGTTAGTGAGCACTTGACTTGAGCAGCGGCAACGTAGATTCCATTAAATTGAATGGATGGTTAATTGGATAACGATGGAAAGGTTGCCTCAATTTATACCTGCTATGGTTAATATTGTTTGCTCCTAATAAAGTGAGTGCTCTAGTACAGGTTCGAGTATAGATGATAGGTTAATGATAATTAACTTGATGCTTAAGCATTAATGATTACTTATCCATATTAAGCTTTTATGCAAAATATTGTCAAGCTAGCCCACTTCATATCAGCCTTGCATGATCCTTGGTGTCACTTTATTTCTGGTTTTTGACGGGTAAGTCTAGCTGAGTACCTTCTCGTACTCAGGGTTTTATTCCCCACTTGTTGCAGGTTGTGATGTATCACGACGACTGCAAGAGTTGGTTGACTCCTGCCGTAGAGGTGGAGTGTGATCACGGGCATGATCCTTCTAAGTTATCTTCTCTCTAATGCTTTTGTTGGAAGTCGACCTTGGTACTGGCATGTATTTGAAATAAGGGTGTTGTTACTTTCAAATTACTTTGCTTCCGCTACTTTCAAACTTAAGTTGTAATAACTATGTTGAACTCCGATGTATATATTGATTACTTGTGAAATGGTTGTAACATGTGACTTGTTATGTTGAATCACTACGGTCTTAGCTTGTATGTTGGTTGGTTTGAAATCCCTCGTGATTTCACTGGACTACCGGAGTTATATGGGCTCAAGTGCGAGAATTTGATCACTTCAGTGATTGTTTTTATACTTGTGCTCTTATAATTTGGACGGTTCTGTTACAGCTGGTATCGGAGCAAGATTCAACATTAAACTTGTCGTATGTGTATTTAAAACAAAGGTTTTGTTTTATAAAATCAGTTTTATCAACTTATAGCTATATATAGGTTTGTGAAAGCTGAATTCTAAATCTAAGTATGCCAGTGGTTAATTTCCTTATGCCCATATAAGGATTATTAGGTGGCTTATGTAAGTACTAACTTTGGGGTTTTTCATTTATGCATCTACGCCCAGGCCAAGGTATGTATGTGTGATGACTCTCCCACACTATGCTACCTAGTGTGTTAGATTAGTGGTAGCCGCCTTCATATATGAGATAGTCATATATGTCGCTAGTTTACTTTTATGCAACATCACACCTACGCTCAGGTAAGTGTGAGTTGTGAGAGCATGACCGTACAAACTGCGGTCTAGGGGAGAGCTAGTTTTGGTTACTGGATTATTTACATGTTATACACATGTATATATGAAGGTACTTAATTGTGGGAGATTGATGATTCGGGTAGTTTTGGTGCTACATGTATATATACGGGGGTATATGTACATGGGAGTACTTAGAATTTTACTTCTCTGCTTTTATTGTGTGCTATATTGGGAAATGTTGGGCTGCAATGAAACTTTTCTGCAGGTACGCTAACCACAAATACGTAAGTCGAATGTAGCTGTCGACTAGCTATATATCGAGAGAGTGCGTGTTATGCCACCGACATAGAATGTGATCGCCACCTTTGGTTGGCAATCTTGTGAGGACGAATAGGACGAAGCATGCATCTTCATGATTGTTGCTTTATGCATAGCGATACTCCTCTCACCCTTGTTCGATATCAAGTAACTTGTGATTGATGTTAGGTACTATCTTCCTTGTGTGGAGTTAGACGTGAATGCCTTGTTACATGTTGTGTGAATAGGGAGTGCTCGAAGATAGTGTGTGCTTAGCCTTGCTAGAAATAATTATGGTTACATGTTTTAACCTATAGATGCCCTCTAGTTTAGCCAAATGGTGGATATGTTGATCATACCAACAATTGCAAATGCTTTAGACCTCCCTTAAGTAATTATGGATTCTCATGAACGAATTAAATTGGTTTGTCTAAGGTAACAGTATTTAGAGCTACTAGAATAACATGTTTGTGTGCTCTTTTGTTAAGTAGAACAAAGGCAAGCTTTGTTTTGCTTGTTGGACGTTGGCTGCTAGAATAGTTTCAGTTGCAGTGATGCTTTCGTGCTCATAATGGTGTTTTCTGTAGTTATGGAGAATACCAAAGTTGTAGCTAACTTAATTATCTAGCTTATCCTAAAATTTTATGACACTAAGCCTTATGGTTTGAGAGTTATGATTTTTAAAAGTTTACTGTCAGGTTTTGCTAATGTTTTGAATAGATCTGAATGTTTGGTTTGTTTGACCTGTGTGCATATGGAATCATGTCTTGGAGATACTAGAAGAAGTGTAGTACTTTTTCTAAGCTTTCCAAAATGTCTTATAGCACTAATTGTGGTGGTCTAAATCTCTAGTTATGAGATTGCAAAATGGAATGACAGAATCTGTCCAAATCGGGGCAGAGATGTCTTCTTTGTCTTGTTTGGCTTTGTTGGCTATAAAATCATCTTAATATGATAGTAAGAAAGTTATAGACAACTTAATAAGCTTTACATAAAGTTAAGGCTCAGTCTTGTTGTGCCTCTAGAACTCCAGTTTTGCATTTTTGAAGTTCTTGTCAGTTTTCTGTCCATATTGGTACAGATCTGAAATATTAGCATTTTTGGTCATGTAATCTATGAATTAGCTGTGGGTATGAATAACTAAAGTGTAGTTATCTTCCTAAGCTGTCTAGAAAGTCTAGGGTCACCTTTGTGGGATGTCTACAACCTCAGTTATGGTTGGAACAAGTAACTGTTGTGCTAATGTCTAGATTCTGTGCCCAAGCTACGTTAGTCACCTTAGCCAGCATTTGTTTTGAGATAAACTTGTAGTTAGTTCATGCTTGAGATAAATGCTTGTTTGGGTGAGCCTTGTGCCTTGTATTGGTTGCTTAAACCCATTCATTTGAATTTTCTCAAATGACTGCTTAATTGTGATGTTGTATGTGTGTTTGTTATCTAGGTAGTGCCATAGTTGTCACCTCGTTTGTCTTCGGTGAGCATACGAGAGTCCCATAGCTTTATCCTAGAACAACGTTCACGTACATAATTGTATGGTTGTTGTCTTCAATTAGGTTTTCTCTCTTAGGAGCCTGAGCCTGTAGACTTGGTGGTTAGCCCTTGAATGTTTGTATCCATGCCTTTGCTTGACCAAAAATCCAAAAGTTTAGTTCTCCTATATGTTTGCATAAGCCGTGGATGTTTTGCAACCCTTTTTGTGAAGACCCTTGTTGACTGACCAACCAAGTTAACTTTCATCAACGCTAGCCTTTGACCATGGTTCGTACGTTGCCAGTTGTGGAGACTGTACCCAAATCCATGTTGGACGTTCCGATTACCTCTCCCAAAGGTTAGCTAGTGTGATGCAATGTCTCTCTGCTATGGCCTCTAAATCGTGTGCTTGCAAATTCGTGCATCTACCTTATCAACTCAATCTAGAACTACATATCGGTTTTCGCCTTGAAATTTGCCTAATCTGTCCCCAACCTTCACAAGTCTCGAGATGATTATTAGTCTTGATCTCATGTTGTTGCTCCACATGATTGAATCTCCTGTTAATCTTTTATCTGGTACTCCCCTCGGTGGATGCAAGTCGTGCGTAGGAATTACGCAAAAATCGCTAGCTCAGTCGCCTTCGGCAATGGAGCTATGTTCTCTTGTGAGGCGTTTTGATCTGCGAATAGCTTCCCTATTGATTCTAAACCTTATGACTACCTTTGCTTGCTATTCTTTCCTTGTATAATGCTTGTTTTTACCACCCAAAATGTGTCACTTGAAATTTCCTCTTGGTGATGTGATCGGTAATGGTGTTATGAGTAGCAACTAACGGTGCCGCGACGAAACCGAGAGCCTCCTGTGGGCGGCCGACACAAGGTTGTGCTGCTCGGCACGAGCTGGTATCGTAGTTTCTAGTCATGATCCATTGCGGAACAACATCAACGTGTTATTCTCAGGTGAACTCTTCCTTGGTTATCTCCCCATATCTTATCGTAAGACCCATATCTTAGACCAAAAGTAGTAGAGCTTCCTCCTGAAGTTGCTAAGAGGATAACCTTTGAAGAACAGGTCACTGACATAAACATTAACATACTACAAGAGGTGGTAGATAAGTGACTCTACTTAGTTGTTCCAGTATTGACAACTCAATCTAGTAAGCAAGTATCTCATCTCTATTGGATAGAAAGGACACACAACACTTAAGGTTGGACAAGTCATTCGTTGGATAAGAATAAATCGTCACATTATGTAAATCTTAACCTTTGTATGCATAATGACCACACCGTCGAAATCAACCATCTCTGGTGTGACCCCTTATTTGCTAACTTCGATGGCAACCATCTGTTCTGCATCAACCACAGTGTTGTGGTCAAGAGTGAAGATTTGAAACTTTTTAGTGTTGAGAGACAACTGATTAGTTACCAATAGGAAGGTTAATCTCCAGCTAGGTAACGACTCTTTGGTAGCTACGAAGGCTATGTCTTACAGAGCAATAACCAATAAGAAGTTAATCAACTAGCCAACAACTTGAGAGATACTCTATCTTCTAGAGCCATTGTGATCAAGTCAATTCCGTCTTGGACAATCACACAGATATTGCAAGGTGTTCTATCAGCTAAAGCAAAGATTAGAGAAAGCATGACCTCATTTCAAATTAGTATCCATGTGCCCTTAGGTGCCACAAATGGTTTGTTCATCACTCTATTGGACGATCTCTTAAGTGGTCTTAAGGATCCTGTTGGACACCCTTTCGCTTTGCTTTTATGTTCTCTCATCAATAATTATTGGAACAATCAAGGGTTCTACGAGTAAATTTGCAAATCAAAAGCAATTTGAGAAGTGTCAAACAACAGATTTCCTATCTTAGAGCTGCTGTTGATCCCAAAGAGGAAGCCTTAGATGAAAGTTGGCCTGACGAAGTTGTTATGCTGCAAGTCAACTCAACTTACAGTACAACTATGTCACCCAGGAAAAATTTTACTCAATCGCGTGGTGGTAGACTACTTCCTGCGGTTTAGTGAATATTTACATCTTTTGTTGTCCTTAAGGCCTCGCTACATCTTTCTTTGGGAATTATTTTCCAATAATGACATACTTTGGTACCTTATAAATGTTTTTACCCAAGAGGTTGCATCTGATTCAACTCAGATAACCGTTGCCTTTGGATAGAAGAATCTTCTTAGATAACTGTTGGCAGAAATAGGAAGCCGACAGAGTCAGCTATCACATTCACTGACCTTCGATAGACTCAGATAATACAGTGTTGTCGTCAGAGAAAGAGAACTGCACACATGGAACCGCAAGTAGTTTTCCATTAGTTGGTGTCTAAATGAATGAACATTTACGACCAACATAGACCTTGTCTATTGGTTAGTCAGTATCCTATGGCCTCAGAGAATGTTTGTCGTCTATGATCTCACCCTTTTGAAAGGTTGTGCTCAAGCCATTTTTGGTAGAGAACTGCTTTTCAAACTTTGTGAACATAGGATCACTTCAATGAGTATCTTTTTGAAGATTTCGGTCTAGTGTAAAGTTCATACGGACTATGCTGTGCTCACTTAAGAATTAGATACTTGTGAGTGGTCAACTCATGGACCGAATGATCTCCGTACACTGAGAATGCAGTACGTGCTATCTTGGATTCCTCCCAAAGTAACAATGCTTCATGGAAGTCAATGAAGGAAATTCTTCAGACAAATTTTACCATAAAGAGTAAGTATCAGAAAGTGCCTTTGACCAAATTGTTCACCAATGTTGAAGCTTTGTAGTTGAATGCTATAGCACATGTTGGGAACTAGACAACGTGACTCTCTTCCTTAAAAGGTCTTCCATTCCGAATCTCGGGACGCGATTCTTTTAAGGGGGGAGGGCTGTAACACCCCGGGTGTTTGTCACTCACTAAGCAGTGGGTTTAAGCTCAAACATGATAGATTAGTGGAGATGACGATGTCAAGGTCAACCTATGGAGATGAGCCTAACTTAAAGTTGGATGCTGCACCATTGCTTTACATATAGGCCATTTTCAAAGATATATGTTTGGATGGTGTTATTGCCATATCTTTATGTGTCTCACCTTGGTAACTATCTATATTGATCCCTGGAAAAGTTTCATGAAGTTTGGAATCAAAAAGTCACATGAAATGATAAGTTCTATTCCTATTGGAATTTGCCCCATTAAGTTAATGGAACTATAGAACATCAACCAAACCTTACAAACGGTCCAAATGACTCCAGATGAACTCTACAACACCTTAACTACACTTAGGGCACTTAATGGAACAATGTTCATGTTGATCATTTTGCCTAAATGTGCTTCTAAGTGATGGTTGACCATGTATGGACCCGGGAACACTTTTGTTTGACCGTTTCAAAAGTGTGACCTAGAAGCTTTGTATGACTGTGCACCCTTTGACAAAGTTGTAGAGAATTTTATAAGGAACAAATTTTATTTAAGAGTCAAGTCATAAAAATGTGTGGAACATGCTCAAACAGGGCTCACAAGTCAGTTTTAGGGCTGATTTCAGCACTTAGCCATTATAAAGCCCCGATTTCAGTGTCTCCGACGTTGGCATCTCGCGTTCTCCAAATTTCGTTAAGTAACTTGAGTTGACCCAAAAATAGAAGTTGGAGTATATTCTTTGGAGAAGAGCAGGTGAAGAGATGGATGAAGTTCGACTCCGTTTTGGTCATCGATTTTGGGTTTATTTAACCGCTGTCAACGTGTTGACAGTGTCAACTTCGGACTTGATTATCCACTAATCCATAACCCTAATTGCAGTGCACCTTAAATAAAAATTGTAGCTCTTCATATGGGCTTCAAAGTTCCTTTTGGGTCCAAGGTCCAATTCGGCCCATAAGATGCCCAAAACCAGCGTCCACTTTACCCATTGCGTTGCCCGCTACGCGCTCGGCGCAATGCCTCAACGGGAGACACCTGTCCTGTGCGTGGCAGCCATGCGCGAGCGAGCACCGTACCTCGCTGGATGCGCGTCATGTGCCCTTGTGTCGATGTGGAGGTGCTCGAGCACTCGCCCCTCACTTCCCACACCTCCCTGGCCCTTTCCTCGCTCCTCAGCGCTCGCCTTCGCCTATTGCTCGCGCGGAACGGCAGCCATGGCCGCCACCAAGCCGATCGTCCGCCGCTACTCTTCCCCTCGGCGTCTACCTCGCAGCGCTTCTCAGCCACCACGCGGGCGCCCGCGACCGCCGCCTATTTCCACGGCCAGCCGCAGCCGCGCGGGGAGGACCTGTGGCCGCGCATGGCCAACCGCCATGGACGACGCCAACCAAGCTCCAGGGCCGCCGTCGTTCCATCGCCTCCGGCCTTCCTCCACCCGAACCGACCGCGCCATCACGTTCCTCGTACCACGCCGCACCTCCGGAGCCCCTCGCCTCACCAGCTCCGCCCCCACAGTGGACCGCCACCGGAGCACCGGCCGGCAAGCCGCCTGCTGCCGTGGCCGGATCGTTGTGGTCCGCCTCGGGCTGCGTGGAGCACACCAGCGGATGTGGGTCAGCCCCGTCATGCTCGCACGGCCCCGTCGTGGCCACTTCTGGCGACTCCATCGCCGGAGATCAGCCGCCCCTTCTCCTCTGTTCAGCCGAACATGAGGAAGAAAAAGGGCGCCTCGGGGTGAATAGTGACTTTTCCAGGGGGTTAAGTGCAGAAGTAGTGACTTGGGTGAATAGTGCTGTGGGGACTCCCTTGCGAGATTTAATTAAAGTTCCTTCAGGGGCCAAAATGAATAACCTGTGACTCAGTTGAATAGTGCCTTGTACTGCGGATTGATTCTAGAAAGTCTAGGGGCCTCGAGGCAAAAGTGCTTTCCTTTTTCCTTTTCCATTTTTCTTTTATACAGATTTTGGCTAGATCTTCGAAAATTAATATCTCATGCTAGGAAGCTCCAAAAATAGCAAATAAGGACTTTTTGGAATCCTTGTGAAATTGTATATGCAGTGGATCTATAATATGGCATGTTTTAGTTTAAAGTTTTAGCTGTAAAAATAGATTTATGCAACTAGGTTATGAATGCTAGTTGGATCCGTTATTTTTAATAACTGTAAATATATAACTCCAAATTAAGTGAAATTTTTGTGACATGTTACTCTTGTGATGTATGATGTCTAGTAAAAATTTCAAGATTTTAGGCTTGATAGTTTAGGATCTATAAAAATAACAAATGCTATATGCTGCTTTGCTTCTATTCTGGACAGTGCTGCATGTATGCATTGTTTGGCTCAGTTAAGCTATGAATCATGCCTTGTTGATAATAGATTAGTTGTATTAATTTTCATAATCTTTTCAAAAAGCTAAAGATCACAATTTTTGGTTAAGTATATGTTTAGTTATAGTTGTTTAAAGTACTGTGGCAGTCTCTGCCCAAACCCAGACAGCATTGCTTTGTGTGCCATGTGTGACCTTGTTAGTGGTAGAATTAGTTCTAGATGTTTATAGAAAAGTTGTTCACAATTTGTTAAGCTTTATAAAAAGTCTAGAACCATAATTATTGGATTTATAAAACTCAAGTTATAGCGGTTTAAAGTGGCATATCAGATTCTGTCCATATTTTTGACAGAGATGCAATTATTTAATTAATTGACCATTTTAACTGTAGAATCATCTTAAGATGATTACAAGAAAGTTATAGATAACTTTATAAGATTTCCATAAAGTTGAGAATCATGTTTGTTGGAGGTCTAGAACTCCATTTATGCTTCTCTGAAGTTTCTATCAGCTTTCTATCTATAATTGTACCACTGCTGTTGGGCTGCATGTGTGGTGTTACTCGTACAACTAGTTTCATGGTGTAAATGATGTTTACAGTGGTTTTGGTAAATACAAAAGTTGTAGATAATTATCTTATCTTGTTTGTGTTAAATTTTTATGATCCCAGGTCTGATAGTTTAAGAGTTGCATGCTTAATAAGTCTACTATCAGATTTTAATAACCTTCTGTGCAGACTTTAAAGATTGGCATGTTTGGTCATGATAACTTAGGAATCTTGTTGAGATGATTAAATATGAAATGTAGATAATTTCATAAGATTTCCAGAATATCTTCTTACAAGTCATTTGGATTTAGGGATCTCCAGTTATGATTGATTTACTGAGCTACTGTATGGATGTCCAGAAAGTGATAGATTTTAGTTGTAGTGCTTTGATTAACTTTGCCATGCTAGTGTGTTGAAGTGTGACTCATACCTTTGAAAGTACTTGGGTTGGTACCCTAGGATCTTATAAGACTTGTGTCTTGACTGATGTGCTTGCAAATCTTCTATGTTGTGCTCTAATAAGGATTAAGTTAATTAGCTCAAGGTATTTATGCGAACTTTGGTATGCTTGTTTGATTACTTTGTTTATTTCACTTCTATGCATTCATACATATGCATTATTGCACCTCATTTAGGTACGCTAGCTGAAGCACGTGAAGGTCCTGATGTGGATCCAAACCCGGAGATAGAAGGGTCGGGCAAGTGCTAGATTGGAGGATGCTCGTCAAGCGAGTGTCATCAGACAACTACTGACTTGTGTCGGATCCCAGGCAAGCCCCGGAGCATTATAAGCCTCCTATCTTTAAAGCAATTAATTATATATATATGTTATAAGTATTGTTGCATTAAGTGGTAGGAGTTGGTTGGAAACCCTTGCTGCATTATATCATTCCTTGTCCAGATATATGAATCATTGAATCCTACATAGACTAGGATCGAGTAGATGCTTAGCCCTGCTTTAAGCGGTAGAAGTCAGGTGATTTCCTGTCACCTGCGAGAATAGGGATATTCATATATGGCATGGTTGGCTATATTTGCTATCGTGGAATGGAACCATATGTTAATAAAATGAAATGAGACCGGGCGGGATGACGATAGTGAAGCAACAAGACATGGAGGTCTTGGGTGTGGATCTATCCCCGTCTGAGTCGTTTAAGGACCGATTCGCTGTACGTCCTTGAGTCATGTTGAACGCAGTCTAACACTTAGTTGGCCGGATAAGTCGTTCCGACCGCGAAGCCGAGTAATATGGTTCAGGCCGGGAATCGAATGGTAGGTTGCTTCTTGGAGGAGAGAAAGGATGTGCTTGGGGACATTGGCGTGAGACCAAGGGGGGGTTAGAGTCCCTATCACATGGCAGAGTGTCGCCCTTGGGGTCGCGACATCATTCAGACCCGCGATTCCTGAATCATATGAAAAGGTGGTCTGTGCGACTCTGGCAGGGGTCTGCACGGTGAGTGTTAGAAATACCCCTCCAGCTAGATAGGAATTCGATTCGAATCGCCGTCGCTCCCGGTTAGTGAGCACTTGACTTGAGCAGCGGCAACGTAGATTCCATTAAATTGAACGGATGGTTAATTGGATAACGATGGAAAGGTTGCCTTAATTTATACCTGCTATGGTTAATATTGTTTGCTCCTAATAAAGTGAGTGCTCTAGTACATGTTCTAGTATAGAGGACAGGTTAATGATAATTAACTTGATGCTTAAGCATTAATGATTACTTATCCATATTAAGCTTTTATGCAAAATGTTGTCAAGCTAGCCCACTTCATATCAGCCTTGCATGATCCTTGGTGTCACTTTATTTCTGGTTTTTGACGGGTAAGTCTAGCTGAGTACCTTCTCGTACTCAGGGTTTTATTCCCCACTTGTTGCAGGTTGTGATGTATCACGGCGACTGCAAGAGTTGGTTGACTCCTGCCGTAGAGGCGGAGTGTGATCACGGGCATGATCCTTCTGAGTTATCTTCTCTCTAATGCTTTTGTTGGAAGTCGACCTTGGTACTGGCATGTATTTGAAATAAGGGTGTTGTTACTTTCAAATTACTTTGCTTCCGCTACTTTCAAACTTAAGTTGTAATAACTATGTTGAACTCCGATGTATATATTGATTACTTGTGAAATGGTTGTAACATGTGACTTGTTATGTTGAATCACTACGGTCTTGGCTTGTATGTTGGTTGGTTTGAAATCCCTCGTGATTTCACTGGACTACCGGAGTTATATGGGCTCAAGTGCGAGAATTTGATCACTTCAGTGATTGTTTTTGTACTTGTGCTCTTATAATTTGGACGGTTCCGTTACAGTATGTTTCTGACTGAGGATTTCCATGCTTTAGTAATGAACAATGTTGTATTGTACTAGAACTTTCATTGTAATGTCTTGTGTTTCATTTGAACTATTTATGTATTGTACCCATGTAACGAACATTGTACCATGTAACTTTCATTGAATTGTCTTGTGTTGTCATTCGCCACAAAAAATATGGTGTAAAGGTGTTCCTTGATGAACCTTACATAGCTACTCCCTCTGTTCATGAAAATAAGGCATGCACGTATTTTAAAATTCAAATTTGATTATCTTTGACTAATAATTAACCTAATTATATTAAAATTTTGAATTACGAAAGTAGTTAACTTATATTTGTATTTAGGAATAATTTCTAATGATTAATCTTTTGTTCCTACAAATTATATAATATAAGAGAAAATATAGGTCAAAATATATTTTTGAAGACCGCACCAAGTCGTATAAGCTTTGTTTTTATAGAATATGTTCTTTGTTAAAAATAAACAACACCTTCTATTATATCATTTATTGTGGCTCTATACCAGCTTTTGCCTTGTCGTGGAGAATGGCGCATCAACACCGACATGGCACGGGTCACGGCTAATGTGGGGTGGTGTATGCACAGCCAAAGTTGCAGTTGTCATTGGCTCTGAAGAGTCGGCTTGTGTCCTCAAAGAGGCCAAAGCCATGGCACCTGACCATGCCAGGTAGTCGGGTTCCTCCCATGGAGTATCCATGCAGCTCAACTTTTGAGCTAGCTTCCTGCAGCTCTTCTTCACTTTCTGCATCAATAGACGTTAAAGAAAAATTATTCACCAAGTGTGTTGAGACTAAACGAATATTTTTTAATGGACAAGTTTATGTGTACCTCCACAAAAGCCTGTAGAACACCTGGCCCCTGCCCCTGACCCTAGACTCGTGAAGTCGAAACGCTGCTTCGTTGGACAACCTTGACAATTGTGTGGCCTGGGTACAGAAATGAGGTTGGACCATTTTAGTACACTTAGTAAATGCCAAATGGATAACAATTTGTAGCATTTGAGTATCTTACCACGTATCTCTATAGCGGGGCTCTCTGTGGTTGTGTCTCCTCCCTAGTGGCAATGTCGTACACATCTTCAATGACATCTTCCTCTGAGTCATGGTCAATTGCATCCTCAGTGTAGGGGGCTTGATATGTGTCCTCGTAGACCTGCAAAGCCACCGGAGGTTCTCGTCGAAGGTGTACTGGTCATGTGGCGGATCCGCATCGACCGGTCACCGCTGCCTGGTCTCCCATAGCTGGATGAACTCGTAGTGCTTCACGCGCCAATCCTTCTCCTTGTACCTCTTCCTATGGTCATACCTACAACAAAATGATAGTTCTACCACACACACCTCACAATTGTAGCTTTGTTATGAATCGATAATGCACCCATGCAATTCTTGGTTGGTGGAGTAAAGCGGTGGTAGGTAGCCTATAATTCTTCTGAACTACTTGCAAACCCTGCTGGGCAAGTGGATCTCGACCATGTGGAAGAAAATAAGAGGGATGTTGTAGTGATACTCGTCAGACTCTTGCCTAGTGACAGGACTCAGATAGTCCCAAAGCTTCGGAGCATCCCAAGGACACCAAGTCACCTGAACATTTCGTAATTGAGTTAGCTTGTGATATAGTGTACATCCAACAAGAGCACACACGTATGTAACCAAAGAGAGCGTAACCTGGTGTTGTGTCAGTACATCGAGGTATTCTGTGTACTCCCTGTACTTGCGCCGTGGATTCCCTCAAACTAACTCTGCTTCCTTCCAGATGTACAGAGTAGTAGGTAGTGTATCCTGGCCATTCCATTGCTGCATTGACAAGTGCAAAAATGAATTAGCCAATCATAATTTTATCATATGTAACAGCTTTGAAGTAAGTAGTGAATCGAAGTACTTATAGGCAAACCATCAAGAAGGGGCCTCCCAATGGGCCATCTTTCCAACACCAAACTTGGACTAGGTAGGAGCGACCACCTAGGCTCGCATTCATCGAGGTGTGATGGTAGGCAATGCAAAGCTGTCGATATGTCCATGCCAGGACTGCGCTCCCCCAGCTGTACGTCGTTATGTTCTCCCACCACTGCTGTAGTATGTCTAGGAAAATCCAGCTAATGGTGTTGTCTGACGCATCGGGGAATAGGAAAGTCCTAAGGAAGTGCCCGAGCTGGACTCTAGTGAACCTCTTGATCTCTGCATCATCAGCTTGTGGGTCTAAGTTCTTGAAGTGCTTTGTGATTCACAACAACGAACACCAGAAGTTTTTCTAAAATTCACAAAACACAATGAGAAGCAATGCATTTAGGAAAGCAATGTAAGTATTAAATATGGTTCAATTCCTTACTTATTTCTTTTAGCATCCTCATCATCTGGTGGAACAAAGCCACAGAACTAAGCCACTAGGTCTCTCCAGTGATCGTTGTCAACTCTACTTGTCACTAGAACTCCCCCCAACTGAAGGCCAAAGATAGCCTTCACGTCCTGCATGGTGATGGTCATCTTGTCGCAAGGTAGGTGGAACATGTGGGTCATAGGCCTCCACCTGTGAGGTTGCATTACAAAAATAGAACAAGTGTTAGTTACCTCAAATTCATTTTAAGAATGTTTACGAAGAGTAGAGGGACTCGAACCTGTCTACAGCTAGACTAAGAAGTGTGGGGTCAAGGGCCAGAAGACCGTAGTTCACAACTCAGACAAGCTCGAGGAAGCTGGCATGCCGTATGTACGGCGTGTAACGCTCGTCCCACTAGTGTGCCCTGTTGTGTGTGTGCGTGGCCTCAAAGGAGTTAAGGCCACCTCAGCATCGCCGTCGATCAAGACATGAGCTCGGTGCTCGTCGTCGTACTCCACCTCAAGAATGGTGTACAAAGGATGTTGCTTGCCCATCCTGGTTCAAATTGATAAAGAAAGGGTTAGAACAAAACATTATGAATAATACAATATTGAAACTAACATTAAGTACCATTTAAAATTTAAACTACATGCTATGCAACATGGACAAATATGAAAGAACGTGTACATATGGAAAGTAACATTAACAAACATATCAAACAACTTCATTAGGAAAAAGCAAGATCTATGTATGGACCTGCTGCCCTCGTCTTCTATGCCTGCTAGCCTTGTGACTAGGTTCTTTGCAAATGGAGCAAAGATTCCTACCACAGGTCCCATTGAAGTCTCCCCCTCCGTACAAGTCTTCGCCATATCCTCTCATAGCGTCCATGTCCCCCTTTAGTCGTTTCTTCTTCCTTCTACCCTTCCCTATCTTCATTAGGTCTAGATGTGTTACGTAGTCATAACCATGATAAGGGGGCCACTGTGTCAGTTCAAGGTACGGCTCGAAGCTCCTCTCCTAAATACTAAGGGTGTTTGAATGGAGGTAAAAGGGTGACATATATGGTAGACCCTCGAAGTCATATCCACAGACCCTGTAAGCCTTGATCATGTGAGAGCAAGGGGCATGCATGATCTGAGGGACATTGCAACTGCACTCTACTTTGTCAGGATCAACTTGTTAGTTTCGTCCACCATATGTTCGCCGCTCAAGCTTGTGCCACCCTTCCCCCATACACTAAAGACATGCCAGCGAGGTCCATATGGCTCGGCGATATGCTGCTTGGCCAACTCCTCGGCCTTCTTCAAATGTTCTATTCTAGCCTTTCCAAATCGCCCATGCTCAGCTATATTCCTCTGTGCAAGTTTCCACCTCTTGACAAAATATTCGTTGCACTTGTGAAAGGAGAACTCAACAATTCTAGACATAGGCAGCGATCGAACTCCTTTGAATACACGGTTGAAAGACTCTGACGAGTTGGTGGTCATGATGCCGTACCTGAAACCACCCTGTCATATGCTAACGCTGACTTAGCCTTCTGTTCCATCAACACCTCTAACCAGGCCTTGCCCGCTTTATTTTGCATCTTGTCTAGTTCTCTCTTTGTCTCCTTGAATTGGTGCTCTGTACATACACAACATAGAGCCTTTATCTTGTCACAAACCTCCTTCCTCTGATGTCACTAGAAATTAGCGATAAAATGTCACATGCACCATCTGTGCACTAGAGGCGGGAACCCATCGATATGTTCATCTGCAACATTAAGAAGCCCTGCGTGATGGTTTGAGATCAAACATATAGTGCCAGATGGGCCAAGCACTTGTACACGTAGATGCCACATAAACCATGACCATGATTCATTATTCTCTCCCTCTACCAAAGCAAAAGCCATGGGTACTATCTGGTCCTCCAGATCAACAGCAGCAGCCATCATCAAGGTGCCCCTGTACTTTTTGGTAAGGAAAGTGCCATCAATAAGTACGACAGGTCGATAACACTTGAATGCATGTTTCGTCTGCGCGAATGACCAGAACACACGATGCAGGACATGCCTCAACGGGTTCCTCCGGTGTCTATAAACCATTTCAAGCTAGGGTTGTAGTAATGCATTGCACAAAATATTCAGGGAACCCTATTGTACGCTATCTCCTAGCTACCCCAATGAATCGCCAGGGCAATTTGCTTAGCACGCCAAGCCTTTTCGGACTTCACATCATACTTAACGAATCCAGATATGGACTGTTGTAACGAAGACACCGAAATGTCATTATTGTCATCAATGAGCCCCAATATATGATGGTCAAGATAACGTGCAGTGAGCTGCTAATTATTTTCCTTCCCCTTATTTGATAGGCAAGTGTGGGGTTGGACCACTTTGCTTATCCTCCACTTGCCATCACTCTATCTCTTTCATGCATTTAACCTTCACATGCAACTATTTTTGCATATCACGTGGTACCTCAACTCCTGGTCCGAATGAGTGACGATGTACGACATGTGGTGATAGGCATCATAGTCCTAAAGGAACAGCTTCATCTCTGACATTGTATTGAATATCATCCCCTTGCTAAGGATTTCATTCTCATGGTCATACAATGATTTTCTAGACATTTGTAGACCGGTGTCACAAACTGCCATATCCGTCATGCTGACATCCCTATAGTTCAGAACGCCACTGAATGGAACGTTCATTGACCTCAGTTGCATAAGTTCATCGACCGCAGTTGCATAAGCTTTGTCGCTGTGAAAGGTGGTGGTGGAACGTACTGCTGTGCTTCACTAATTCTACCCCATGAATCATAGGGGTATCATCCTCTAGCAAATCTATGACTAGTCTACTGTTGGTATTTATTAACTTGTCACTTGTTTTAATAGCCACCTATTATTTAGCTACATGTCCTAACATTACTTTGCTAGGTTGTCATGCCTAGTGATAGTGCCAAAGATGCTTGTTGGTACTACTTAGCATCACTACTAGAATAACACTAAGTAGTTCTCCATCATTTTTTGTGACTAGAAAGAATATATAATATGAATGAAAAGGAATCTGCAAGCGCACAGATAATTATACTATTGTAGCACTTCATCCGAGAGTATTCCAGGTATCGTAATTTATATTTTACCATAGGGAAGGTGTAGCATGGATACGTATTGATAGCTTATAGTATTGATGGAGAAATAAAGCACAACCAATATTCTACTCATAACAGGGGTAAGTTATAAGACAAAATATGTATATGATAAGTATTGATCAAGTATAATGATAAATCACTCAGAGCACTCCTATCTATGGCATTAGCATGGTTAGGTAGAATATTAGCGGAATAATTCCTAAGTCATTCTTAATCACAAGTCAAAGCATATATTGATTCGTGCTACACTTAGTAATCATTGCTAAGATCTCCTTTATATCTACACACAGGGGGTATTACATAGGGAAGATTAAGAACAGAGCTCGCTCTTCTTTCGTAATCGGACCCTACTTCTATGGCCTATATTCGGGGAGTGGACTACAAAGGACTCAACGGGAGTGTCACATCTGCGATCTACCACATGACCTAGAATATAGAGTGTATTCGTAAGCAAACAATATATAAGCACCATGCTTACATAATGCCAACCACACACCCATGGTACCTTAGGGCAAGCGCTATACGAACTTATGCATAAACATAATGATAATCCAACTATACTAAGTATATAATCAAAGTAGACGATGAACATTGCAACTAAGAACATGAATAAGATTAATACTGATATTGTCATAACAATTGTAGCAAGCATATAAAAATAATGGAGATACGATGAGAGAGGGGTACAAGAATTATACCAAACCATGCTCTTGACAATATCAGGAATCCAAGCGAAGCCTACTTGCCTCCCTCTAGATTTAGCCTAACTAGCTATGCCCTAGAATATAGAGGAGCTCTGAGGATGATTAGGGTTTCTGTCTTCTCAAATGACTTGATGCCTTAGGAGGGGGTCAGGGCCTGGTTATATAGCCCCGAGCTTGCAACGTGAGCCCTTGGATCAAACCGACTTAAGGAATGGTGGAGATGCATCCTAGGAGGCAGTGGGAAACCGACATAGCAACGAGGATGACAGGTAGGGCCCATAGGGGCCGGGTGGCCTGCAAGCGGGGCTGGCCAATCCCACATGGCAGCCACTCGAGCCCTACCTCAGTGTGGAGTCCTCTCGAGTCTTCTAGAACCTTCTCACGTTGATTTCGCGGTGGGATTGCATAATTAACTCTCACATGTAGGTCCGCCTTGACGATTTTTTGGATAGACCCTGCATAAATCACAGATTCACCATAACTCGTGGAATTCGTTATTTTAAACCCTAAATTTTTGTTGGTGATCTCATTTGTGCCCTTATACATGTTTTATTGACGGTTTAATATGGTTGTTAACTACCGTCAACATCTACCCTAAGCTGGCATAGCATGAAGTACCTCAGTTGGTACTGGTAATGGCATAGCATGAACCGGTACTGGCATGGCATCAACCAGTGTTGGCATAGCATCTCTATCTCCTTGGTCATCATCCGAATCGTCTGAATCACTGCTAACTACATCATTGATCCTGTCCTCTTGCTCCTCCTCTTCCCGTTTGAACTCGTTCACATCGAAGTCATTTCTTATACAACCTACTGGAGTTGAATGAAGCTGCTCCTGCGTCAACTGACCGTCGAAATCCATGTTACCCTGAGTTGCTTCCTCTTCGACCTCTAATTCCTGTTGATTGCCTCCAACACCATCAATGGACGGCCCGTCCTGGAGACCATGCATCCTGTACCCATTCTCCATGACCACCTCAACCATGGGCACATTGGAACCTTTGATAACCCTATTATAGCAGGACCAGTGAGCACGATCGCACAAGGGCATCAACACATAGTGTGCCCTAGTCTTTCCATGGTCAAACCTCCCCTTCAGTGTGAAATCACCGCCATACTTTGCATCCAAATGGACAGAAATGTTGTTAAAGCTAGGAGGTTCATCAAACCATTCCAATTCTTCTTCCATATCTTTAAACATACCACCTTCTTTCCTAACACTTCCTCCATGAAAAACTTGGACACAACAATCATCTACAAAAGCATTTGAGGGAACTTCATCAAGTCGTCTTAATCGTCGTATGTACTATCTATGGTAATATTAAGACCTAAACTAACTATAACTATATTAACTAATCTGATATTAACACCTACACAAGACTAACTACAATAACTAATTATACTAACTACACTACTAACTAAACTAACTTTACTAACTATACTAACTTACCATACTACCTATACTACTGCAACCTTTGGACAACTTAAATAATCTCATCTGATTGGGACCCCAACTAATTATAGAAATCATTAATCATTCAAACTAATTTTGCATCTTAACCCTAAGTAACAACAGTTTCGATTCAATCAACAAAACAAATAGACAAGGGGAGTACCTTGACAATGAGGGGGAGATTGGGGCTTAACCAAATCCACCAATGGCAACGAGTTGCCGGCGGCGGCAGGAATGGCCGTCGGCGGCGGGCTTCTTCTAGGAGCAGGAGAGAGAGGGAGAGGGGTGCAGCACACCGTCGGCCGGCCAGGGGAGGGATAGGGGGACGCAGGTGAAGGAGACGATGGGGAGCGAGGGCGGTCGGCGGTGAGGAAGGGGCCGCCGCGCCGGCGACGGGCACGGCTCCCTAGAGAGATTGAGACAGAGAGAGGGAGGGAATGGGAGAGAGGGAGGCGTGGGGTGGGTGGTCGCGGGGGGAGGCACGGCCGGCGGAACGGCGGCTGCGAGTGGACGCGGTCAGCGGAACGGCTGCGGCGGGCGCGTCTCCCCTCGATCCGATTTGACTAGAGTGAAAGAGAGAGAGAGAGTGTGAGGGGAGGGAGGCCCGTCCGCAGGTTTGTATTGGGCTTCGTCGCGATATTCGGCGTGGCACGGCAGTGCCGTGCCAAGATCCATGACGCGGCAGGACCGTCCACGTCACCGGTCAGCGCCCGGTCGATGCCAAGTCATCGCCTTTGCCGTGCCGCCACGCATGGCGGACAGCGTTGTTTGGCCGCACCAGAAGTGTTAGATTTGAAAATAAAAAAAATACAGTGTCAAATTTAGAAATAGTTTTAAAAAATGTTAAAAATAAAAAAAATTCTTCAAGAATTCCTACTAGGTGGCGTTGCTCTGGCTAGATAGAGATGGGTGGGTCCGTGGCTGTAGCGCCCTTTTACCACCGGACGGACAAAGATCTCTTCCGCAGCAAGGCGGACCCCATCCCATGTCACACCTCCTGAAACAGGATAAGCTCGCCGTTATTAACTGCAATGGACTGCTGTAAAGAAGAATCTATCCAACGGGACCCTCCGTTCGATTTTTCCGAAAGAAGAGGCAGAGCAGAGTGGAAGAGAACATGAGTGAATAAAGGAAGCAACGAAAGAGGACAGAACCCAGCGTAAACCCCACGTACACTCGCAAAAGACACCTTGGAGTTGGAGAGGAGAAAGAATAATCCACGTCCACCGCCATCCAGAGGAGACATGATACTCGTGTCGATCATGGCGGAGCTGCTGGAGGCGTACACGGTGGCGGTGGCGCGCGCCGTGGAGCGCCTGCTCTCTGCCGCGGCTCCGCGGCGCGTCCTGCCGCGCCGGGTCCGGTTCCTCGTCGTCCGGAGCCTCCCCTTCGCGCCCCCAGTGGTTGCTGCGCCGCCGCCGTCGCCCCCACGGCGTCGCCGGCCTTACCCGCTGATAATCTGCTGTGGAGTAGCTTCTTGATGGCTGCTGCTGCCTGCTGTACTGGACGCGACGTAATTCTGCTGCTTTTCTTTTACACCTCTCATCAGTGTTTTGGTTGCTCGCCGTGCGTGGATCAGTTTTCCATTCGCTAGAATCTCGAGCCAATCGTCAGGCTGCAAATTGCCTGTATTGACTGCTGTGTAAATATGTTTTTAGTTATAAATATGTTTGCAGGTTGTAAATTCCTAGATATGATTAACAAATCTCGAGCAAATTGAGTTTTATTTTCCCGTGATTTAACGTTGACAAAAAAAACCCTGTGAATAGCCTGTGTGAGGTTCCATATTCTCTCTAGCTTCAAGCTGCTACTTGGCACTAAGATGCTGTTTGGTTCAGTCGTTTATCGACGTGATCAGATAGCATCGTGAATCAGTCGTGTTATTTGTGTTTGTTTAATATGTGAAGTAACCTGATGCAACAGATCCGTGGCTTTACAAATCTGGTTGCGCTCTATTTTGGGTGTTAACATATCACAGGAAGATTTGGGCACCTAGCTGCTCAACCAAACAGTAATATATTACCGATATCTGTTCCCATTTCCGCGGATATCCATTCCTTTGCGTTGTCGATTACCGCTCGTGAAACTAAACAACACCTTATTTCTTGCTCAACATATGTCACATCAGAGCATCCCAAATGTAATTGAAAGTGTCACTATCGTAGCGCCCTCATGACACGTGCGGTGCAGGACCGTCCATGTATAGAGATAGCAACGGCTATCATAACGTATAGGGTCAGGTAGTGTCATCTCATATAATTCCTCTGTCCTAAAATACTTGATCTTATACCATTTAAATTTTTATTCAAAATAATTGTGGTTCTTATTTTGATCCATGCACAGAGGCTGCAAAGCGCCGAGGGCAAAGGTTGAAGGTAGATTTTCATCTCCTTCAGGAAGAAGCATATATTCGACGAGAATAGGTGTTGACGGAGTCAAATGTCTGAATACAGGAGAGGTTAATGGAGACCCGGAGAGGAAGGACTAGGATATGAAGGATCATAACAATGTCGCTTGACATTACGAGTATTTGGTAGGGCTTTGGGATTTTTGCAGAAATGCATTAGATCTATATTTTCTCAAGAAACATTTCAAATAATGAAACAAAACCACTTTATGAAACTGTTTAGCTAGCAGAGCGGATTTCAATTCAAAAGAAAATGTTTTGTCCAAAAAAAAATCATACAAATAAAAATATGCTTCAAAAGATTCTAAACATTTTGTGGACAAAAAACAACTTAAATACAACTCAGTTTAACTTGTTACACTAAAAAGGATTAACTTAATAAGTAAAGAGAAAAAGGAAGCAATGAGATAAGAATCCATGCGAAATCAACCTCTTGGCATTTCATGTGCGTACATAGAAATGGATGAAACACTTTGGTTCCAAATTACTTGCTGAAAACACTGTTTAGAGGGTGATTCTCACGAGAAAAAGAACTGTTTATTCTTTACAAATGCACCCTAAATTTCAATAATTGTATAGGCCACCGGAGATCCTATAGGGGCTGGGAAAACCACAATGGCAGTTTATAGGAAGCAATCATATGTGGGACAGTGGGAGTATTGTTGGCACTCACCATGCAAAGTGTTTTATACCCTATATTTGCTCTTTTATTGTAGAAAATGAGTGTCACCAATATTGTTTATATGTGAACATATATCTGCACTGCTGGTCTAAAACCTTTAAAAACAAACATAGCATAAAATGACTGCAACTAACAATGAGTGTTGTGGTCAAAATAGATTTATAGAGGTGGTTTTCGCAACCCTTGCTACCCAAGCATTACTAAAAAAATCAAGCATTATTAGCAAAGGAAAGTATATAACTGTCCCTAGAATTGATTTTTAGGACAAGTCGGTAAGGGCACCTCCAACAATGATAGATATGTTGGCTCATAGAAAGCCACCATGCCATTTGGCGTTAAAGAGAGAAGATAAGATAAGAAGAGCTATCTCTTCGTCGCACGCTAGACTCAAACGTATCATGAGGCCACCCACCCATCTCATGCCTTTCGTCTCATTCTCACTAAGGGCTAATTTGAAACTCAAACCCTCCTGGGATTGCAATCTTTTTTAGAGTGAGCAATCCATGAAAGTATTATTTGAATAAGTCATTGAGTTTTTTGTGGGAGGCTTTTCATCTCTGAGTTTGAATTCCCCTTCTTCCAAATTGTACCTGAGAAGGCACCTGAGGTGTGTCCAATGTTTTGGGGCTGATCATTGGATCCAACATATGGACTGCACTCTAGCTTCGGTGTTCGACAAGGCTCAATTCATCTAGAGCATCCACTGCATCGAGGAAAGCCACGAACGAAAAAGAAGATGGAAGAATCTATGTATAATATTGTACCTTATTTATTTCATATTTTTCATGTATAATTTGGGGATGTACTGTGCTAAGTTTTAATAAAGTTCCCCTTTCACTTAAAAAAAAGCATATGAGGTGGTGCCAGATCAAGTTGCAAGGTAAGCGGTGGTGCAAGCCAGGACTGTTTCTTCGCTCTGCTCCTGTACCCCTGAAGCATAAGACCCCTTTTAGCAGAGCTCCTACCAGCTCTAACTTCTATGACGTACGCACTATTTATGCACTATTCATAGCAACTCTTTTTCTAAAGAGCTCATGTGAACAGTGCATAAGAGCAAGTATAATAACAGGCTATAAGCTGGCTAAATACTGAGGTGGAGGAGAGTGGAGATGTGGCAGAACTGCACAAAATAGCACACTCCCAGAGGCACTTGTCTTTCACTAGACACTAAGTACCCCGAAAGTGAGCTAACTCAAACGGTTCCATCGAGCACACCCAACGGGAGAACACGAAACAATCCGCATTTTACATCTAGGATCCAATAACGAGTACGAGCTTACAATACTTAGTCAATTTCATGCAACATAAAGTCTCAGAAATTATTTATTACAATACCAGAGTTCAGAGTGCGATAAATAAACATCAGAAGAATAAACATCTAGCGGTAAGGTACAAGGATCCGTCTGTGCCCACCAGAAGAATCCTCCACACAAGGACTAGCTTCTCAAGATGGACCTGCAACAAGGGTAAAATAAACCCTGAGTACACAATGTACTCGCAAGACTTACCCGACTAGAAAATATATTTCCTAACTCTCAAGGAATATGATAGGCTTTATGGCTTGTGGGTTCCTGGTTTATGAAAAGCAATACTAAGAGTGGGTCCTTATTTCCTTATATTATTAGCAGTCATGATTAGTCCATTATCCAAACATTTTATGTAAGCACCTGTTCTATTTTCAAGCAAGAGTTGAGCAAACAGAACCATTTTCCTATTGTTCTTAATCCAGTTCTTACTACGGTGCCAGACCGTAGTCAAGTCGTACCGTCACGTGGAAACGATGATTCGCGAATCAATGTGCCCAGCTGGGTACCCCGAAAAACACACGCCTCGCTTGTACCCCTGGCACAAACAAGACCAACCTATTCCACTCCTGTCAAGGGGTCCAGGTCCCCGTCCAAAGTTGAACTCCAAGCCCCCACGCTTGAGACCCGGTCTCTGCGCGGTGCTTAGACCTCCAACTATCCTCGCCTCCAATCAATCGGTCTGGAAAGAGCCAGAACCTATGACAAGAGAGTAACAAGCCTTCCTGGTCCCATAAGCAAGTATGTGCTCGGGATAATAAGTCTGCGACTTGACTAGTGTCCAATGCAATGGACAGTCCTCAATCGACACTAACAGGGAAAACAGTATAACCAAGCTAAGCCCCGTGGCCGCGGGACATAACCTGTTACACCCACCAATACCCATACCCATACCAATATCCATGTCCGGTCACCATTTTTCCTTCCATCCTTTTCATCATGAGAGTTATAATAATAATAATAACCACCTATTGTGAGTAATGACAGGTCACTCACGCTACCGCTAAACCTAAGCAAAGCCACTACGCGATCCTACACTAGTAAGACTCTTAGGTAGATATATATATGCATGTGGGTATCATAAAATTTCTACAACGTAAATGCACAACATATATATATATATATATATCTTGATTATCAAAATACGGGTTATGCACCGGGCTTGCCTTGGGCAGGCGCAGTGTCAGCGGTGTCAGTCACAGGTGGCTCTAAGAACTCCTCCTGTACGAGTACCTCCTCCTCGTACTCTTCAATCACCTCGTCGTACTCCTACCCCCAGCGGTCACGAACTCCACCAACTCGTTCTCTATATGTATGCGATGATGATACAACATTTAGTATATAGGCAACAACAACTCTTAAAATTAGAACACATAAACTACACCAACAAGCTAGCTCTAATTGCTAAGATACTAACTAACTATCATCCTCCTCAAGCAAAGATCAAACTTATCCTACAAGTGATTCATTTTATAAATCAATATTATGCTCTTATTCATTTTAATTGTTAATGGATATTTAGCAACCTTAGCAAATAGCCTCCTTTAGGGCTACAAAATTACAGAGAGCACATAATAACACAATGAAGCTACTGTAAAAGGTTTCAGAGCTAAAGCTATCACAGATTTGCCACAAAAAATTCCTACAAGATTTATCCTAATAATATAAAGCATTTTCAATTGATTTAATGGACCTCAGCATCATCACATATATGAATAAACCAATTACACTAACTGATAGAGCATGAATTTAGGAACCTAACAAAATTGATTTCGCCATTTTTGAACTTATACAAGATTTTATATTAATTACCAAAGATCAGCTCCAAATTGAAAATAAAACGTTGTTTCTATTTGCTTACGAAAAAGAGGCAAATCAGCCCAGCGTGGCCCACGACGGGCGCGGCTCGCGAGCGATGCGGTCCACATGCAGGGAAGCCCGTAGGCGCGCTGGTGATTACGCAAATAAGACCCCGCGCTATCTGCCATTGACACGACTACGGTTTGCACTATTCCCATAGATAGTGACTTTGCAACCAGACCCTCATACTCTCTTGTCTTCGCATCGGGGAGGTCGCCGACGCTCCTGCACGCACCGGCGCGGCGCAGGCTGGCACGGGCCGGCCACGCCGACCAACTAAGACCTCCCTGTGACTCACCTAAAGACCAATGCTCACCTCGGGATCCACGCGTGACGCCGGGCATCGGTTCGGAGACCAGATATGAGGTAGCACGGCTTCCCCATGACAGCGGCCAACCTGCAGAGATGGCGCCAGCGTTCTAGTGAGCTGAGGCTCTAAGGGAGTGGTCGAGGTGGCAGTCGAGCTCCCGTGACTCACCTCAGACCTGACCGCGGTGACGGTTTGGCCAGAGATAGTCTTAGCGGTGATGGCCACGTGCGACCGAACAACTCGGTGGTGCTCCAGGGTGGACAGGGCTGCGTCAGCGGCGTTGGGAAGGCGGTAAGGACATGGATTAGGTGCGCACGGCGAAGAGGGCTTGGAGGCGAGCCTAAAGGTGCAGTCGATTCATCGCATGGTGGTCAGGTGGAGAGCTGCTCGTGTTAATGGCTGGCCTTGGCCTTATCGGCATGGCGGGGAGGAAAGCTCCAAATGGGGGGCTTATCTTGGCATGGTTCACAACAGGATGGGGTCAGGCGGCTGACTGGCTTAATGACTAAGCTGAGGACGTGACGAGTTGGCCAATGGTGACCTACCCATGCCAATTAGGACAAGAGGGGTCACCCGGTCGGAACGCAGGGACTAGGGAGGTAAGTGGGTGCTCTGGCGGTCCTCATCCAGGCGGGACGCGGATGGAGTTACTGAAGTGGTACTCGTGCCCGTGCTGCAGACCCAGGCGGTCTGGGGGAACGCGCGAGCGTAGGTGGCCGCAGTGCCAGCAATATTAAGGCGATGGCGGCATGGCCACGTGCGCACCGCAGAGACTGGCACCGGCTGGGGCCGACAATGGGTGCCAAGACGCAGCGGGGGGATGGTGCTGCGGACGTGACAGAGAGGCAGTGGCATAGCACAGGTGCGGGCGGCAACATCACGTGGCATGGCAGTAGGCGGTGGGGTAGCGCGACGTGCCGAGGCAAGCCGTTGTAGCTCCGCGCGACTGCAGCTAGAAGCGGCTAGGCCGAGGACGACCCTGGCCCTAGCAAGTGGCCACCCGCACGCGTGGCCCGGCCGGGCACGAGCGTAGCAAGCATAGGGTCGCGATGACCACACACACCGATCGAGCAGGTGACACGTGCGAATTTTAAAGCGTGCATAACAGCTACCCCAACACGCCTTAGGTCCAACCATCTAACTCACGCTCAAGAGGGTACATTTGCCTATCCACCAAGACTAAAACATGACAACATTTTATAACTAAGCTTCCAAGAATAAATTCCCAAACATAGCCTTGTCATATAGTTTTTAGACTTGGAAATTGACTTAAGTCTTGGATGATTTTTTCATTTCAAATTCGATTTCCAAGCTATTGCAAGTATTAGCTATCGATATGATTTTGCTAAGACAAAAGTTGCATCGCCATCTACCAAGTTTGTACTTCAAACTTTATTAAGGTGACACATATATGTTCTATAGCATTTTTGCTTGATAAAAATTGGTTTATCAACCGTAAGTGATATAACACGAACTATTGAATCCTTTTTATGTATCATTTGTGTGAGTCATCTTTCACGTCGAGAAATTTGTTTTTATACTTTCTCACATGCATTAACACATAAACATGATGCTCATGACATGCTTTAGCGAGTTGTTTTATGCGGTAACACTGAGGGTGTTACAGCTCTAACCCCCTAAACAAAATCTCGTCCTGAGATTTCATGTGCCTAGTGTGGCAAAAGAGGTAAGAAATAAATTTCAATCTAAATAATTACCTTGAGGAGCTAGGACGGAGATGAGGATAGTGCTTCAAGATATAACTTTCTTATTCTCAGGTTGCTTCATCCTCCAAGTGATTCTGCCATTGGACCTTGTAAAATCTCACCACACTGTTTCTAGTCACTCTTTCTTTTTCATCCAAAATTTTGAAAGGATGCTCAATATAAGAAAGATCATGTTGGAGAGGAAGCCCTTCAATTTCTACTGCCTAATCGAGAACTCGCAAACACTTTTTCAATTGAGAGACATGGAAAACATTATGGACTACTGACAAGATATCTGGGAGCTAGATACAATAAGCAACGGCACCACACCGGGCCAAAATCTTGTAAGGTCCAACACATCGAGGAGCTAATTTTCTACAGACACCAAACCGATGTATACCTTTCATGGGAGACACCTTAAGATACACAAAGTCACCCACTTCAAATTGCAAAGGCCTTCTTCTCTTGTCTGTATAAACTTTCTGATGGTTTTGAGCCGCTTTCAAGTGACTCTAAATAACCTCAACTTTCTCTCTTGCTTCTAGGATAAAGTCAGGCCCGAAGTAACCATGGTCTCCTACTTCAACCTAGTTGAGTGGTGTCCTACATTTCTTGCCATATAAAGCCTCAAAAGGTGTCATTCGAATGCTTTCTTGATAGCTATTATTGTAAGAAAAATTCAGCCAATCTCAAGCATTCATCTCACTTCTTAGGAAAAGAGATGACACAATCTCTCAACATATCCTCAAGCACTTGATTTACTCTTTTTGTTTCACCGTTGGTCTACGGATGATAAGCTGAACTTCTGAGAAGACTAGTACCAAGGCATTTCTAGAGTAGCGTCCAAAAACACGACATAAAAACTGACCCACGATCAGAAACAATAGTAAGAGGAACTTCATGGAGGGTTACAATGCGATCAAAATATAGCTTAGCATACCGCATGGCCATATATCTTGCATCCACTAGAAGAAAATGGGCAGACTTTGTGACACGATCCACAATGATCCAAATAGAATCATATCCTTTGGCTATGCGGGGCAAACCATAATAAAATCCATGGAAATATCCTACTATTTCCAAACCAAAACAGGCAAAGGCTGCAGAAAACCCGGTGTACGCAGATGGTCTGCCTTAACTCTTCCACAAATGTCACACTCTGCAATATACTTAGTGTTGTTCTGCTTCATATTTGGCCACCAATACAATTGACGCAAACCATGATACATCTTGTTGCTTCCAGGGTGAATGGACAGCTTGGAGTTGTGAGCTTCATCCAAAATTTTTCTTCTAAGCTCATCACTTTTGGGGACCACTAACCGGTTCTTGAACTTCACCACACCTTGTTCATCAATGTGAAATGAGGGCCACGCCCTTCGGCCATCAACTTCTTGATATGGGGAATCTCCAATTCATCCTGCCTTTGTTCAGTAACAATTTGCTCAAGTAACTCCGAGACTAGAGCAATATGTACTAAAACTGCAGAGTGGGAGAGGGCAAAGACTCTTCATCAGGCTGATACGACTTCCGACTCAAGGCATCAGCTACCACATTGGCTTTTCCAGGATGGTAATGGACTTCCAAGTTATAATCCTTGATCAACTCAAGCCATCTCCTTTGCCTCAGATATAACTCGGGTTGAGTAAAAATATATTTGAGGCTCTTGTGATCCGTATAAATATGCACTTTGTTTCTCAATAGATAATGTCTCCAAATTTTTAGAGTGTGCACAACTATAGCTAGCTCTAAATCATAGGTCGAATAATTCACCTCGTGCTTTTTTACTTGGAGTGAAGCATAAGCTATCACACGTCTATCCTGCATAAGCACACAACCAAGTCCAGTCCTAGAGGCATCAAAATATACATCAAATGGCTTCTCAATATCCGGTTGAGCGAGAATAGGAGCAGAGGTAAGAAGCTTCTTCAGAGCTTGAAAAGCCTCTTCACAGGCCAAACTCCATACAAACTTGGTATCCTTCTGAAGCAACTTGGTCATCGGATGAGCTATATTGGAGAAATCAGGAATGAAGCGACGATAGTAACTGGCAAGACTAAGAAACTGATGGATCTAATGCACTGATTATGGAGATTTCCAACTTAGCACATCATGTACCTTGCTAGGGTCTACAGATACACCTTCGGGGGGTCAGAATATGTCCTAAAAATTGCACTCGATCCAATAAAAACTCACACTTGCTGAACTTGACATATAGCTTGTGTTCGCGCAGTTGGGTCTGGACGATACGAATATGCTGTGCATGCTCTTCTTCATTCTTGGAATATATCAAAATATCATTAATGAACACCACTACAAACTTGTCCAACTCCAGCACAAAGACTGAGTTTATGAGATACATGAAAAACGCAGAAGCATTGGTGAGACCAAAGACATGACTAGGTATTCATACAACACATACCTAGTAGAGAAAGCTGTCTTTAGTATATCTTGTGGCCAGATTTTTATTTGATGATAAGCCAACCAAAGATCAATCTTGGAGAACACTTTTGCACTAGCCAACTGATCGAACAAAGCATCAATGCACGACAAAGGGTACTTGTTCTTGATGGTTACCGCATTGAGAGGGTGATAATCTACACACATCCGAAGAGTATCATCCTTCTTCACAAAATTGGCTGGACAACTCCATGGCAAAGAGCTGGGATAGATGAATCCTTTCTCCAATAATTCTTCTAATTGTTTCTTCATTTCTACTAATTCTTTTGGAGCCATGCGGTAAGGATGCCACGAAATAGGAGCAGTGCCAGGCTCTAGCTCAATGGTAAACTACACATCCCTATCTGGTGGCAACCCAGGCAAATCTTCAGGAAATACATTCAGAAACTCACAGACCACGGGAATAGAAGCAAGATTAGGAGAAGCTTCAGCATTAGCAACAACTGGGGAAGCAAAATCGGAGGGCATAAGGAGAGACATTCTATCCTCAGAAGAAGAAGCCGTAACTCAACAACTCTCCGCTTAAGGTCCAAGACTACCCCATAAACCTTCAACCAGTTCATGCCTAGAATTGCATCAATGCCATGCCTAGGCAACACCATGAACCAGAGACGGTAAATGTGAGTGGCTAGCAATGAACTAACTGTGTCTGTCCGAGTATTAATGAACATCTGCGCATCCGAAGTGCTGATTCTATAGGCAATAGGAATAGCCATAATAGATATGTTGTGCCTTTGTGCAAACCCCATATTCATGAGTGAATGTGATGCACCAGAATCAAACAACACGTATGTTGGGTGGGAGTCAATGGTAAACATAATAGCCATCATCAGCTCACTCTGCAGGATCTCTCCAGCCTCGGTATAGTTAACCTATCCAGAGTGACTCACTGGCACCTTCTACTTAATAACAGTCCTCTTGATCAAGCATTATACTTGAGAAGACTAAGCAGGCCGGTTCTCGCAGCACTCCCGAGCATAGTCACCCTCCTTGACACACCTAAAACAAGCATTATACTTGACCACCTGCCCCAGACAAGGTGGGACTTGCTGTCCCTGAGACTGCTGCACCTACTGAGTAGGTGCTCGGTACTGGGTAGGCGGTGCCTGACGTGTCTGCTGAGGCTGCTGTGATGGCTGTCTACCTGGGGAGTGGTAGGACATCCTCTTGACAACCTACACCTTCTGAGCCTGTGGGTGACTAGAAGATCCAGAGATCCCCCTCTTGCGCTTCCACTCAGCCTGAGTGTCACGCTAAAGTCCCTCCATAGCAATGGTAGCATTGATCAATGTACCAAAAGTCTGATAGTTTCTAGTATACAGCTCCTTTTGCAAAATACAAGAGAGGCCGCGGTAGAAACGGTCCCTCCTCTTCTCATCCGTATCAACATGAGTCCCAGAATACTCTGCAAGATGGTTGAATTTGTTGGCATACTCCATCACAGACATGCTTCCCTATTTCAGGTCCAGGAACTCAAACAGCTTTCTGTTCAGCACGTCAGCATGAATGTAGTACTCTCGAAAGGCAGTGGTAAACTCCTACCAAGTCACGCGGTGATCCACTGGCTGCATGGCGTTGAAAGTATCCCACCATACACTAGCAGATCCCAAAAGCTGTTGTGCGGCAAAGCACACCTTCTGCTCATCGGTCACCGTGAGCAGCAAAAACTTATGCTCTAGAACAAGAAGCCAATGCTCTGTGTCCAGAGGCACAACAGTCAGCGTGAACATGGGTGAGTTTGTCTTCAAGAAGTCCTAGTAGGAACAGGGCCTCTCAAGAACGTGGGCACCACCTCCGTTCCCGCAATTGCCACCGTGGCCTCCATGGGCGAAGCCACCAATAGTCTGTGCCATCATCTCCAAGGCATGGGCTATCTCGTGACGTGCAACCAACATCTCCGCCATCATCTCCGCATGAGTCATCGAAGGTGGCGGTGGTGGAAGGGAACCCAAGAGTGGGGCCCCATGGCTCTCCCCATTGGCATTTTCGCGACCATTATCACCATGGTCCTCAGGGTCACGACCCGCTTCGGCACTAGTGCTCCCGTGACCGGACCCAATGCCCCCACGACTAGACCTCAGGTTCATCTGCAGATAGGAACCAAACATTAAGGACAACACCTCCAGATTAGGAACAAGAGACTTGGAAATGATAAGGCTTTAAATAAAGATTGAAGTATTTCTTTTTATTTATTACCCTACCATATTACTATCCAAAATTTATACGTGGAGGGGGGTTTTAGCTTAAGCAGATTTTCTTTTTCATGATGCATGCATCGGCCTATGCGTTCGTTCAAGCCAGAATATAGCGACAATTCGTATAAATTTTTGGCACATTGTACACTCATTTTTCGAACACTAACGCTTTCTTACGCAGCGTAAGTTAGTGTACCTGCATAAAATGGTTAGATAAACCAGTGCCACTATCCTAGATAGACCATACTGCTAGGGCTCTAACTTATTTACATCATTTACCGTATCCTATTTTTCGAAAAGCTTTTGTTGGTCAAAGTTTTAAGTTTTTGAAAGGGTTCTTAAGCTCATAAACTCATTATTAGCTCTGGTACCAACTGTGGTAGAACCGCCTGAAATAGCACGCTCCTGGAGGCACTTGTCTTCCACTAGACACTAAGTACCCCGATAGCGAGCTAACTCAAATGGTTCTGTCGAGCACACCCAACGGGAGAACTCAAAACAATTCACATTTTATATCCAGGATCCAATAACGAGTATGAGCTCACAATACTTAGTCCATTTCATACAACATAGAGTCTCAGAAATTATTTGTTATAATACCAGAGTTCAGAGTGCGATAAATAAACAGTGAAAGAATAAACATCTAGTAGTAAGGTACAAGGATCCGTCTGTGCCCACCAGAAGAATCCTCCACACAAGGACTAGCTTCTCAAGATGCACCTGCAATAAGGGTAAAATAAACCCTGAGTACATAATGTACTCGCAAGACTTACCCGACTAGGGAATATATTTCCCGACTCTCAAGGAATATGATAGGCTTTATGGCTTGTGGGTTCCTGATTTGCTGAAAGCAATACTAAAAGTGGTCCTTATTTCCTTATATTATTAGCAGTCATGATTAGTCCATTATACAAACATTCTATGTAAGCACATGTTCTATTTTCAAGCAAAGGTTGAGCAATCAGAACCATTTTCCCATTGTTTTTATTCCAGTTCTTACTATGGTGCCAGATTGTAGTCAAGTCGAACCGTCACGTAGAAACAGCAATTCACGAATCAATGTGTCCAGCTAGGTACCCTGTTGACGGTCCTTAAGTATCAATTATAACTATCAAATAAATAGAGAAAAGGATCCAAATGAAACCAACACCTAGACTTAGGGTTTTATCTGATAGAATTCCACGAGTTTTGCTGTTTATCTATTTCTGCAGGGGGTTATCAGGAAATACGGAAGAAAGGCCCACATGTCGGATTAATGACGGATATTAACCGAACACGTAATTATCTTACATCTAGAAGAGTCCAGAAGCCACGAGAACGAACGGGAGGCGTAACAGAGCCGGGGACAGGGCGCCCGCCCTAGTCCCTAGGGCGCCCGCCCTAGTCCCTAGGGCGCCCGCCCTGTTGGCTCAGCCAATTAGGCTCCACCTCGAGGATTATGCTCCACCGACCTAGAGGATCAAGGAAAACCGTCCGTTCAATGTCGGTTTGATCCGACGGCCCAGATTCATCCGAAAGGGCTATATAAGCAAGGCCCCTGCCCCTGGAGGAGAGGCCTTCGTCTCATACTTCAAACCCTAATTCAGGAGGAGAGCCTCTGATCAAGCCCTAGAGCCACCACATCAACTAGATCTCTAGTTAGCATAGCTACATAGGATTAGAACTAGAAGGAGTCAATCTTCGATTGGTTCCCGGATCTGTCAAGAGGATTCTTGGTAATTCCTTTCTTGTTCTTCAATTGTTCATCATTGTTCTTCAATATTATGAATATGACTTTGTTCTATTTCAATATATTGGTTATGACTTTGCTCCACTTGATTATATTTGCAATTATATTGTTCTTAGTTTATCATAGTTATATGCTTGTCTTAGTTAGATTGGAATTATATACATGCCTAGGATCGTATAGCGTTTATCCATGTGTACAGTGGGTGAATGATAATTATTGTGTAGACGTGGTGTCTATACCGTATTTATCTGCGATTGCACCCTATATGCCGGATTGTGGGGTAGTTCGCGATAGTGACAGCTTCGTTGATTCTTATATAGTCCCCCTCTCGTGTATAGGGCAGGCAGAGCAACACTATTACAGGGGAGTGATTGCTATGTTCTTCATCTTCCTTGCTAATATTCACTATGCATGGATATAGTCTTTTCTCACCATGATTGCCAAGTATAATTGCACTAACTATGATATGCTAGACTTTATAGTTAATAATAACTTAGGGAATATCTTTGTAGTTCATCCTAATTCCATGCTAATGACTTGTTAGAATATCTGTTGAGGTGCTTATCATTATTATATGTGGCTAGCTGATCAGATTAATTATCTTTGTCATCATTATCACTTTACCTTTACTTAATGTGACATTTATACCTGTATAAAGAGATTGATAAATACTCTCGGTTATACATGCAATGATGTGTACTCAGTTCCATATTCTCATTCCATTATCAACCATGATACTTAGAAATCCCTTCCCAGTGGTAAAAATATAAATAACGATACCTGGAATACTTCCCGGTTAAAATGCTACATCGGTATTAATCTGTGCGCTTGCAGATCCCTTTTATTATTTATCTTGATGAGCAAATGCATATTTCAATACTGCGTCTCTCATGTCATGCTGGGGATGACAACTTGGCTTAAGTGGCATGAGGGATAGGTTTGGCATTTTTGGCGCCGTTATCAGAATTAGAAAACTAAGTCTACTTTTGGTAGTGACGTTAAGAATGCCCAACAAGCATTTTTGGCGCCGTTGCCGGGGAAGGTTGATTACTAAGTAGGAATGAATACGGAACTTTGAGTCATCATTTGCATCACTAATCTGATCGAGCTTATCAATTCTCTTATACAGTTTTACCCCTGTATTTTCCATTTTGATTATTTATTGCAGGGTGATGCATGAATAGAAGACATCTTCCAGACAACTTTGTTGACGATCCCGAAGCCTTATTCAGAAGAACAAGAGCCAATCTCAAGAAGACATCGTCAACACTTCAGCACAAAGCTTCATCCAAATCCGAAGACCGCCGAAGTTTCATCCGGAATTTGTCGACTGAATTCGAAGCCATGGCGAACAAGTCGATCCGCGAGTTCTCAGCTCCCACTACGGACAACATCCGCACTGGACCTGCTGGGGAGATCGACCGCAACTTCGAGCTTAAGCCTGGGCTCATCAACATGGTGCAAGCTAACCAGTTCTGTGGGAAGCCACACGAAGACGCTAGTGCTCATCTTCAACACTTCCTGGAGATCTGCAGCACTTTCACCATGGCTGAAGTCCCCAGAGACGCCATACTACTTCGCCTCTTCCCATTCTCACTGTTGGGGAGAGCGAAGCAGTGGTTCTACGCTACAAAGGAGAAGAACGCTACGTGGGCACTCTGCTCCACGAACTTTCTGGCCAAATTCTTTCCCATGGGCAAGACCAATGCTCTCCGTGGGAAGATTACAAGTTTTCAGCAACAACATGATGAATCCGTTCCAGAAGCATGGGAGCGTTTCCAAGACTACATCCTAAAATGTCCCCATCATGGAATGGAAAGCTGGCTGTTGATGCAGACATTTTATCATGGGCTCATTAACAGTGCCCGTGAAACCATGGATGCTGCAGCTGGAGGAGCATTCCTATCACTCACCATACCTCAAGCCACAGCTCTTGTGGAGAAGATGGCATCCAACCAAGGTTGGAATGAAGAAAGAACTCAGACACGCAAGAGAGGTGGAGGTATGCACCAGCTCAAGGAGGTAGACATGCTGTCTGCCAAGCTAGACCTACTCATGAAGAAGCTCGATGATCGAGCTGGAGAAAAGAAAGAAGTCATGCACGTCTACGACTCCCATATGACTTGTGAGGAGTGTGGAGGTACTGGACACTCGGGCAATCACTGTCCTGAGTTGCTGGAGGACGTGAACTACATCAACAATAACAACAAACGTCCTCAGCAGAATCAAGGTTGGAATCAACAGAGGCCTAACTACTCAGGTAATTACCAAGGTAACAATTCTTTCAATAATAATAATAATTATCCACCTTTGAGAGAGTTGGTATCCAACCAAGGAAAGCTAATGGATAACCTGTCTAAGAAATTGGCATCTAATGATAAAATACTAGAAAATATAAATAATAGAATGGATAATTTCTCTACTGCCATCAAGAACCAGATTAGCTTTAATAAAATGATTGAATCTCAGTTAAATCAAATAGCTGCTGCTGTTCCTACTACTAACCCCGGTATACCATCACAACCGGAAGGACTAGAATCTGCAAATCTTGTAGACATGTTTGATGCAGGAGATTACTGGAGTAACCCTATCGTGGAAGTAAGTACTGACCGTCTGCTGGTCAAGAGATGCGATCCAGGACGCCCCGTCATCCCGATCTCCATCGGCATGCGAGACTTCCCAGAAGCACTCTGTGACTTTGGCTCCAGCGTCAACATCATGCCCAGGGTACTCTATGAAAAACTCTTTTCACAACCATTATTAGAAACAACCATGTGTTTGCAGCTTGCAGATAGGACACTGAGTTTCCCGAGAGGAATATTGAAGAACATCTGTGTCCGAGTGGGTTCCTCGTACGCTCCAGCAGACTTCGTAGTGATAGAGACCGGTTCTGATGAGAGGGCTCCCGTCATCCTAGGGAGACCATTCCTGAACACCGCGGGAGCTGTCATCTATGCTAGTGCTGCCAAGATCAGTTTCTACATCAAGGGGAGGAAGGAAACGTTTTCCTTCAAGAACAAGACCGCACAAATCCCAGAGCAACCCCAATATGAACCAAGGAAGAGGACCAACAGGAGGAACAAGAGCAAGAAGCAAGTATGGACCGAGACAGCTAAGATGGTCACTGCCGTGCACAAAGGTCAAGATGGCCAACTCAAGTCACCGTTCTTGCCTAAGAAGGACGACCCAGGTATGCCAAGCATTTATTGCTCCATTAATGGGTTCCACTTCTACAAGACACTTTGCGACACTGGGTCGGGCGTCAACATAATGGCCAAGGTCACCTATGAACTTCTGTTCGGAACCATGCCCTTAAACCCAACATATATTCAGCTCTAGATGGCAGATCAGACATTCCGACAGGTCGAAGGTACAGTAACTGACGTCCCTGTCAAGATAGACGATCACTTTGTCCATACAGACTTTCAGGTTATTGACATGGGAGAAGATGAATACGATCCACCCATCATCCTTGGAAGACCATTCCTTAGTACTGTCAAAGCAATCATTTACATTGGAACTGGAGAAGTCCACATGCACTTCCCCTCTGAGAAGGTACGTCTTTACTTTACTAACCCTAACTATGTATTTGAAGAATCCAAGCAGGTCAGGACAAGAAGAAGGCGGCGTAACCACAATCAGAAGCAACAGGTCATCAAGGACGGATGGGTAGATTATGAAGGAGAAGTGGTAAGATCTGAAGACATACCACTCAACCAACACTGTCCTGAGAAGACCAAAGCACCGAGACAGGTATGGAAAGAAAAGACAGTTGTACATGAAGAGGAGGCGCCGCCGGAACCACCGACTACGCCATCCACCAAGTCCCAGGACGACTGAACGAATAAGAGTCCCGTTCGGAGGACTTAAAAACACCGAACGCCTTGCCAAGAGGTAACTTGGTAGTTATCCTTTCCTTTTAATTATTTACTTTATCTTAAATAGTTTGCTTAGTTAATCATATTCATACTATCTTAAAAAGAAAATAAAAATGTTAAAAACCCTAAAGCCCCATGTGAGTATGCGAGTGGCATAAAACCCATAAGTACATTCACTGTGGTGGCATAAAAAAATATATATAATAAATACATAAATATTTTCTTCTGCTTTATAAAAGAAAAAAAAAACATAAAAAAATCAAGGAGGCTCAGCATGATAAAGGCTAGATATTTATGCTAACACTTAATCAGTTCCACAAAGCTTTGTTGTCTATTTGAGCTTCACAGAATTCAAGGAGACTAGCAGACGGAGGACATTCTAATCGCTGTCAGGGTGCTGCCGACTTTCAAATACACCTCCGCCATCTGCTAGCTACATCAGAAGAGATTATGTCAAGATCCAGCTTGGGGGAGAGCACCCCCATTATCTTGCTAAGTATTTCTATCTTTATCTTTATATTTATATATACTTCTACCCTATAAAAATAAAAATATACATAACTATGAAAAAAAAACCAAATAAAGATTTTGTGCTTATATATATATACCTATATTTTTTGCTTAGTGTGTTTTAATAAATAAGTAAAGTGGCTATGCTAAACTGAATCTAAATAATAATAAAACTCTAGCATGGATATGATGAATAGTTGCTTTGCCTAATTTTCAAATTTGAAGTTCTCTCTCTAAGTTTACATAACTGTTATCATTTAAAGCTTGCTCTAAACCTGAACTTGTGGGAAGAGAACTTGATCTAAAGTCTAAGTTGTTAACGGATATGATATGGGAAGGTTGAGCTGCTGTTTATCTATTCCTAGAAATGCTAGAATTCTGGAGAATTTTATCTTTGAAAATCTTAAAATGCTACATGATGAGTTCCTGTATGATGAGAGTTTAAGTTCCTACCACAGCCATACATACATGCTTGCTAGACTTTAAGCCATACCTTTACTTTTTACTGCTTATGAGCATTGAGTGTAGTCAAGCTGTGTAGACCCTTAGGAGCTTGTCATGCGGTTAAAATCAAGATTTACTTGCACGATCACTCATACATGCTGCTTCTACTCCGGAAGTACGCATCCACATATATCCACTCATTCTCATCTCTAGATCCACATAAAATTATTCTACTCCTAATCCGGGAGAGAATAGCCAAAAATATTTTCCCATTCTTATTATCCCATGTGAAATAAATGCTCAAGCTATTTTGGTTACTACCACTTGCTATATTGTTCTAAGGAGATGAGTGCTCTATACGAGGAAATAAAAAGGGGCAAGTGCCCGGAACCTCGAAAAGAAAAAGATACGAGGAAATAAAAAGGAGCAAGTGCTCGGAACCTCGATGAAAAAAAAAGAAAAAGTGTGAGAAGAGAGGTAAAAATGGACAAGTGTCCGACAGTAGAATTAGGGGTACAAGATACCCACCTGAGAGGAAAAAAAAATATAGAGCACCTCATTCTCCTCAAGAGCTTTAAAAGCAAGAAAGGTACGTATCCCCTCAAAAAGAGCAAAAGTAGAATTAGACTTTCATCATTGTTATCATCACTACCACCATACACCATTTATTCGCCACACATGCACATCTTGATTTGACTTATTGGCTTGTTTCTCTGGATCCATGGTTTGACTATGCAATAAATGTCTTGTAAGTATGTATACTTTATCTCCCACCGATGAGCTCCAGATATCAAAAGCCTTATTAGAATAGGATGAGAGAGAAGACAATGTCACTCTGCCTTATACCACAAATACTACATACTTTGCTTTGAGAGAAGGCAGACATCATTACTGCCTTGGTGAGGATCCAGAAATACCACAAAAGAGAGACCTGAGAGAGTCATACAAGGAATCTCTGAGTTTTATTTGAAAATCTGCAAAAAACTCCAAGAGCTATAGCTAATCAAGAATAAGAGACATGGCGCTTGACTAGACTGTTCTATCTTTTAACCGCTCAAGACAAAGGTGACGGTTGCAAGCCCCATGGTGAAAGGTATAATGAGTAAGTTTTAAGTCTTGACAGTTTACTTTAACTCAGAGATGAGACTCTATTTGAAAGCATGTGTACCGTCAAAATTCAAAGGCATTTCAGCAACTACTGAGTCTCTCCTTGCTCAGGGACGAGCAAGAGGTAAGCTTGGGGGAGTTTGTTGACGGTCCTTAAGTATCAATTATAACTATCAAATAAATAGAGAAAAGGATCCAAATGAAACCAACACCTAGACTTAGGGTTTTATCTGATAGAATTCCACGAGTTTTGCTGTTTATCTATTTTTGCAGGGGGTTATCAGGAAATACGGAAGAAAGGCCCACATGTCGGATTAATGACGGATATTAACCGAACACGTAATTATCTTACATCTAGAAGAGTCCAGAAGCCACGAGAACGAACGGGAGGCGTAACAGAGCCGGGGACAGGGCGCCCGCCCTAGTCCCTAGGGCGCCCGCCCTGCTGGCTCAGCCAATCAGGCTCCGCCTCGAGGATTATGCTCCACCGACCTAGAGGATCAAGGAAAACCGTCCGTTCAATGTCGGTTTGATCCGACGGCCCAGATTCATCCGAAAGGGCTATATAAGCAAGGCCCCTGCCCCTGGAGGAGAGGCCCTCGTCTCATACTTCAAACCCTAATTCAGGAGGAGAGCCTCTGATCAAGCCCTAGAGCCACCACATCAACTAGATCTCTAGTTAGCATAGCTACATAGGATTAGAACTAGAAGGAGTCAATCTTCGATTGGTTCCCGGATCTGTCAAGAGGATTCTTGGTAATTCCTTTCTTGTTCTTCAATTGTTCATCATTGTTCTTCAATATTATGAATATGACTTTGTTCTATTTCAATATATTGGTTATGACTTCGCTCCACTTGATTATATTTGCAATTATATTGTTCTTAGTTTATCATAGTTATATGCTTGGCTTAGTTAGATTGGAATTATATACATGCCTAGGATCGTATAGCGTTTATCCATGTGTACAGTGGGTGAATGATAATTATTGTGTAGACATGGTGTCTATACCGTATTTATCTGCGATTGCACCCTATATACCGGATTGTGGGGTAGTTCGCGATAGTGACAGCTTCGTTGATTCTTATATAGTCCCCCTCTCGTGTATAGGGCAGGCAGAGCAACACTATTACAGGGGAGTGATTGCTATGTTCTTCATCTTCCTTGCTAATATTCACTATGCATGGATATAGTCTTTTCTCACCATGATTGCCAGGTATAATTGCACTAACTATGATATGCTAGACTTTATAGTTAATAATAACTTAGGGAATATCTTTGTAGTTCATCCTAATTCCATGCTAATGACTTGTTAGAATATCTGTTGAGGTGCTTATCATTATTATATGTGGCTAGCTGATCAGATTAATTATCTTTGTCACCATTATCACTTTACCTTTACTTAATGTGACATTTATACCTGTATAAAGAGATTGATAAATACTCTCGGTTATACATGCAATGATGTGTACTCAGTTCCATATTCTCATTCCATTATCAACCATGATACTTAGAAATCCCTTCCCAGTGGTAAAAATATAAATAACGATACCTGGATTACTTCCCGGTTAAAATGCTACATCGATATTAATCTGTGCGCTTGCAGATCCCTTTTATTATTTATCTTGATGAGCAAATGCATATTTCAATACCGTGTCTCTCATGTCATGCTGGGGATGACAACTTGGCTTAAGTGGCATGAGGGATAGGTTTGGCATTTTTGGCGCCGTTATCAGAATTAGAAAACTAAGTCTACTTTTGGTAGTGACGTTAAGAATGCCCAACATACCCTGAAAAACACACGCCTCGCTTTTACCCCTAGCACAAAAAAGACTAGCCTATTCTACTCCTGTCGAGGGGTCCAGGTCCCCATCCAAACTTGGACTCCAAGCCCCCATGCTTGAGACCCGGTCTCCGCTCGGTGCTTAGACCTCCACCTATCCTCGCCTCCAATCAGTCGGTCCAGAAAGAGCCAGAACCTATGACAAGAGAGTAACAAGCTTTCTTGCTCCCATAAGCAAGTATGTGCTCAGGATAATAAGTCTGTGACTTGACTAGTGTCCAATGCTACGGACGGTCCTCAATCGATACTAACAGGGAAAACAGTACAACCAAGCTAAGCCCTGTGGCCGCGGGACACAACCTGTTACACCCACCAATACCCATACTAATATCCATGCCTGGCCACCATTTTCCCTTCCATCCTTTTCATCATGAGAGTTATAATAATAATAATAACCACCTATTGTGAGTAATGACAGGTCACTCGCGCTACCGCTAAACCTAAGCAAAGCCACTACGTGATCCTACACTAGTAAGACTCTTAGGTAGATATATATACGCATGTGAGTATCATAAAATTCCTGCAACGTAAATGCATAACATATATATATATCTTGATTATCAAAATAAGGGTTATGCACCGAGCTTGCCTTGGGCAGGCGTAGTGTCAGCGGTGTCAGTCACGGGTGGCTTTGGAAACTCCTGTACGAGTGCCTCCTCCTTGTACTCTTCGATCACCTCGTCGTACTCCTGCTCCCCAGGGGTCATGAACTCCACCAACTCGTTCTCTATATGCATGCGATGATGATACAACATTTAGTATATAGGTAACAACTCTTAAAATTAGAACACATAAACTACAACAACAACCTAGCTCTAATGGCTAAGATACTAACTAACTATCATCCTCCTCAAGCAAAGATCGAACTTATCCTACAAGTGATTCATTTTATAAATCAATATTATGCTCTTATTCATTTTAATTGTTAATGGATTTTTAGCAACCTTAGCAAACAGTCTCCTTTAGGGCTACAAAATTATAGAGAGCACATAATAACACAATGAAGCTACTATAAAAGGTTTCAGGGCTTAAGCAATCACAGATTTGTCGCAAAAATTCCAACAAGATTTATCCTAATAATATAAAGCATTTTCAACTGACACGAATTAGGAACCTAACAAAATTAATTTTGCCATTATTGAACTTCTACAAGATTTTATTTTAATTACCAAAGATCAGCTCCAAATTGAAAATAAAACGCTGTTTCTATTTGCTTACAAAAAAGAAAGGCAAATCAGCCCAGCGCGGCCCACAGTGGGCGCGGCCCGCGAGCGATGTGGCCCACGCGCAGGAAAGCCCGCAGGCGCGCTAGTGATTACGCAAATAAGCCTCCGCGCTATGTGCTATTGACACAACTATGGTTTGCACTATTCCCATAGACAGTAACTTTGCAACCAGACCTTCATACTCTCTTGTCTTCGCATCGGGGAGGTCCCCGACGCTCCTGTGTGCGCCGGCTAGCGCGGGCCGGCTACGCTGACCAACTAAGACCTCCCTACGACACACCTAAGGACTGATGCTCAACTTGGGATCCACGCGTGACGCGGGGCAGTGGTTCGGAGACCGGAGACAAGGTAGCGCGGCTTCCCCACGACGGCGGCCAACCTACGGTGATGGCGCCAGCGTTCCGGTGAGCTGAGGCTCTAAGGGAGTGGCCAAGGTGGCAGTCGAGCTCCCGTGACTCATCCTAGACCTGACCGTGGTGGTTTGGCCGGAGACAGTCTGAGCGGTGATCGCCACGTGCGATCAAACAACTTGGCGGTGCTCCGGGGTGGACACGGCTGCGTCAGCGGCGTTGGGAAGACGGTAAGGACACAGCTCAAGTGTGCACGACGAAGAGGGTTGGAGGTGAGCCTAGAGGTGCACTCGATTCGTCGCACGGTGGTCAGGTGGAGAGCTACTCGCGTTAGTGGCTGGCCTTGGCCTTATTGGCACGGCGGGGAGGAAAGCTCCAAATTGGGGCTTGTCCAGGCATGGTTCACAACGGGATGGGGTCAGGCGGCTGACTGGCTTAATGACTAAGATGAGGACGTGACGAGTTGGCCAATGGTGACCTACCCATGCCAATTAGGACGAGAGGGGTCACCCGATCGGAACTCAGGGACCGGGGAGGTAAGTGGGTGCTCTGGCCGTCCTCATCCAGGCAGGACGTGGATGGAGTTACTGAAGTGGTACCCGTGTCTGTGCTGCGGACCTAGGCGGTCCGGGGGAACGCGCGCCTGTAGGTGGTCGCAGTGCCATCAATAGCAAGGCGATGGCGGCACGGCCGCATGCGCGTCGCAGAGACTGGCACCGGCTGGGGCTGACAACGATGCAGAGACGCAGTGAAGGGGCTGGTCCTATGGACACGACAGAGAGGCAGTGGCATGGCGCAGCCGCGGACGGCAATATCGTGCGGCACGGCAGCAGGCGGTGGGGTAGCACAACGTGACGAGGCGAGCCGCTATAGCTCCGCACGACTGCAGCCAGAAGCGGCCAGGCCGAGGACAGCCCTGGCCCCAGCAAGTGGTCACCCACACGCGTGGCCCGGCACTACTACAGAAACAGTCAACAGTGCCGGCCACATCACTGCCGAAATTAGGACAACCGGCAGTGATGACCCTTCACTACCGGTTCTAGGCTCTGACAACCAGAAAATAATTGGGGGGTGCGAGAACCGACAGTGATGAATAAGTAAGTGAACCCAATATCACAACACTTTCTAATCACATAGGATATTGTAATGTCCTCGGTCTTCACACTTCATTTACAATGTAACATAGAATGAAGGCATTACCGAATTGGAAAAATCTCGATAGCAAGATGCAAAAGCAATGGAGTGCCCCATTCAGTGTAAAGTATATGGAGGATCTCAAGACCCTAGATCAACCGATGGGGAACAACGAATGCGGGTTCTATGTGATGTGGGCAATGCTAAAATACTTTGGCGCAAAAACAAATAAGGGAGATGACATGGTACGTAGGCATCCCATTTCTATTGTTTTGTCTTACGTTTGTGCATCTCAATATCATCTTGCTTCAATTACAGCGCAAAGCAAACAATCACAACCAGTTGCTAGATTTTGAGATGAGAGGAATTCAAGAGGAGGTAGCAAGGTTTGTGTTGGACGAGATATTGACCAAGACAGGATCATTCTCCATTGCGAGGACTAAGAAGTACAAGGCGCAGTACGGAAGAGACCACATTGATAGGCTATTGTAATGCGACTCTTAATTCGATACTTAAAGTTTTTTTGAAACTTTTGTAATATAAATGTTGATGGGTTTGTATTGTCTTCATTCACATCGATATCAAATTGATCGATAGCAACCACCTCCACCTCCACCTCCCCGACCTCCCACCCCACCACCTCCCCTCGAAATGAAAATAAAACAATTATTAAAATGCAAATTGTGAAAAGTATATCACTACCGGTTCAAAGAAAACCGGCAGTGATAATATAATCTACACAACCGGTTGGTTAAAACAACCGGCAGTGATGGCTCACGTATCACTGCCGGTTTGTAACATGAACCGGCAGTGATACATTTGTATCACTGCCGGTTTGGCATAACCGGCAGTGATGTGATCAGCTCATCACTGCCGAGTTGGTTATGGCGGTTCAAAATCCGCCAGTGAAGGGGGGTTTTGAACCGCCAGTGATGTTCTTCTCTGCTGTAGTGCGGCCAGGTGCGAGCGTAGCAAGCACATGGTCGCGGTGACCACGGACATCGATCGAGCAGGTGACACATGCGAATTTTAAAGCGTGCATAACAGCTACCCCAACACGCCTTAGCTCCAACCATCTAACTCACGCTCAAGAGGGTACATTTGCTTATCCACCAAGACTTTTCTAACTAAGTTTCCCAGAATAAATTCCTAGACATAGCCTTGTCATACAGTTGTTAGACTTGGAAATTGACTAAGTCTTGGCTGATTTTTTGTTTCAAATTGGATTTCCAAGCTATTGGAAGTATTAGCTATCGATATGATTTTGCTAAGCCAAAAGTGGCATCGCCATCTACCAAGTTTGTACTTCAAACTTTATTAAGGTGACATATATATGTTCTATAGCATTTTTGCTTGAAAAAAATTGGTTTTTCAACCGTAAGTGATATAACACGAACTATTGAATCATTTTTATGTATCATTTGTGTGAGTCATCTTTCACGCCGAGAAATTTGTTTTTATACTTTCTCACATGCATTAACACATAAACATGGTGCTCATGACATGCTTTAGCGAGTTGTTTTACGCAGTAACACCGAGGGTGTTACAGGAGAGGAGAGGGAGAGAGAAGCGGGTTGTAAGCTTACAGCCGGCTTAGCCACAGTAACCAAGAAACTTTATGAGAGAGATAAGTGGACCATGTATTAATAGTGATGAAGAGATATCTATTATGGGCTTGTTTGGTTGGGTGGCTAACTCCCAGCTAGGCTCCACGAAGCCACCTTTGGGCCGTTTGGTTGCCTTTTAAAGCCCGAAGCCAGGATCCAAGAAGCCATCGACCACCTCTAGCCTGGCTCCAGAAAAACGCAGGTGGCGGCTGTTTTTTGGGGGCCAGGCTGGCCCGGTTTCCCATCCCGTCACCTCCCGGTCCTTCGCACGCAATTTCCACCTCTTCCTCACCGTTGGAGAGCGTGGGCACCACCCACCGAAGGTCCCCTCCTTGTCCTCCCCGCCGGTGGTCCTATGCTCCTCCTCCTTGCCGGAGCGCCTGGCCACCACCACATGAGGTCCCCTGCTCCTCCCTGCCGTAGATCCCCTGCACCCACTGCTCCAATCGTCGGCGCCCACCATTAGCAGAGCTCCACCGCAGCCTTGATATCCACGTAGGAGACACCGCTTGCCTCTCTGCTTCCTCCCTTGTCCTCGAAGAAGGAAGCCGCACTAGATCTACCACTTCTTGGCGTCAATCCGTGGCCACAAGTGGGTTTCCAACAAGCTTGCCCAAAGCCTTCTGCCGGCGAGCTCTGTTTCTTCCGTGGCTGGCCACTACCAGCCCCTTCTTGTCGTCGAGAACCACGTGGGAGAGTTCGCTTGGCTCCCCCGAACTCCAGCGCCCGTCGCCGGACTTCCCTGAACACCACCGAAGCCTCTACCCCGGCGGCGGCGCAAGCAATGGAGGGGCAGGCGCGGTGGTTGGTGGCGACCCCTAGGTGCTCAATGAAATGCCAAGGTGACGGGATGTGAGGTGATGGAGCTAAAAATCACCCTAGAAAAAAAGAGCCGATTCTACCGTACCAACCCAGGCAACCAAATAAAAATCTATCAAGCCAGCTTACCTAATACACAACAACCAAATAAGAGGTTCCTACTTGGACAAGCCTGGCTTAGAGACTAACCTGGCTTATTTCCTAGCCAGGCTTGGGCCGAGGAAGGGAACCAAACACACCCTATATGCTAGGCTGAGAGAAAGGCTGCGAAGAAACCTCACAGTCAGCAGTCTGTTGTGCTATTAGCCTTGTCCTGAACAGAGAAGCAAACGGGCCTCAATCAGGCAATAATGCCGGAATGATTTAGGCGACGTGGCTTCGGCACTATCTTTGAATTGTTATATGGTCTCAGATAGGCCCACGATAGATAGAGCCACAAATACGGGAGAAAACAAGTAATTAGGCCACTTTTTTTTTGAAAGGAATTAGGCCACTTCTGTGGTGCGGCACAGGACTAGGAGAGCAGAGCTCGCCGTCTGGATGGCCATGGCGAAGCCGACCGTCGTCCTCCTGCCGGTCTGGGCATCCGGCCATTTCACGGCTGCGCTCGAGGCCGGCAAGCGCCTGGTTGCCGCCCTCGGCACTGCCGACTTCTCCCTCACCGTCTTGGTCATGCGGCCCCCGACGCCTGAGTCCGCGTCGCAGGTCGCCGCGCACGTTGCGCACGGGGCCATCGCCGAGCCCAACAACGGCTGCGAGGTGAGCTTCCATCACCTCCCCGTTGTAGACCCGCCCACGGGCTGCACCAGCGTGGAGTATTTCACCTTGCAGTACATCCACCTCCACGCGCCGCACGTCAGGGCTGCCGTGGCCGCGTTGCCGGCGCCCGCCGCCGCGCTCGTCGTCGAGTTCACGTCGACGACCATGTTCGACGTCGCCCGGGAGCTCGGCGTCCCGGCGTACGTCTACTTCGCGTCGTCCGCCGCTAAGCTCGCCCTCATGCTGCAGCTGCCGGCGCTCCACGACGTGATGATGCCCGAGGAGTTCGGCGAGATGGAGGAAGGCCAGCACGTGCACGTCCAAGGCTTGCCGCCGGTTCCGGCGTCATGCATGCCGGCGTCCGTGATCAGCAGGAAGAGCCCGAGCTACGCGGACACCGTTTACCATGGCACGCGCCTCGCGGAGGCGGGTGGCATCATCGTCAACACCGCGGCGGAGCTCGAGCCTGCGGTGCTGGCGGCAATCAACGACGGCCGGTGCACGGGTGGACCCCCCGCGCCGCCGGTATACCCAATCGGCCCGGTGATCCCCTTGTCCGATGCTACGAATAGCGATCACGAGTGCCTCAGGTGGCTCGACGTGCAACCACGGGCCTCTGTCGTGTTCCTCTGCTTCGGCAGCCTGGGGTTCCTGAACGCGGAGCAGGTGAGGGAAGCCGCTGCTGGCCTCGAGCGCAGCGGGCAGCGCTTCCTGTGGGTTCTTCGCTCGTCGCCGCCCGCCGCGGCGACGGCGTCTGTCCACCCGCTGGCCGAGCTTCTCCCACCAGGGTTGTTGGACCGGACAAAGGACTGGGGGCTCATCTGGACGTTGTGGGCGCCACAGAGGGAGGTCCTTGCCAACCACGCCGTGGCCGGCTTCGTGACGCACTGTGGCTGGAACTCGGTGCTCGAGGCCTTGTGGTCGGGCGTGCCGATGGCGCCGTGGCCGCTGTACGCCGAGCAGCACCTCAACGCGTTCGAGCTCGTGGCCTCCATGGGCGTCGCGGTCAGGATGGACGTGGACAGGAAGAGGAACAATTTTGTGGACGCAGGGGAGGTGGCGCGGGCCGTAAGGTGCCTCGTGAGCGGCGGCGACGAGGAAGGGGAGGGCAGGAGGGCGAGGGAGCGGGCCTACGAGATGAGGGACGCGTGCCGGAGCGCGGTGGCGCCAGGCGGGAACAGCAATTTTACATGGTGGTGATTGACGCGTAAACATCCCTCTTTCGCTCACTCCAGCTTTTGAATTTTGATGTAGTACCCGCTCAGTTGAGCACGTAGGAAGTTACAGTGCCGTCGGTTGACATAATAATCATATAATAGCTAGGTCTCACCGTCTGTTTATATATGCATGAAATCAGAGATACAAACGGATTTTATGGATACCGAATACAAATAATTGTTTCTTTTTTGGGACATACTGATATCAGAAAATATTCGTTCCGTCTTCATCCCTAGGTTCATAGAATAATTGATTTGCTTGCCAGCATAATTTTATAGCGTGTTTGGTTGTCTTCCCAGCCTAGCCTAGCTCGCATCATAGACACGTCGCTAGACGAGCCTTGCCAGGAGCGTGATATCACAAAACACGCGGCGAGGTCTCTTGAGACCTGAAACCGCACACGCCTGGGAGAGAACCCATCGGGGCGTGGAGTGGCTACGGATTGCCCTAGCCGACCTGACCGCTCTAGAGCTTCGTCGTCCTCGATCCACAAGCCATGCAGCGCCGACAAAGAACGAGAGAAGAAGTAGATGGGAAAAGAGGGTAAAGAGAGGTAGTAGATTGATTTTTATGTCGATCGTGTGTTTTGGGCACCTCAATTGGTTGTGCCCCTTATATTTATGGTGTGTTTCAGACTACTCCACAAACTCTACTCCACAAACTCCACCATGGAGCAGCTCCGAAAAAACCTAGAGTTTTTAAACTAAGACATAGAGAAGAGGATTTTATTTTTAATCTTATTTCAGTATATGGTCCAGCTCAGGTGGATCATAAGTCTAGTTTCTTGTCTGAGCTGGTTCAAGTATGTTCAAAAGAAACCGTACCCATTATTATGGGTGGTGACTTTAACATTATTCGTAGACCTGACGAGAAAAATAATAATAACTACAGTGATAGATGGCCTTTTATGTTAATGCAGTAATTGATGCCTTAAATCTCAGAGAAATTGATTTGACAGGAAGGAAGTTCACTTGGGGTAATAATATGCCTATCCAAACCTTTGAAAAATTAGATAGAGTTTTAGTATGCACAGATTTTGAGTCAAAATACTCATATACAACTGTACATACTCTAACTAGAGAAATTTCTGATCATACACCTCTACTTTTATCTACAAATAACTCAACCTCAACTTACTAGCCTCAGTTTAAATTCGAACTAGGATGGTTGTTGACAGACGGATTTTGTGAGATGGTTTCAGAAGTGTGGCAAAATACTCTAGTATCTGGCTCACCCATAGAGAGATGGCAAATGAAAATTAGAAGGCTCCGCCAGCATCTCAGAGGATGGGCGAAGCATGAGAGTGGTGTGTATAAAAAAAGAAAAAACAACACTTTTAAACAAGTTGGACGAACTGGATAAAAAAGCAGAATACACCATTCTGAATGACTCTGAGTGAGATCTAAAGCATGTGCTAAATGAAAGACTTGCAGAACTTTTGAGAGAAGAGGAACTCAAATGGTACCAAAGAGCTAAGGTGAAACATCTCCTACAAGGAGACACAAATACAAAATACTATCACCTGTTAGCCAATGGTAGACATAGAAAAACTCGTATTTTCCAGCTTGAGGATGGTGAGTGTATTATAACTGGTGATGCTCAACTTAAAGAGCATATTACCACTTATTACAGAAACTTGTTTGGTCCATCTGAAGATTCCCTATTTTCACTAGAAGAATCTCAGACGGAAGATATTCCTCAAGTTTCTGATGTGGAAAATGAGTTCTTAACACAACCCTTTACTCATGAGGAAGTAAGAGTGGCGATTTTCCAAATGGAACATAACAAGGCACCTGGACCGGATGGATTTCCACCGGAGTTCTATCAAGTCTTCTGGGCTTTAATTAGAGATGATTTGATGGCGTTGTTCTCTGATTTTTATCATGGAACCTTGCCTCTCAATCGTCTAAATTTTGGAAATATAATCTTGTTGCCTAAGAAGAAGGATGCACGAGTTGTTCAACAATACAGGCCTATCTGTTTGCTGAATGTCTCTTTCAAAATCTTCACAAAGGTGGCAACAAATAGATTAACATCTATTGCTCAGAAGTTAATAAGACCGACTCAGACATCCTTTTTACCAGGAAGAAATATTATGGAGGGTGCAGTTATTTTGCATGAAACGTTACATGAACTCCATACTAAAAAACAAGACGGGGTGATTTTCAAAATTGATTTTGAAAAAGCATATGATAAAGTGAAATGGAGTTTTTTACAGCAAACACTAAGGATGAAGGGATTTTCACAAAAGTGGTGTGAGTGGGTACAGAACTTTACACAAGGAGGCAATGTAAATATTAAGGTTAATGACCAACTAGGGTCCTACTTCCAGACAAAAAAGGGTCTAAGGCAAGGTGATCCCATATCACCTATACTATTCAATATAGTGGCTGATATGTTGGCTGTACTAATTGCCAGAGCAAGGGAAGCAGGTCAGGTAGAAGGGGTCATCCCCCATCTTGTTCAAGATGGTTTGTCCATCCTTCAGTATGCAGATGATACTGTGATTTTTATGAGCCATGATGTTGAAAAAGCAGTCAATATGAAATTGCTGCTAAGCACTTTTGAGCAACTATCTGGCTTAAAAATAAACTTCCATAAAAGCGAAGTCTTTTGTTTTGAAAAAGCTAAAGATCACGAAGAATTTTATTCGCAGCTGTTTGGATGCGGCATTGGCAAATACCCATTTCGTTACCTGGGATTACTCATGCATTTCAAGAAATTATTTAACAAAGATTGGAAGTGCATTGAAGAGAGAATTGAGAAAAGACTCAGCGGTTGGAAAGGGAAATTGCTAACCGTCGGTGTCCGTTTGGTCCTTATAAACTCGGTGCTTTCTAGCTTACCGATGTTTATGATGTCTTTTTTCGAACTTCCGAAAGGTGTGTTGGAAAAAATCGATTGTTTCAGGTCTCGCTTCTACTGGCAAAATGATCAACACAAAAGAAAGTACAGATTAGTCAAGTGGGAAGTTATGTGTCAACCTAAAGACCAGGGAGGTCTTGGGATTCAGAATTTAGAGTTTCAAAATAAATCTTTTGCTTAGCAAGTGGTTGTTCAAGCTGTTAAATGAGGATGGGTTGTGGCAAGAGTTACTAAGAAATAAGTATATTAAAAATAAGACTTTAGGAAGTTGTCAAAAGAAACCAACTAACTCACATTTCTGGAAAAGTTTGATGAATATTAAAGACACCTTTATGAATTTAGGTCATTTTGATGTCAAAGATGGGTCACAGACTAGATTTTGGTTGGATACTTGGCTGGGAAATAAACCTCTCAAGGATAAATTTTCTGCATTGTTTAATATTGTAAGAAGAAAACAGGACACTATTGCTACAGTTATGAGTTCCCTGTAGTACTAAATATCTCTTTTAGGAGAAATTTAGTGGGTGCAAATCTAACAAACTGGCATCGAATTGTGGCTTCTTTACAACAAGTTAATCTAATACAGCAAAGGGATGTGTTTGTTTGGGGCTTAAAGGCCTCTGGGGTTTTCACAGTCAAGTCCATGTATGCTGCTTTAATCAACAATGGGGTGAGAGTGTCACAGGATATTTGGCAAACGAAGCTTCCAATGAAGATAAAAATTTTCATGTGGTACTTGAAAAAAGGAGTGACTCTAACCAAGGATAACCTGGCTAGGAGGAATTGGTCTGGAGACAAATCCTGTTGTTTCTGCCATTTCTCAGAGACGATTTATCATCTCTTTTTTGACTGCTTTTATGCCAAATTTCTGTGGCGGTCTATACATTTACTTTTTGGTTTATTACCACCGACAGATATGGCTGATTTGTTTGTTTGTTGGCCTAAATTGGGCAATAAAAAGTACAATACATTGTTGTTAACAGCAGCTGCAGCACTACTATGGGCAATCTGGCTAACAAGGAATGAGATAGTTTTTGACAAATGCAACCCCAAATCTCTTTTGCAGGTACTGTTCCGAGGGACACACTGGCTACGCCAATGGGCGAACTTGCAGCGGTATGAAGATCTGAAAGATCAGATGATCTATGTGGCGCAGCACCTAGAGACATCGGCTTTAGAATTCTTCAGTTCCCTTGGCTGGCTCGCGCAAAGGCATCTTGGATTTGTTTAGTCAAGAACTTTTTACTTATTTACTTAGTCGAGTGTGTGATTGTAAGTTCATTGCAATCGAATTGGGTGCTCGAGTTTGGTTTTGTAATAATTGGCCTGATTCTATCTATGGATAGATGAAGCCGGATTTATATCCTTTATCTAAAAAAAAAGTGGAGCACCTCTTTAGGTGTCCTCACAGCTCCACCTTTTTCTTTCTTGAGCAGAGTGCGTGAAGCTGAACCTGTTTGAATAAAAAAGTAGAGCGAAGCGAAAAGACGTGGAGTAGAGAAGTCCCAAACACCACCTTATAAAGTGGGGGTGGCCTTATACCTCTAGAGGTCGAAACCCCTTCCAAAATGCAAGTTTGATTCGAGCTAGGCCGTAGAAACTGGCCCAGCCAGTTCTACTGCATCCAAACCGGGCTGGCCGGTTCTACTACACGTCCAGGGTAGAAAACCTTCTAAAAATCATAATTAATCCATATATGTTGTTCGATCTGCTCGACGAGAGGAATGCAATAGTGCTATCCATTCTTGCATTTAGAATGTTGGGAAAACAGACCTGGCCAGTTTTAGCTAGGCCAGTCCCCTGGAAAAAGCTGTTTTCTTCGTCCGGGCTCCAAATGAGATGATCTAAGTAAGTTATCTGACTGTTGTGGCGATAGAAACATGATGGCGGAGACCATTATACGCTTTGGAAACTTTTGGATGTCCACAGTACTCCTATGTTTAGGATAACCCTGCACTAGCATGTCCACCATCTCGTCGGCTTGAACAGCAGTCACCCGCCAAAATTTGAGCAGCATTAGTGTCTTAAGTATTGCTGTTGTCTGGGACGCCTAGAGTTTGTTGTAGACCGCGTCATTTCTTGATTACCATAGCGCCCACAAAGGCTCCTGCACTTAGAATTGTTAGGGGCGCCTTTGGTTCTCGTATGGACAGAGCATGCTCGTATCCTAGAGTAAGGCTACATAGAGCTAGGCCCAGCGCATGTAGAGAGCTGTTGTTTGGTTCAGTGAGTCATTTTAGCCTAGCTACATGGAGCTGCCATTTGGTTACCTACATATAATTAACTGCGTCCACGGCTCCTATCTCACGCTTCGTGCGCTGCTCCATCGCTCGCTCGCACCACGTGATCTAGGCTCAGCAGAAAACGGCCGATTGTCACGTTTCCCCAGAGCCTAGTTATGCGAGGCATTTTGCACGTCTGCAGCATGGCTTGCTGGAAGAACCAGGTAACCAAACTGGAGCTGCTTGCATCCGGTGAGCCTGGTTTGGCCGGCTAAAAAAAACCAAACAAACTGTTGACAACCAAAAAATGTTTATTTTGTGAAGTTTTCAAAATGTGTAACGGACTTCATCATTGCGTTCCTCTCGTCGAGATGGTCAAAAAACATATATGGAACGTTCAATTTGGGGTCTGGATGAGGGAGTTATGCCTCCGAGAAAATATCTGCTTGGGCTACCGGTACTTCCGGTCCGAGACTGGAACTTTCGGTGGCTAGCGGAGGAAGGAGAAAATATCTGTTTGGGCTACCAGTACTTCCAGTCCGTACTTCCGGTCTGAGACCGGAACTTCCGGTGGCTGGCGAAGGAAGGCGCAGTTTTGTGTGAAAATGAACTACGGTACTTCCGATCCGAGACCGGAACTTTCGGTGGGGACCAGAACTTCCGGTGGAGCTTGACCGGAAGTTTCGGTAGATGTTTATTCTGAATCTGACTTTCAGATCTTGAACCGATTTATTTTTAGATCGATTTTTGGACGTGAGAAACTTAGAAAATAAGCCTTGAGAGGTTTCCTTCTGGGATAATACCACCCCCTTCTATATATATGAGAGTATTATGGCCGATTGAGTTCCCATCTATCCAATCGACAAACAAACAAATCAATCTACTCCTTTTTACCACTTTTCTCCTCTTCTTCAACCCCATGCTGTTCATCCCTTGATCCACGACCAAGGATGACGTCCTAGACTTGCCGGCCAACCTAGGACAACCCGGTGACGTTTTTTTCCTCACGGGGTCCCTCTCGGGTGAGATCTTCGACGGTTTCTTTGCGAGTTTGCCTGAAAACTAGCGGTTCTTCGTCATGTAAGCGCGATTGGTTATCTTTTGGTGGTTTGCTTGTAAACCTCTCCGTGTTTCACCACGAAAGAGTAATATCTTGCTGCGTTCTCCGGTCCATAGTGGCCCGGGAGTCCAATGCCCTTTCTGGTGTGTGATTCGGACCACATCCGACGTCAACACACTTTTTGGTGACTCCGCTGGGGACGAATTTGCTTCGGCTCTACTTTTTAGCCGATTCTTCTTACCCTAGCCTTATTTCTCGCTGATCTATCTTCTTGACATCGCCATTACCATTGCATCTGGCCTAAAAGGCCGATCACATCTGGTTTTGACCCCTTGTGATCTTGCTTGCAATTTTGCAACGTGTTGCGCTTGACATTGAAAAATTCAGCAAGGCGGTCAAGTTCTAAATCATAAAGTACCAAGGTGGTTTATCACAAAACTACTATAATTACCTCGTGGTACAACTTGCAAATGCATCTTATGGTCCTAATGGTTATTTTGCAAGTCATATAAGCTCTCATGTTGGCGTTGCTAGCTGTAATGATACTAGATATATTGCACCGGCTGATACTTTTGATAATATTCCTCATCATACACATAATAATTATGGATATCATGGTCATGAGTTGATGTCAACTATGAATTCTTTGAGTTTTGATGCTACTAGCAGCATACAACATGTGGATCCTTATTTATCGGCTATAAGATCACAATATGTGGTTCCACCACATGACATGCCGATGAACGAGAGAATTAGCTATGACAATGCTAATTATTTAGCCAATTGCTCTCAAAATTCAGCACCATATGCCAATGCTTCTATTCATAATTCAGCTTCACATGTTACTCTCAACTCGAGCCAAATTAATGAAAATTCAGCAAGGTATGTAAGTGCTAATACCTATGATTCGGCTTTACGTGTTACTAGTAACCATAGCCGAATCAAACAAAATTTAGCACCTTATGCAAGGATCAATGCTCACAATTCGGCTTCGTATTTCGCTCATGATTAAAGCCGAATTAGTGAAATTTCAGCAAGACATTTGAGTACTAAAACTCATGATTCGGCTCAACCTATTGCTAATAATTATAGCCAAATCAATAGAAATTCAGTAATGGGTGCACATGCAAACAATCATGATTCGGCTTTATATGATGCTCTTAAATCAAGCCGAATCGAGGAAGATATGGCCCACACTAGAAATCCGTATGGATCCTCTAAATGGAAGGTGCCAACATATCATAGACCGTACCCATTACACATTGATTACTTGAAAACTCATGATGGTTGGTGGATACCTGATTTCTATGAATTTAGTGGTGAAGATGATAAGACCGCTGTGGAACACATTAGTATATATCTCTCACAGCTGGGTTTTGCCGGTAAAGAAGACTATATGAAAGTGTAAAATTTTCCTTTATCTCTTATTGGTATTGCCTTTGCATGGTTTACATCTTTGCCCCGGTGCACTGTTGAGTCATAGTCTCAACTAGAGGAGCAATTCTATGAATATTTTGGAAAGACTTATGAGAAAAGGATGGTCACAATTGAGTCATCGGCTAAAAGAGGATTGCTAGTGGGCATGAAAGAAAGATTTGATTTGAATGTATGCAAAGGTTCGGCTATAAAAGTCAAACAACACAATACCCTTTCCGAATCAATCATATCTCAGAAAACAAGTCTTGCTACAGAAAAATATGAAAAACGACAGAAATCAGGTAGACTTGATTTTTCAGGAGCTAAAGGGTTGTACATTTATCTAGTGATTACTACATCATTGATGGAGATCAAGCCCCTACAAGCAACAAAGGAGGGCTGTCTGCCTGCTCAGAATCAGTTGAGTCGACTTTGAAGTCGGCTAAGCCGACTCTTGCCTGCTCTAAGTCAGCTAGGCCAATTTCCCAGTCGGCCAGGGCGACTGCTTCTGCCGCCTGCTTTGAGTTAGCTAGGCTGACTTTCCAGTCGACCAAGCCGACTGCCCCTGCTAGTGCCCAAGTCGGCCTAGCCGATTTCCAGTGGGCTAAGCCGACTTTCCCAGTTCTGACAGCTGCTAATGTGTCTTTGGGTGATTTGACCCCTCTTGTTGATTGGTTTCTGGAGAAGAAGAGCAACATCATGCAAATCAAGGATATACACTTCTCCAACATGATCAACAAGGTAGAAAACACAAATATTTTGCTCAAATTCCAATCTGGTCATACTATTTCAATTTCAGCATCTATTAAAGATATCCTCACTAATAGTTGTAATAGACCGATTGAGAATAGCAATTTATTTGTTGATAAAACAAATTCAAATTTCATCGGCCAACACATTGTGCCATATATGGCAAGGCCGATAGTGCTAGTTTGTCAAAGCTAAGGCTTTCAAAGAGCAATTGCAAAGCTGTGGCTGAATGGATTGATAATAAATCTGATCCTTTCGTTTGCCTAGCTTTGAAGCCGACTCCACAAAAGAATCGTCTTAATAAATTAAAATATAGCTTTGACTTTACTTTTTGTGATCATGTCTTTGATATCTTGCTAAAAAATAATTTTATTAGAATCATTGATCACAATGTTTTGCCGTCAATTCAAAACTTAGAAGAGCTTACATATTGCAAGTGGCATAATTCGTTTGATCATAACACTTGTGATTGCAATATGTTTCGTCGTGTGATCCAATCGGCCATTGATAAAGGACGATTGAAATTTTCTAAAGCTTAACAGATGGACCAATTGGATTCAATTGGTCTTGATGACAAACAGGTTTCGAATCGGCTTGCATTACTAGCCGATTCACCAAAAGCTCTTATGATGGCTGAGAATCAAGTAATGGAACCCACAGATCAAGAAAGTCATCTAGGAGAGCCAATTGCTACTGCTGCTGCTGAGTCGGCTCAGCCACCCTTAGGGACAGCTAAGCCGACCCGGTGGTCGGCTAAGCCGTCTGGAGAGGCTGTTGTTGCTCTACCAGAGGTAGAGTCGGCTAGGCTAGCCTAGGAGGTGGCTAAGCCGACCCTGCTTCCTCTGGAGGTGCCAGAGACGGCTAAGCTATCCCAGGATACAGCTAAGCCGCCTGGAGCACCCCTTGTTGCACAGGAGAAAGATGTGGAGCCCTCAAGTGATGACAAGGTTGTTGTCCATCAATTGCAAGTTGAAGTATTTCAGTGGAGGACAATGTCACTACAATTTTAGAAGATACTAGAGGGCAGGTGAAATCTCTCTGACTAGAGCAAAAGCCGATTGACTCCATTGAGCAAGGGGAGTCGGCTAAGAATCCTCCTTTGGAACATGTTTGTCAAGATGAAACGAAGGGGAGGATGCTCATAAAGCTAATGGAGGTAAGGGTCATGGCAAACAAAGGACTAGAAGGCAGAAACTTAGCTTCGAGGAACTTCTAGCTAAATATGAAAAGATAGGAGAAGCAAATATTATCAACCGATCAAAGAAAGTCCAATCATCAAAATTACCTCCAAAGCACAAATCTCAAGAGTGGAATTGGCAAAGGAATGGATCTCACACAGTAGCAACATATTATCCTTTTGAGCAGCCAATTCCCATGTATTATGGACCACAACCCACACATTTTTATCCATATTCACCTTGGGGCTGGTTTGATGAAGAGACACATCTGCCATCCTATTATAGGCCACAATAATAGAGTATGCAGCTCTTAGATATTCAGAGAAATCATCTTCTTATCAAGACCGATTTGATCAAAATTGGTCCAGAGCTCAAGCAGAGAAGAAAGTGGAAAACAAGTTTACCGCGTGAAGTATGATGGCCGGAAAGATAAAAGTTCAGATCTAAATTCAACTATTGAAAAGCTGATTACGTTGTTGAAAAATTCGGCTAATGATGGCAAAGAAGTAGAGAAATCATCTATTGTTGTTGTAGGTGCCAAATTTGAACAAAAGAAGATAAAAGTGCCTAAAATCAAGAAAGAATTGCCGCTATCCAAAATAAAAGCAAAACCGACATGTTCAATCGGTTTACCAAAGTGGCAGGAAAAGAAGTTGCAAAAGCTTAGTGCAGAGAAGCTCAGAGAAGAAGGCTTTGCTTGGGTTCCTAAACGAAGAATTCAAGCTCGGAAAGATGATGACAAGCAAGTGTTGCAACAAAGGCAAAGGGAAGAAGAAGATTCGAGAAGCAATTGCCAAGTTGGAAGTTTGCACCAGATCATCAGAGTCATTGGTCTTGGCATCAACCATGTTCTCTGCCTATGCTTATGTGGAATTCATCCTCTGGTATGCATGGTTATCCCTCAGCTCCTTATTTTGATCCTTGGTATGGATCTGTATGTTTCGGAGGGTTGCTAAATTATTTTGCTTATCAATAATCAAGAGCCAAACTATTTATTTCGGTTATGCATGCTCCTGTGGATGAATTCATATGGCCGATATTTTGATATCGCCCTTAGTGTAAAAATATAGCCGATGAGTGCTTGTGACCATCTTGCTATTAGAAAGCCCCATGAAATTTACTTTGATGGCTTTCAGGCCCAGGGGGCATGACATATGCATTTTGGATTTAATTCATGGATGTGACAATATGATTAATCAGCTTGCAAGTAAGGCGAAGGTGATGGAATAATCATTATTTCTCACAATAGTGATGTTTGAGACATCAAGTCGATTAAAATTACATTTGCACCAAAATTCAAGCCAAATGTGAAGTTTTCTTATTCGGCTTGGCTTATATTGCAATCCATGACATGTTGAAGCCTATGGTGATTCTTTACTAGTGGTGCAACAAGTTGCTGGTGAATTCCAATGCTTAGAAGAGTCACTAAAAGTTTGTTTTAATGCTTGCCTTGATATCATTGGTTCTTTTGCCGAATTTCAAATTTGACATATTCCAAGGCATGAAAATCAAAATACCAACATGTTAGCGCAACAAGCATCTAGCTATGACGTCGGTGGACGTAATTTTCATGTTCAAGAATAGTCAATGCATAAAAGTTTAGAATTTTTTGGTACAGGTGCAGACTAGTCGGTCAAGCTGACTGGCCAAGTCGGCTTAGCCGACTCCCTCCTCGTTGCAGCCAAGTCATCTGAGCCGACTGCTATAGCCGGCCAGGCCAACTCTCCCAGTCAGCTAAGCCAACTACCCCTGTCGGCTCAATTGACTCCCCTGTGACCAGTCAATGAGCATGGCGAGCTCTCAAATCGGCCTGGCAAAACTTCCAGTGATGTTGGGACCAATTTATATGATTAGAGGACTCCTTTATTGATATATCTACATGATCCAAGTACTAAAGTTGATAAAAGTGTTCGGCGAAGTTCTTTTCAAGTATGTGTTCATAATGATGAGCTTTATCGAAGGACCACCGAAGACTTGCTGCTAAAGTGCTTGGGATCTGATCAAGCAAGAGTGGCTATGGGAAAAGTCCATGAAGGTATTTGTAGTACACATCAATTGGCCCCGAATATGAAGTGGTTATTGCGTAGAGCCGATTTCTATTGGCCTACTATGATGGCCGATTGTTTTCGATACTACAAAGGTTGCGAAGAGTGCCAAAGGTTTAGGAATATTCAGCTGGTGCCTGCTGCTATGCTTCATTCTATTATCAAGCCACAGCCATTTTGTGGTTGGGGGCTAGACTTCATTGGCCAAATACATCCCCCATCTTCCAAGGGACATTGCTTTGTGTTGGTTACTATAGATTATTTCACTAAGTGGATCGAAGCTGTTCCTTTGAAGAATATGACACATAAGGAGGTTATTAAGTTCATCACTGAGCATATCATTCATAGAATTGGCATACCCCAAACATTAACTACAGATCAAGGGACATCATTTATGTCTAAGGAAGTGAGGGATTTCGCTGAATTATATAAGATCAAGTTGCTCAAATCATCTCCATATTATGCTCAAGCTAATGGCCAAGCTGAGTCTAGTAATAAGACTTTGATCAAGCTTATCAAGAAGAAAATGGAGGAGAATCCAAGAAGGTGGCATGAAGTATTGTCTGAAGCTCTATGAGCATATCGTATTTCAAGGCATGGTGCTACAAAAGTTACTCCTTTTGAGCTAGTATATGGTCAAGAGGTCGTGTTGCCCGTCGAAGTGAATTTGGATGCATATAGGCTTGCTAAACAAAATAATCTATCAGCTATTGTGTATCATAATCTAATGATAGATAATATTGATGGGGTGACTGATGTAAGATTAAAGGCTCTCAAGGAAATAGAGAAAGACAAAGCTCGAGCTGGTAGGGCATACAACAAAAAAGTCAAGAACAAATCTTTTTAAGTAGAAGAATTAGTGTAGAAAACCATACTACCTATTGGATCGAAGAGCAATCAGTTTGGCAAATGGTCACCTAACTGGGAGGGTCCTTACAAAGTGGTCAAAGTCATATACGGTAATTCCTATTTGCTAGAGACATTGCAAGATGAACGTCTCAAAGTAGCATTCAATGGAAGATACTTGAAAAAGTATTTTTTTCAAGTGTTTGGAAACAAGCCTAAGTGCTCTCCAAACAATGGTCGATACATGTATCGCCCTTAGAACAAAGATGACCGATGTATACATCGCCCTTAGTCACCATGCAACCGATGAGATGGGTATCGTTGTTGTTTGGTTTAATTATGTTTATTTGATCAAGTGTTTTCAGGTTCATGCATCATAAACCTGAAAACAGGGGGCATAGGTTGACAATAAAAAAATATTCATTTTATGAAGTTGTTAAAATATTTAATGGACTTCACCATTGCGTTCCTCTTGTCGAGATGGTCGAAAAATATATAGGGAACGTCCAATTTGGGGTCCGGATGAGAGAGTTATGCCTCTAAGAAAATATCTGTTTGGGCTACCGGTACTTCCGGTCCGTACTTCCTGTCCGAGATCGAAACTTCCGGTAGCTGGCGGAGGAAGGAGAAAATACCTATTCGGGCTACCGTTATTTCCGGTCCATACTTCCAGTCCGAGACCGAAACTTCCGGTGGCTGGCAGAGGAAGGCGCAATTTTTCGCGAAAATGAACTACCAGTACTTCCGGTCCGATACCGGAACTTCCGGTGGAGCCTGACCGGAAGTTCCGGTAGGTGTTTATTTCGAATCTGACTTTCAGATCTTGAAACGATTTATTTTTACATCGGTTTTTGGACGTGGGAAACTTGAAAAATAAGCCTTGGAGAGGTTTTCTACTGGGATAAGACCACCCCCTCTATATATATAAGAGGATCATGACCGATTGAGTTCCCATCTATCCAATAGACGTACAAACAAATCAATCTACTCCTTTTACCCCTTTTCTCCTCTCCTTCAACTCCATGCTGTTCATCCCTTGATCCACGACCAAGATAACGTCCTAGGCTTACCGTCCAACCTAGGACAACCCGGCGACGTTCTTTCCCTGACGGGGTCCCTCCCGAACGAAAGTTTCGACGGTTTCTTTGCTAGTTTGCCTGAAAACTAGCCGGTTCTTCGTCACGTAAGCGCGATTGGTTATCCTTTAGTGGTTTGCTTGTAAACATCTCCGTGCTTCACCATGAAAGAGTGATGTCTTGCTGCGTTCTCCGGTCCGTAGTGGCTCGGGCGTCCAATGTCCTTTCTGGTGTGTGATTCGGACCACACTCGACGTCAACACAAACTCTCGAAGTTCTGTGGGGGAGCTTGGCTAGCTAAGACTACCTGCAGTGGGAAACGGTATACGCTCCTGCAGGAGCATATACCAGAAGGCAACCCTGCAGCGGTGCCCTGTAAAGGGCACACTATTTTAGCGTATGCTGGTCCATTCTTTATTCCTGGCGCTGCACAGGGCCTCCGCTACCCGTCTGCGCGAGCAGGAGAGTGCATGCAGGGGAAGAATCAGACCTGGGCTCCACCTTTTCAACTTAAAAAATGTTATAACTCATAAACCATAAAACCAAATTAAATTCCGATTGAACCATTAAATTCGTTTCGATAAATACTTCAAAACAAGATGTCACAGAGATATATTTAGATAAAGTGACAAGTAGGCCCCACAGTGAATAGATGATGATATAGAGGATGAATGAATGCGGAAGAATTAAGTATAGAGGAGAGAATCTTGGTGGCTAGAATATATAGAGGATGAATATAGAGGTCCATGAGTACGGATAGCATAAGCCTGTCTCGATCTAACGATTACTTGTCAGAATGGGCAACGATCAATCCTCTTTCCACTCCAATAATAATGGCCTGAAATAGGCCGCGATAGAAGTTCTTCTGGAGGCAAGTGCCATCTCATCGTTCAATCGAAAGCAACAGCAATTCAATAATCTAGACTTACAAGATATAAGCGCAACGGTTACCATATTCAGACCAATTCTCTCCTATAGTAGTTATCCAAACAAGCAACAACTGTGATCTCTGATGGTAACCAGGAGCGGATCGGACTGTAGACTGCTATAGTCACTAGCCCACCGCTGGAGATGGCTACCAGTAGCAACAAAGCGCAGTTTCATCAGACCATGTGCACCGGTGCCTGTAAAAAAAACGCCAAATGCCTTTGCCGTAGAAAAATCGCGGCATACTGTAACACGCATGATATCATTCTGCAGACGGCAAATCAAGCAGCGTGCAGTAGGAACGGTAAATGCATGCGCGGGCCCGCTGCTGCTGTTGGGCGTGGATTGGAGGGAGAGAGTGCATTTGCGGGTCCTGCTGCTGCACTATTTCAATTACTTTGAAAAATGTTATAACACACAAACCAAAAATTCAAATTAAATTTCGATTGTACCATTAAATTTATTATAATAAATCTTTCAAAACAAGATCTCACATGGATATATTTAGATAAAGTGATAAGTGGATCCCACGGTGGATAGAGTATGATATAGAGAATAGATGAGTGTAGGAAACTGTATATTTTATGATGACTAGGATAGAATATTCCTTTTAGAGAATGAATATAGAGGTCGAAGAGTGCGGATAGTCTCAGCCGCTCAGCAACTACAGAAGACGACGTACTGTTCCTGTCACTGTGAGGACCATTCATGCTTGGAGCAGTAGGCCGGCAACCTTGTGAACCAGGCATTCAGGCCAGACCACATTCATTGTTACAAAGCACTGAAATATTTGCTTATAATATATATATAAAACTTTAGTTGTTAAATATCAAGTTTTCTAAATTCTTTTGGAACCCAATAAAAATATATAATTTTAATATCTAATTTAAGCCGCCAAGTGTTAGTTGTCAACGCATCGAGGATTGATTAGTCCGCTATGACGGGAGACCTTTTTGATTTTCCATGGCGCGTGCTCCTTGGGGGTTACATGGGTGCATGTACAGCTTGGAGTCATGTTTATTTAAACTAGACTGCACCACAAACTATTTAAGATCTCATGTCATAGTTTAATGGAAAAAGCCTATATAACCCACAACTATTCGGGGTGGACTACTTCATCCCTCACATTAAAACCGAATTTTCTACCCTCTAAACTTTTTAAAATCGGTCAAATAACCCCCCAAGTGGTTTTGAATGGTGGTTTTGCTAAAGTGACGGTGGTTTTTTCTTTTTTAATTATTTCTACTGAATCTTTGAAAGATCATAGTAAATCACAGAAAAATTATAAAATAGAACATCCAATTTTGTTGGACTCCACATGAGTAGATCTACGCATGAACATATAATATGGTACACTTTAGTACAAAGTTTTTATTATATCTTTAGATCTATGTTTTTCTGTAATTAATTAGAATAATTCATAGCTGCAATTTCTATGGTCCAATTGTGGTGAAGTTTTTATGGCGGGCTAATTATTGTATGCTTGAAATGCAGTAAAAATTTCAGTTATACATGATCCAATGAGTATGAAATTTTTACTATAATTCAAGCATATAATAATTAGCCCATCATAAAAATTTCACTACAATTAGACCATAGAAGTTGCAGCTATGAATTATTCCATTTAATTACAGAAAAGCATAGATTTAAAGCTACAATAAAAACTTTGTACTAAAGAATATCATATTATATGTTCACTGTGTAGATCTACTCACGTGGAGTCTAACAAAATTAGATTTTCTATTTTATGATTTTTTTACGATTTACTACAATTTTTCAAAGATTCAGTGGAAATAAATAAAAAAAGATAAAAGATAAAACTACCGTCACTGTAGCAAAACCACCGCCAAAACCACTTGTGGAGTTATTTAACCGGTTTTGAAAAGTTCAGGGGATAAAAAATTCGATTTTATAGTTTGGGGGTGAAGTGGTTCACCCTGGATAGCTTGAGGGGTTATGTAGACTTTTCCTAGTTTAATTAGTTGAACTATCGGCTAAATCAAGTGCTAACATATAAGTTTTTGTTTCTAATCAAAATTGAACTGCATCGATGACTTGGTAGTAGGAATTTTTGTTTATTATATTAGAGATAAGTGAAATAGAAGTATTCTAGAGTTCAAAGACCCGTGATGATATGGCTTTATTATTTACTTTATTTTTAATATTCACCTTCCTATTTTTATTTCTAGATTTATTTATCTAAATATGGGGAACTTTTCTAAAAAAAATCTAAATATGGGGAAATATATGAAGAAAGAGAAATCAGAATGGTGGTGATGCTGCTCGACGGATTTGGAATAAATAAAAAACAATTTGAACAAATAGAAATCAGAATTGGTGCTTCCAAAAAAAAATGAAAGGAGAAATCGGAACGGTGGTGGTGGTTCTCAACGGATTTGGAATAGAAGAAATAATTGGACAAAATAGGAGAAATCAAAATAGAGGCTCTCATAGAAAAAGAGAGAAATCTAGATGGATGCGACAACTTGGAACGAACAGGCGACCTATCTGTATATCTATCTATCTATATCTATTATCATCACACTCCGAAAGAGCGAATCTTTTTGAGAGGCTCTTCTTGTATGATAATCATTCGATCGAGACATCGTGCTATATGACCCCTCCGTCGCGCGTGATTTTACTCTTTCTCTATAACAACCGTTCGATCTACACGTCGTACTATATGAATCATTCATCATCCATGATCTTATATGTAAGATGTAAAACTCTTGTTTAATCTCAAATATGAATTTTTGTAGACCTGTAAACCTATATGGGCTACACATGTATAGGTGCCCAATTAACGTACATATGTTGCCAACGTGTGCACGTGTCATCCTGCTCGCCGCGCCGCAGTCGTTGCGCGAGGCGTCCAGTGCGCCGCCTCCTCTGCTCCGTAGGCCGGCGTCGCTTCCCGAGACGGGCAAGACAGCGGTGGAGCGAACGAGGTGGGTGGAGCTCTGCCGGAGGACGCCACGGCCTGCCAATCAGTGGGCCTCAACGTACAGGATCTCTGATTTGCCCCGCAGGCACGCGCAGAGAGGCCAAGCCGAGTGCAGGCGTCGCCGTCGAGCCGAGCGCAGGCACCTCCGCCTGGCCGGAGCACTTCCGCTGCTGGGCACGAGATGTCACAGCCATGGCCTGCGAGCGTGGCTGCCGCCAGGCGCGAGCTGTCGCGGCCGGGGCCTGCGAGCGCGGCCGCCGGACGAGACCGGAGGTGAGCAACGGGGTAGAGGAAAAAGCGGAGGCGACTCCGTACCAGGAAGGCAGCCATGGAAGTCACCGAGCTTTTGTGTACGCGATTCTTCTTAGGAGGAGGATGACGGTAATTACGAAAATGCCAGTCAACGAAATTTTAGGAGTGAATTTTTTTTGAAACCGTGGGAGATGATCTTATTTATTTCTATCGATTTTTTAGGAGTTAAAAAACATCGTAAGTTTAGAAAGAAAATATTAGAAATTCTTGGTGATGCTCTAAGCTTAAAGTCTAGCCCGGTTGTATGTATTAGCAATTAAAAGGAAAATAATAAAAATCTTAATGCACGTTATTTTGTTTGTACCATATTGCGAGGAAGATAGTCAGTTATATTAGGCAGCCCAACAGAGCACTGGTTCTTCTACACCTTTGAAAGCCCAAGTTTGGTTTTGGTAATTAATGACACCAAGTTGCTAATGCCATGCGTTAAGTGTTTTGAGCTATGCATAAGCAATACATGTGATGAAGGTGTATGTGGCAAGGAGTGGTGGCCACAAGATCACAAAGAGATGGTGCATGGACATAAAATGATGATCATGGTGAAGATGCACATAGAATGATGGACTTGATGATCAAGTGGAGGAGAAGGATCTAAAAGCGCAAGACAAAGGTATAACCATAGGGTTTTTCTTTTGCCGGTCTAAGATGAGTAGAGAAGTGATTGACCGGGTTTAGGATATATAGCCGACTATCAAGAGGGACAATCACGGTTAGCTCGGAAATCAAGAGCCACTAGATCAATTTCTTGAGCATATGCATTAGGAACTAGTAGAGAGCTAATATAACGTCTTGAAAAATGTTTGTGAAATGCTAACACACTTGCACATGGTGGTGTACACATGGTGGTGTTAGCACTTTTGCGAAGGCGGTGGAGTTTAAGCGGTAGAGAGGGGTTTGGGTTTCTCTCTCCCTCCCGTCGAGCTTGCGAGGCGGGATTCGGCGCTTTTTGGGGCAGTGAAACGCCTATTTTCTACTGCACCGGAAGTCGGAAAAGAAACGGAGGTGAACGGCGGTCACTGTGGTGACCGGACGTAGTCGCATTTTGACCGGACGCGTCCGGTCAGCTCTCGCAGCAGTCAGACGCGCGGGTGCTAGGGTTTGCAACCGGCGTGTCCGGTCCCTCACGGAACCGGAGCGTCCGGTCAGGCACCCAGTGGGGCAGAGCTGGTCGTAGAGCCGACCGGACACGCGGCGCGTTCGGTCACCTGCGATCGGACACGTCCGGTCGCGGTGGGAGCTTACTGGACTCCGACCGGAGGCCAGGTGCAGCGCGTCCGGCCAAACGCTAGAGCGCGTCCGGTCACGGCAACGGTAACTTCTGACGCGCACTGTTCACGCTTGTCCTGTAGTGACCGGACGCGTCCGGTCACCCTGACCGGTGCGTCCGGTCAGTACGTTTTTCACTGCGTCGTCCGGTAACAGCTAGCTACGTACCCCTTCACTATAAATAGAAGATGTCCGGGGTTTGAGGAAAACTCTTGCACATTTTGAGACCTAGAGACATCCTTTGAGCTAGAGAACAACCCCTCCACTTATCTCTTTGCTTAGTTGCTCATCTTGAGTGAGATTTAAGTGCATTGCTTGAGAGTTGCATTCTAGAGGCACTTGATCTTCGAGTTGCTACGGATTTCTTGTTACTCTTCCGTGTTTCCCGACACGGTAGACGGCTTGGAGCAGCGGAGGTGATTGAGCTCGCAATTGGAGATTGTTGGAGCCCTCACCGAGTGTTGTAAGGGGTTCTTGATCCTTCTCCGCGAGAGTTCGCAAATTGGATACTCTAGTGGAGCTCGTGGCTTAGAGGATCCTCATCTTGTGTGCGGTTGTGCGGCGCCCGCCGAGGGCTCGACTCTTGATAGTCGATTAGCTCACGAACCGATAAGTGGGTGTATCGCCACAACGGGGAGTAGCTTGCCGGAAAGCAAGTGAACCTCAGGATAAATTCTTGTGTCATTCTCTTTCCGAGGATTTCTCTTGTGATTGCTCATTGTGATTGATTCTTCGAGTGCATTACTTCTCTACAGCGTTGGTATAAGAATCAAGTCACTTGCTCTTTACTTTGTTGTACTAGTCCGAGTATAATTTGCTTAGTGTAGCCTTTATTACATAGGAGTAAGTAACTTAGTGACTTAGCCTTGTTGGTGTGTATTAGAGATCGTAGCCTTGCTTCACTAGAATTGTATAGATGGCTTACATAGTGTAGTTGAGCTAGTACTAGAATTAGCTTAGCCATCTTTTATACTAACGTGTTTGTTTAGTGAAGCTTGTAGAATTTTAAATAGGCTATTCACCCCCCTCTAGCCATTTGGACCTTACAATCTTGCATTACTTTATAGTACCATACTGTGAATGAACAGTAACTGTAACGTAGAGGTGGAAATAAAACCAAGACACGCAAAACAACACAATTCACACGTGAGGGACAGAAAATCCCCTAAATCTAAATAATGTATGACAAAAAAAGTGAAAAACAAAAATCTAAACATGTTGTAAGAAATAATGGAAAAAAGATCATGTACATGTACTCCATCCTCTACTTTATGTGGCTAAAAAGGAAAAAAACATAAACTCACGTTGTTTATGGGGAAAAAAGAAAAAACATTAAGTTTGTTTAAATGGACCTGCTAAATAAATTAATGCTATATTATTTAAGTCATAATTATTTTGTTCTCCACCCATACGAGGGTGGATTAACAAAACTATAGAAATAGGATAAGATAGGGGCAACACGAGCTATTTAAAAATGTATCAAGTCAAAGTGCATCGATATATATAGCTGTGGCGTCCTAACGAACAAGCGATTTGAACCTTGTTCTACACGATCCGATCAAATTGATTAAGCATTAAAATAGTTTTTAGAAACACTTACGTGTCGCACGTGCATATTTGCTAGTACTATAAAAGAGCGAAGGAATTAAAAATAGCTTGTCACCCTGATGTTTTTACCCATCTAAACTCGTGTCCCTTAGATCTACTTTAAAATCAAATCCAACGCACCTAAGGGCCTGTTTGGTTAGAGATGTTAAAGTTTAACAAATACTGTAGCACTTTCGTCTTATTTGATAAAAAGTTTTCAATTTTGGACTAATTAGGCTTAATAGATTCGTCTCGTAAATTACTCCTAATCTGTGCCGACATGCATGCAATTAGTCTACATTTAGTACTCCATGCATTTGCCGCAACATTGATGTGATGGGAGTTAAACTGAATGATTCAGAAACCAAACAGGAGCTAAATCTCTCATTCTAATCTGACAAACGGGCCTAGCCGAAAAACTTGTAAATGTTTATGGTGTTTCTCTCTCTTGAGGATCCTCGGCGTGCTGTTTTTTTGCACGGAAAAACTTGCCCCACCCGCCTGTACCCCGTCTTCCCTCAAGCACAAAATAAATCTACCCGTCCACGCGTACCCAACGTATGTAAATCTTCATCTCGTACCGATCAAAAAAAAATTCTTTGCCTTGAAGGTACGCGAGTGTATCTGTGTGATGATCGCTCGATGGCCTAGGAAGATGACGAGTCGGAGGCGACGGTGGCGGCAGGCTCGAGCTCCCGGATCTCATCCATGCGCGCGATGACCGTCTCGAGTTCCCATCTCCGGTCGACATCGGCCCAACCTGCCCCCGTGACCAGGGACTTCATGCGGCCCGCACCGCGATAGCATGCGTGGCGCTCTAGAAGCAAAGCACCACCTTACCCTCATCTGCGGCCTGGATTTCCCGTAGCCTCCACTGCATCCACATCAACGAGTTCCACAGCATCTACATCATCGCCGGCGCTAGATCAGCAACAACGCTCCCATGCACGTGCTCTTCGGAGGTAGCTACTCCGGTTACAGGAACGTCAACTACCAACGAGTCTGTGCGTGCCCTGGTGTTGGCATTGTCTCTTGTGTTAGAGTTTTCACACATAAAGATTGCCAGTACAGGAAACTAGTCCTTTACCGAGTGCAAAATGTTTTGCCGAGTGCTAAATATCGTGCATTCGGCAAAGACCTGTTTTGCCCAGTGCAGCACTCGGCAAAATAATGCACTCAGCAAAGAGGTCTTTGTCGGCACTGGGCAAAGTTTCAGTTTGCCTAGAGCCTAACACTCGGCAAAGTACGGCACTTGGCAAAGACACGCAGGGGCTAATGGTACCCAACGCCGTTTGCTTTGCCGAGTGCTAGCCGTTTGGCACTCGGCAAAATTATGACTTTGTCGAGTGCCAAGCCCAGGCACTCGGCAAACCCATGCCTTTGTGGATGGAATGGATGGAATAGCCTTTTCAAAATTCTACAAACTTTACTCAACAACAAAGTTAGTACAAAAGATGGCGAAGCTAATTCTAGCACTAGCTCAACTACACTATGCAAGTCACCTAAACAATTCTAGTAGATATAAAGGCTATAATCTCTAATCCACACCAACAAGGCTAAGTCACTACTTACTCTACTCCTAGGTGAAAGAGATACACTACACAAACTATGAGCTAGAATCTACAAGAGATAACAAGCTAAGCAACTAGCAAGGTAGACAAGTAAGTAAAGGAGTGAGCATGTATTGTTATACCGACATTGATGAGTAGAGATATTTCTAATGAATGAATCAATCAAAGCAATCACAATCACAAGATGAAATCCTCGGCAAAGAGATGACACAAGATTTTTTTACCGAGGTTCACTTGCTTCCCAGCAAGCTAGTCCTCGTTGTGGTGATACACCCACTTGATGGATCGCGAGCTAATTGACTATCAAGAGTCAAACTCTTAGCAGGTGTTGTACATTCACTCATAAGATGAGGATCCTTCAAGCCACGATCTCTACTAGAGTAGCCAATTCGCGAACTCCTGCGGTGAAGGCTCAAGAACCCCTCACAATCACTTGGTGAGGCTCGAAACAATCTCTAATCACGATCTCAACACCACCGCTGCTCCAAGCCGTATAGGATGTCGGGAAACACCCAAGAGTAACAAGAAATCCGCAGCTAACTCAAAGATCAAGTGCCACTAGATGCAAACCACTAAGTAATGCACTTGAATCTCACTCAATTTCACTAGAGTATGCAACCAATCAAGGAGATGAGTGGAGGGAGTGTTCTCTAGCTCAAAGTATGCCTCAAGTATTCAGATCTGCAAGAGAGAACCCCAAAGGCCGTCCATGCTCATATTTATAAGCCCTCAAACAAATAGAGCCGTTGGTCTCCTCACAGCAGCCTGATCGGGGGCATCAGACGCGTCTGATGCCTACGCAACAGATGCGTGCTGCCGCATCCGATGCACCATGAACTGCCACACGTCCAGCCATTTCAAAGAACCAACGGTCAAATTCGTGGACACCAAACGCGTCTGACGCTGCGAGTCCGCACGTTCAACAATGCAACAGACGCAGTCCAGAGAGGGTTGAAAATGCTTGAACTCGCAACAGACACGTCCGTTGGTGTGGCAATAGACGCACTCCAGCGTCAGGTGCTCCATGCTCCTCTGCCGCCTCTGCTCACAGCTGACGCCCACGCCAAACAGACGATGACGTCACGCGTCTGATGTTCCATTGTCAGCGTGTCTGATGCACGGCCGCCAGCGCTCCGCAAGCTAGAATTAGGCGTCAGACGCCAGGCCAGCGTCCGACGCTGCCGAACGTCGCATTTGATGCGTGCTTTTCAGTACGAAACACTTCTGTGACTTCGCTACTTCTTCCCACTTCCGGCGTAAAGGAAAATAGTTGTTTTATTTCCTTGAAAATGCCTGAATCCCGCCGAGCTTGCGAGCGCGGGAGGGAGAGAGGACCCCAAACCCCTCTCTACCGCTCAAACTTTACCGCTTTCGTAAATGTGCTAACACCACCAAGTGTACATCACCATGTGTATGTGTGTTAGCATTTTCATAATCATTTTACAAGGCGTTACGTTAGCTCTCTACTAGATCTTAATGCATATGCTCAAGATGATGACCTAGTAGCACTTGATTCACGAGCTAACCATGATTGCCCCTCTTGATAGTGGGTTATCAATTCTAAACCCGGTCAATCACTTCTCTACTTATCTTAGACCGGCAAAAGCAAACCTTATGATTATACCTTTGCCTTGATCACTTTGTTCCATGTCCATCTTCTCATGCTTGATCACCATGATCATCATTTCATGAGCATCTCCACCATAATCGTCATTTCAGGTCCATGCACCATCTCTTTGTGATCTTATGGCCACCACTGCTTGCCACATATGTTGCCATGCCTAGCTCAATTCACTTAATCACAATGACATTAGCAACTTGGTGTCATTAATTACCAAAACCAAACTTAGGCTTTCATGAAGTCACCTATCAATAATCATAGAAAATATCCTTTAGAAACCATGGAACGCAGGGTATTTTACTAAAAAGAAAAAGAATAGAAAAAAGAACGAAGCAAAGAAACTCTACTAGTTTAATAGGTAAAATACTACCCGCGGTTATAGAAAAGAGTTTGGCGAAGCCCTAATATTTAGTAAGTTTCATCAAATTTATAAAAAGTATAAATATATATAGCACAAAAAAGATATAATATAAAAATATTTCATGATGATTCTAATAACATTTATTTCTTATCACAAAATGTTGATATTTTTTATATACTCGGTTAAATTTAAAACAATTTGACTCGATAATATATTAAATAGCATTTTTTAGACGGTGAATATGAGGTCTACAAAATTGTGTAGTAGCTTTAGCCGTAGTCCATGTTACTCCCTCCGTCCACAGAAGAATGCAATTCTCACATCCCAAGGAGTTAAGCAATTCAAACTTTGACTAAAATTATATAAAAAAGTACTAACACTCATTAAACAAAATAAGTATCATTAGATTAGTTATAGAATATATTTTTATAATAAATTTATTTAGAGATATAAATGCTAATATTATTTTCTATAAACTTAGTTAAACTTGAGCCAGTTTGACCGACACACTTCCCATAATTACGTTCTTTTCTAGACGGAGGGAGTACTGCCTATTCCAATAGTGGATCTAGGTTTTATCACTCCCAGTCACACACTCTATATTAAACCATGAAGAATTTGTCATGATTAGTCCATGTTTGCCCGTGTAGATGCTTCAAATGCAGTGCATCCGCAATTAAGCAAAAAAAAAATTGACTAATAGCTCGATGCACCACCCCTGAGTCAATCTTCAAACTTGTTGATTTAACTAGGAAGTGAAAACTAATCCACCACATCAACGTGAAAAAAAAGAAACACTCGAGCAAATAGTATTCAAGTAGTCAATCAAAAACATATAAGCGCTGAGGTTACCATGTAAGCCACATTCTGTCGAATCTTACAATCGGAACGAGCATATTGAAGGATAACTCAGAGCAGAACGATTAACTAGCAGTCTGGAGATAGCTCCTCCGGTCCTCCAGCATCCGTACAAGAAACTATCTTTCGCGATCTGCCATTCAGACCACACGGAGGGAACTGATCATACACAATGAAGCATGACAATGACATAATCTAACTCGAGGCTTGCATTATGAGCCAGACAGGTCTCTGGACACCGTACAAGATGCTGTTTGGTTCGACCAATTTTAACCATTACTGTATCTGTTAACGACGTGAACCGATAGCATTGTTTCGTGTTTAAATTAGTAAGGTCAGCCTGTGTCCATTAACAGCAGCATGATCAGATACGGTCCTGTAGAATTTCGATAATGCTAGCTCTAGAATTAGCATGATCCGTTCCTTCCCACCTACTCGCGGGCTTCATAACGATTCTTTCACGGGCTCCGGTGTCTGCCGCCGCCGTCGCTCCTCGGTCCGTGTCGGTGATGTCGCTGCTTCCTGCTTTCTCTTTGGCTACCTGATTACAACAGCATACCAAATAAATTCCATTATCCTTTAAACTACAACAGCTCGTAGCACTATCTGATTACATTGGCGTACGTTCGCGACCGTTTCGACGGCATGACCCTAACATCAAGTAAATTGACAGATAGCTGCTAGAAGAGATTCTGTTTAGATCCCAATACTCACGTTATGCCTACAAAGTAACGAGTGACTAGCATCCACATAGCGGTTTTGCAGGTACCCACGTGGCAAGGTGGGACTAGCGACAGAAGCTTGCAGAGTACAGTAGATGTGAATGCGAAAATAGAAAAACATAAATGCATGGACTAAAGATTATTATTCTTTATTTTCTAAATAACGACAACTACAATATACAACTCTGACGAATAAAGGCGTAAGAGTTTGTAAAAGCTCATGTAAAAAATTCACTAGGATTATGATTCCTCCTTGTTCTCCTCCTCCGTTTGTAAATTAGTCCGCAAGTTTTACAGCATTTCCTTTGGCGATTAAGAACTTCAATAAAAAAACTTAGTGAAAAAAACAGTTTTTGGAGAAAAAAGCACATTGCATTCGCAAGTTGAGTTGCACATATATTGCCTCAATAAAAACCTTGTGTCAGAAACCTTAGTGTAAAAACCCATGTATGGAAAAGAGTAGAACACTTGACGTCCTTAGTCGTGTATTAGGATCACCTGTTCTTATTGAATAGATGTCGATCCTCATGGTCTATGCATAAATTTCAACGTGTAGCAAATATAATCTTTTTGACCTTTGTAATATAATGGTTACTCCCTCCATGTCCCTATAGGAAGTCCTTTTGGACATCGACACGGACTCTAAAAACAACTTTGACCGCTACTTTTTGCTATGAAATATTTACAAAATATAGTTAATATATATACTTTTATAAAACTACATTTCAAGATAAATCTACTTACATCACTTTTATAATTTCAAACTCAACCCAAAAGAATTTATCTGTAGTCAAAGTTTAAAATGCTTGACTTAAAACAATCTCAAAACAACTTCATTAGGAACATGGAGGGAGTACCTCATAAGCTATCCTTTAAACTTGATTAATATTATTCAAAATATCACTACCACATCTTTCATGAACGCATGTATTACTAATGGCATACAGTTCCAAAATACTATGTCCTTTAAAGACTTGGATTGCAATTGTTCTATGAACTATGATATGAATAAAGAGGAGCAATGTGTTTCATACATAAATGACCACTTATTAATTGTGTAAAATAAACAAAAATTGTCCTTCCAAGATAATAAATCTCTTTCAGATGATTATGGAGTAAATGAGTTATAATATTATATATCTTCTTGATATTACGTAGATCTCATACTAGAGTTTCCATACTTGCAACTCTTTCTTGGTGAATTTTCAAATTATATATATGTTCCACAAATCTTCAAGAGTTTGATTGTACACTAAGTAGTAAATCTAGTCTTGGTTTTGCAATAGGGGTTAATTCAATTGCTAATATCACAATATTCTTATACCTACTATGGTATTTATAGGATATCATCACTTTATTGTTAGGTTTACTACATCATTGCATTTTTCTGAGTTTTTTTTATATAAGACACCTTTATTGTGTTATGGTTCCTCTTTTGCTTTCTCTCAAGTCTATATTAAATTCTAGGATCAATGGTGTTTATTTAAGAATTGACTAGTACCTCATGGATTAATGCCTTCTAGGATGTTCTCATTCTCAGTGAATATCATTTATCTTGTTTAAGATATATTCTCTACTATATGAAAGATTATTTTGTGACATACACAATTCCTTTTCCTATATATAGGTTGTGTTATTCACCATAATGTCATTCATTGACTTCATTTCTTCTAGGTATTGCTCTTCTTGAGACATCCATATTTCTAGAATATACTCAACCTTAGACTTCTTAATACTAGGCATAAGATTTCATTTCCATATGTTGCGATTTCTATTCTTTTGGTACTATACGAATTTCGAGAATCCACTTATTAACTAATGTTCCATATTTATTCATTCCATATAGCAGAATATTCTTAGGAGATTCAACTTTAATTGTTTTCTTCACTGACCCAACATAATGCTACAAGCTAGTCTGTTCTCTAGATCAAGGTTTTTGTAATATAAACATTTGCAATTATAAAAGTACACTGCCGACGACTATGCCCTGTTCGCTTGTCTTATAAGCCGTACTTTTTCAGCGAGCGAATAATATTTTTCTCTCACAACAAATCAGCGAACAATACTTTTACCCATGGCTTATCAGCCAAGCGAACAGAGTCTTTTCTCCCAATATTATCATAACATAGATAAATATTTGTTATGCACTTAAATATACGCTATGTCTAGATATATATAGTAAAATAATTATGTCTAGAAAAATGAAAATATTTTATAATTTAAAACGGAAGGATAATGTTCCATTTCTGCTTTCCACAACTGTTTATTGTTCCAGGACCTCTAAACAAAGAACGAAATGCTGTTTAATATTGAGTTGTCTCCACTTAAAGATAAATGAATGTTACGGTCTTCTCTCTTTTGTTGTTTGTTTTTGGGCAGGCAAACTCTTTAGTTGAGAAACACGTAGAGACGTACCCACTCACGTAAATGGTATTCCGTACTGTCACGATACTGTGCGATGAAGTAACCTCCTTGGCGCTTCCTCATCTGTCACTCGACACGGTCCCAGATTTCAAAAGACTGTCCCCTCAGCGCTCCAAAAGAAAAGAAGACTGTTTAAGTTTGGTTGACGACGACTTGCAGGATGCCACCAGCCGAGAGACGGCAAAACAGTATTTTTTTTTCTTTTCTTGAAAGATGTCGGCAAAAATAGTAGACGAGAGCAAGGTGCACTCGACGCTACAAATTCGTTCCATGGAGCTGTTTTGCACACGGGCACAGAGAGCCACGTTTGTACGTGAGAGCTAGCCAACTCCATGATGCTGCTCTCACACTCGTCGTCCGCTACTGCCACCACCCGCGGGCTAGCAGCAGCGCCGCCGCCGGCTCGCTCCCGGCGCGCGCGCCTCCTGCCTCCACGCGCGCGGGCCGCCGACACGACGGGCGCCGTCGGCGCGGACCGCGCGGCCGAGGCGCTTCTCGTCCAGAGCGGGCTGCGCCCGGAGTCGCTGCCGCGGCACGTCGCGGTGGTGATGGACGGGAACTCGCGGTGGGCGCGCGCGCGGGGGCTGACGCCCGCGGACGGCCACAAGGCCGGGGGCCGCAACCTGGAGCGGGTCGTGGGGCTCTCGCGCGCCTGGGGCATCCGCGCGCTCACCGCCTTCGTCTGCTCCCGCGAGAACTTGAGCCGCCCCAAGGCACGGCCGCGGGCGCCTTCGCTACCTCTCCCTTTCCAAACCTTGCTTGACGAGACGAGCCTGACATGACACGCACGGTTTCTTCTTGTGTTTCTCGTATCTGCGTGCAGGCCGAGGTCGACTACATGATGGGTTTGTCCGAGTGGCTGATAGGCGATAACATCGACAGGCTCTCAAGGCAGGGGATCCGGCTGCAGGTCATCGGCGACACCACAAAGATGCCGGGCTCTCTGCGGAGCGCGGTGGTGCAAGCCGACGAGGCCACGCGGCACAACTCGCAGCTGCACGTGATGCTCGCCATCTGCTACAGCGGGCGATGGGACATGGTGCAGGCGTGCCGGGAGCTCGCCCGGGAGGCGCAGGCGGGCCAGCTCGGCCCGGACGACATCGACGAGTCGCTGGTCGCAGGCAAGCTCGCGACGAGCGCTGCCGGCGAGTTCTCCTGCCCCGACCTGGTCATCAGAACCAGCGGCGAGCTGAGGCTCAGCAACTTCCTGCTGTGGCAGTCGGCGTACTCGGAGTTCTTCTTCACCGACAAGATGTGGCCGGACTTTGGGGAGGCTGAGTACCTGGAAGCGTTGCGCTCCTTCCAGGGCAGAGATCGGCGCTTCGGTCAATCAACACTACTCTAGCTCCACGCAAGCCACAAAAAGGTGTCGGTGCCGCGTGTAATAGGCAGCATTTGTTCAATCAACACGTGACTTTGTATGGGAAAAGCAGAATCACATCAACCGGTTGTTTCTGTCCTCAACAACTACTGGTTTCTTCAGTGTAATTGATCAGACAAAGTGATGTAATTTAGGGATTCCTATAGATTTCAGATTTCAGAAACATAATGCCAAATTTTTTTAAAAAAATTACAAATTATTTTTATGGATTGCAGCAGAGAAACATATGTCAAATATCGGATAAATCCGGTTAGCCCCTGTCTGTCCTCTTGTCTCGCTCCACTAGTCCACCGGATCTTCTGCGCCGCCCCTACGACCACTGCTAGCTGTGCTTGCCACAGAGGATCCTGGGGAGGGACTGAGGAGCCGCACAGGCTGTCACGGGCAGGCTATGCGTCGCGGGGCATGCTGGTTGCTGCGTGCTGCTCGAGGGACGAGGCCCACGTACGGTGCGGTTTCCCAACCAATCAAGACGCTAGAAAATCGGTTGTTCGCAAACAACCGGGCACCAGATAGCAAATCTAGGCCCGGTTCACTTCCCAAAATATTTCCTTTGTTATCCGTCACATCGAATTTTTGGACGTATATATAGAGCATTAAATGTAGGTAAAAAAATAACTAATTGTACAGATTGTCTGTAAAGTTCGAGATGAATCTTTTAAGCCTAATTAATTCATGGTTAGATAAATTTTGCCAAATAACAACGAAAGTGCTATAGAAATATTTCCCCCAAATATTTCGGAAGTGAACACAGCCCTATAGATCTTTGTCCGCCATCATTTCTATCCTTCGGATCCGGTTACCGTCTAGGTGCTGCTGGCTGTGTTGTGCCATTGACAAGGCACGAGTGAGCCTCACCTCAACTGTACGCTAACCGGAGCTGCTATTCATTGTCTTGGCTTCTACCAATATTATCCCAAACCAGGTTCACGTGGAGGTGGCCCTTTTCGGCCGGGCTGCGTGTACATCAGGCGTCGGTGCTGCGGGTCCAAAACTCCAAACACCCCCGCCGTGGTTTTGGGGCTGCTACCAATGCTGTGCCCCCGCATTGACATTAAGGGACAGGGATACACTATTTCACCTTCGCTAGAGGACGGTGGTCAGGCTCTACGTGAGGTAGCACTCGTAAACTTCATCCATTCAATAACCAAACCTGTGTAGCAACCCTTGCTTCCGTTGTTGTGTCGGTGTTTTGTAAACTAATGAGTGAATTTTATGAGTGTCGCGCTGCTCTAGGAAGACGATGGTAGCACTTAAAGACAAGGAATTATAGTGATTCAGACCGGAGCTCTACTTCCAGTCTCAGAGATGGTTGCAAGTTCGTGTTCCTCGGTTCAAGTGCTCTGAAGTCTTACAATGGGGGTGTGTAAGCTAAGGGATTCGAGGTAGGAAGAGTCAGGTGAACCAAACCCTAAATGGAGTCACAAGATTTTGTCCCCCTAGAAGGGAGGCCTGGCCGCCCTCATATAGAGTTCTGGGGACAGGTTACATGTGGAGAGATGGGTTCTCCCGACCTGAGTGGCCGAGAGCCCGAGGGAAGGAGAAGCAAGTGAACTTGGCCAGCAAGCCATCATATCTTGTCCTAGCGTCATCGCACGTTCGGGTAAGGCCGTCGTCGTGGTAGTCGTGGTCTTGCTTCCCATGCCGTGGCATGGCATGGCGTAGCGCTACAGTGTCGGTCGTGTTGGCACTGTTGGCATGGCGGTGGTTCACCAACTGTCCTATGTGGTGTGGTCTCGCCATGTCCTTCGTCATCGTCTCCTGTTCTCCTAGTGGCATTGTGGCGACAGTGAGAGAGCAAGCAGTTGCTCTCGGGTCGCTGGTCGCCTTTTTGGGTCGTGATGCCACAGACCTAGACCCTGGGTTGCTAGGTCGAGGCCCCCAGTGACTTAGTAGATCTTGTGAAGTCAAGGCTGGGGTCGTGCGACCCATCCCGTAGTGGGTGGGGATGTATGCTCGTCTTGTCGGCTGTCTTTGGATGGTGCAGTGCCGTACAGGTCATCATCGCCCCGCGGTGTTGTCTTGTCTGTACAGGGATGACGCCTACCCCGAGATCTCATGTCTTGAGAGATGGTCATCCTCTCTACCCTGGCGGGGTGAGCGGAGCATGCCTGCCTATGTCAGGGTTGGTGTACCCGATGGCGTCCGCCCTCTCCCCATCCTTTCCTAGGGGTCAAGACGGGGAAGAGGTCGAGCGTTGGTTCTGTAGCGTGTAGCGGAAGGAGAAGGGGGAGGTTGCGGTGGACCGTGTGACTTGGAGTCCGGCCTGGGTCCTGTGTGGCTTAAGTGGGTCGCGGTTGTTAGGCTCTAGCTGGCTAGCCGCCCGAGTGGCTTAATTTTCAATGCCCTGAGATACCCGAGTATCTTGACCCTGACACATAGCAACATGGGCTAGTGAAGCCATGAAGGGAGAAGGAACCGTGCATGCCGTCATGGTGCAGCGCACGTCTAGCAGTCATTGCTTGGCCGCGTGGTGATGCACAAAGCAGTGCAAGGCAAGTGCTCATGAAGAGGCTGGGCATCACACAGGAGGAAGGTGAAACTATGGAGATGACCTTGCTGCGCTACGTCAACCTCTTCAAAGACCCACTCTCCAACGTTGTCATCAAGGCATAGGTGGAGCTAAGTGGCCTCAACGGACTAGCCATGTCGGGGCAGATCATGACATAAGGCTTCCATGCACCATCTATGCTGCTTGAGGACTCGTTCACGCCATGCTAGACCAAGTTGTTATAGATAGAACAAAACGACGAGCGAGGCGAGACTCGGTAAATAATCTTGTCGAAGATATTGGATGACCGTGAGAAGTTGGAGTTGCTCTTTTGCTGTTTGTGATAAGCTTGGCAATGAGAACATGCGGTGGGCGCTGTTGACTTTTTGTGTTACCTTATTTGTAAGTGGGTTGTCGTGTGTCAGGGCTTCGTATCTTAGGGTCTGTTTATTAATTTGTGCGTCTGTAAGGCTTTTAGGCCTGGTTTTCCCTTAAAACCTAGGTGAATTCTGTTCTTCTTAATTCAAAGGCAGAACTCCTGTCATTATGTTCGAAAAATTTTTATCCAAACAGACAAAGTCTATGACAGCGTTTGGTATAGTTCCAAGAGCCTCTTCGGGAGCTATTTCGTGACTCTGTTTGCCAAACGCGTCGGCAGGCCCCAACTCCACGATAGGAGTTCCACAAATTACGCTGAGAGAAGTCAGGAATGAAAGACGAAGCTAAAAAATTGTGGCTTCATCCTGCTTTGTCATGAAAGTCGTGGGCGCCCAGGGCGAATTTGCCCTGGATGGAGGGAGAAGCGCTCGAGCCAGCTTGGGCGGACATAGGCCGACGCTATCACTCCCGCCGCATGCCACCACCGCTGCTCCCACACACCGTCATTGTGTGCGTCGGCCTTCCGTTGGAGCCCATGCATGGCCGTCGCCCTTCCGCATGAGCCCATGCGTGAGCGGTTCATCCCCTTCCACTAGAGTCCGCAATCCTCACTGTGCACACGGCCTGTTCGGATGGAGAAGACAAGGCATCCTTGAGTGTGGTGGATCCCACGGTGAAGAGATAAGTTGGAGAGGGAGCAGGAGAAGAGTAAAATAAATAAGGGGAAAAAGAAAAAAAAGGCAGTATAGAGAATTTGTTGTTTTCTTCTCGTAAGGAGAAACTATTTTACTAAATGTTTTTCTAAAACAGCTTCAACTCCACCATCCAAAGAAAAAAAAACAAACAAACAAAGCTGCTCCACTAATGAAGCATACCAAACGGGTCCTGTATTCAAAAGAATCTCATATCCCATTGCAACATCAAATTCAATCTATTCTATTTCTCTCTAAATATGTCTATACCTAATATAAACTCCCAAAATTTCTTACTCCAAATTTTAGTTCATGACACTCTCTCCTATGTTCATTTACTTTCGGAAGCATAAGAGTGTAGCCAGTTTTTCTAAGAGCGGTAGTACGTGATGAACTAGAGATTAGATTTCTAATTCGTTTGTTGTCTCGTCCGTTATCTTAGCTCATAACAGAAGGCATGCGCAACCATGGTGCAAAGTCTAATTCCAAAATATATTAGAGCAGATTACGTAAGATATAAATTCTATTGTAAAAATGGACATGTTTGCTAATATATATCTAACAATAAAGAGATTCTCTCTCCTTTAGTCGTCTCTTCCTCACTCTCGGCCTCTTTTGTTCTATTACTTACTCTCACCCTCTTCCTCCATCCCGGATCCAGTCATCTAGAGCTTAAAAAAAAAATAGTCTCACTGAGCCGGAGCTTATACACGTCGTGACACATATTGGGCCGTGCGAGCATGTTGCTCGTCTTTCACCTTTCTCAACTTTGAATGTGCACAATAGTCATATATATAAACTGAGTCAATCTCTAATTAATTTCTTGAATAGCATTATTTTTCTTGCATGTAGGTACGTAGCATCTAAGGATTTTTTTTTAGATTATTATACCTCCCGTTATGATTCTAGGCTGATTTTCTTATGTCTGTATGTTTTGGGCCTAGGCATCCGACTTTGCTTGGTGGGCTTCCATTCTGTTTTCTTCGTCCGTTCCAACATTTATTAGTTTTCCATTTGTTCTGTGTTTTTTCTTTGTATATGTCATTTTCCCTTTTTCTCCACGTGTTTTTTCTTGGTCGTTTTTAAAAATTATTTTACATTGTTTTCTATTTTTCTTTGCTTTTTTATGGTTTTGATCTGGTTTCCTCGGTTGTTTTTCCTATTTTCTTTTATGCTGTTTTAAAAAAGTTCTACGTTTTTCTCTTTTGGTCTGTTTTTTTCTTTTTTACTTTATCTTTTCCATATATTTTCTCACGCCTTTTGTTTTCGCTGTTCTCCAGTTTTTTTTTGGTTTCGTTTGAAGTGGAGAAAGCCACATAAAAGAAAGAAATAATTCTAATGTCAAGATATTAGGAATTGAATTTATGACTTTAGCTTTAGATATAAGAAATTTACCACGAACTATTGTTGTGTTTGTCAGTTTAAATTTTCCTATTTGATTAAATAGGGTAATCCTTGAGACCTGTAACATGCCTTGTTTAATTGTTCCTTGCTCTCGACTCTGTTTTCACTTTTCAGGTTGGCAAAGTGCGTTCGGCAGCTACTAGCTTCCATTAGGTGGTGGAATGTCCATCAACTCTCGGTTCTTATAGCAGCAGGAACTTCATTAAGTAGCTTTTCTATTGTCATGTTCTGAGCGCTTCAGTCATATTTTTATTGTGTTGCGTGCAACTGCTAATGACCATTGGGTTAGATTATTTAATTGGCTTACATAAATTTTGCAGTTCAGTTTTTATTTTGCATATATAACTAGTTAGAGCTTTTGTTACCCATCTCATTAGTGAGTTTTTAACCCCGCGCTTTATCGTTTGCTTCTACGATATCTTGAGAAATGCCTAATCGTTTGTTTAGAATTAATGTGTGTAACCTTGTCCATTAGAAGGGAGGGGTTATAGTTAGGATATAGGTCAAGTTGTTTGGCAAAGAAAATTTTGGTGGCTCTCATTAACCCCATCTGGTCACCATTTCGTTTCTTTAGAATTGATGAGACTACTCCTACGTGGATTAGTGAGATTATTTGTATGTTTCTTCAGAAGATGGCTTGCATATGGATTTATCAGGCTACTTATAATATCTAGCTTCATATATAACTTGTATAATAAAACTATGAGACTACTTAATCGCAAAAAGAAAAAAAAGAAGAACCTATGAGACTACTTGTATGTGGAACCATGAGACGACGACTTGTACTTTTAGAACAATATATTATTATATATGAACTACAGAATTAAAGAGAAATCTTAAAAGATCTTAAAAGGAAAAGTAAAATTGTTTCTGGTGACAACTGGTCCTACCAACTGCATATGCAAATGCATTTTTAGAGGCAGCTGGTGTTTCTAACTGCCCCATAAAAATGCATTTTCTAGGGCAGCTGGTAATGTCACTTGTCCCTGGAAATCGATTTTTAGGCAGGCTAATGTTTTGTCCCGCATCTAGAAATCAATAGCTAGAGATGGATGCTAGAAGTGCTTGATTTCTAGAGGCCTTTGTACAGAGTTGGTTGGCATATGCGCCTCTACTAATCAGTTTTGACTGCCTCTAGAAATCCATTCTATAAGTGTATGCCAATTGGGTAGGACCTCTAGATTACATAACATCTATTAGTTATTTTGCAATTTTCTTGTGATCCAATCTTGTCTCATGGAGTGCACACAAACGGTCTACAATGTCGAGGTCTAGTATAGAAGAAGAGCACAAACTTTTGCTACTGCAACGGTTGAAACCATATGCGGGTTCGTCAGACCCTGTTGCTTGTGGTTGGGATACAAGTCCACAAATAACTAAGTTATATGGTGTGAATATGTAATAATATTAGAGAATATTGTCATTTCAGAATGATGCATATCGAAGTGGATTATCGTTCTAGGAGGAAACATGTGTCCAGAAAGTTATTAAAGCTTATTTTGTTCCTTGAGGTGATGAATTCGTGGATTGATTTATTATCTAGTCACTTCATGTGTTAAAAAAAAATCTGATGACACAATCTCAACTAAGCACACTTAAGATTGCGGAGGGCCGTCAGAGATATAGATGAAATGATATATTCAATTGTAACAATACTTGTGAAGGTACAAACTATGATTTGCGTGGTTATATTTGAAGCTGTATATACCTTATGTTTGTTAATATTTGCTCGTAAACTAAGAGCATCTCCAACGGTTTGCTAAAACCACTCCCAATCTTTAGTTTTGGGTAGGATGAAGAAAACCCTCCTCCACTAGCTCCAAACACCCTCACTACCTATGTATCCACGCTTGGAAAAATAGAGGCAGCCATGTGTAAAGATATGTGGTTCATGGGGCGACAATGTTTTTCTTCGACACTCCATCATCGCCCCCAACTGCCCCCACCAAGACGTTCATCAGAATTAATTAATCATTGACCACTATCTTTAGATCTGAGAATACAGAGAAATAGAGTAGACAATGAAGATTACATTATGTACTACCTCATCTACAAATGAATGCAATTCTCGTTTTTCGAGGAGTCAAACAGTTTGAACTTTGACTAAATTTATATAAAAAATACTAACATTCAAGATGCAAAATAAATACCACTAGATTCATTATAGAATATATTTTCATAATAAATTTATTTGGAGACTAAATGTTAATAGTATTTACTATAAACTTGGTCAACCTTGAACTACATTGATCGGTATGAATCCCATAATTGCATTCTTTTGCCGGCGGATGGAGTAAGTTCTAGTTGTATATTAAGGCGACAGGGATGGTGGCCATGTGGTCGCCCTGGTCTGCCGCCACCTAGGAGGTTGACCAAAATTTGATATTAGGCTATCATTTTCGTATCAGAGATACTGGAAGGCAATAGCGATTTTGGCCCTGTTTGGATACTCTAGCTCAGCTAGAGGTTAAAGTTAGTTTCTAACCCAGGACTAGCCCTGAACTAGCTCTAGCTAAAGAGGTGTTTGGATCCAAGGGTTAGATGGATGATTAGATTGATATTAAATGTATTTTTCCAATCATTAATTAATTTTTTTGTGGGTCCATTGGACTAGGTGTGGCTCAAGTGCGGCTGAGGAGGAAAAATAATAATTTTTTTATAGGTCCCATCAGAATTAGCCCTAACTAGCCCCAATAATCACCCCTTGAGAGGGATAGTTTTTTTGGATGGGCTAGTTGCAAAAAACTAGCTCTAGCCCTCCTGTTTGGCTACTTTTGGGCTAGTTAAGTGTAAACTAGCTCAAACTAGCTCTAGCCCCTTGATCCAAACAGGGCCTTTGTTTTGGAGGATCTGGGGGCGGCTAGCGGTTGCATCTATGTGGCACGGGTTGTGATAATAAAATTCTTCAAGTGGCCCTACTTTTTTTTTATTTTAGGCACATATATATATTATTGAAAACTTTTGTTGATGAGAACTAGTGGTTTTAAGTAGCGGTTGTATCTAAGGATTGTTTGGATCTAATGTTTAACTAGAACTAGTTTTTGTAGAACTAGCTTTACTTGGATCTTCCAACAAGCTCCTATATAAGATAAATTCATTTTCTAGGAAACCAGAAAAATACGGATTAAAATAAAAACGGCTCCACATCGTTTTTAGTAAAACAGATTTTCGATAACCACGATCTGGTTGAGGCCTAGGCACACCCAGCGTCGGAAAATACGTTCCAACCTAACATGAAAAGATTGTGACCCACCATAGGCAGTTGACTAAAGTGGACCGCAGTCTGGCCATCAAGTTGTTATATATAACCACGCTCTCTATAAAACCGGTGCTCGATAACAGAACCTCCACACACGCGTCGTCGATCGATCACGATGGCTCCACGCAACAAGTGCACGCTGCTGACGATCACCTTGCTCGTCGCCTTCGCCGCCGTCATCCTGCAGCCATCTGCGGCGAGCAGAGCCGTCGGAGGAGCCCTTGCCAGGGCGGCCATCGCCGCGGCAAACGCAGATCCAGGAGCGGCGCCGTCCCCAGCCCCAGACGGTGACGGTGACGATGGCGGCGGCGTTCCACAGCTGCCGCCGCAGCCCAGGGAGTGCCGACCGTGGTTGGCGCGGATGATGCCGTGCGCGGGCTTCCTCACCAACGCCACCGTGTACGCGCCCGAGGCTACCTGCTGCGACGGCTTCAACGCCATGTTCACCTTGGACACGGTCACCTGCCTGTGCCACGTCGTGAACGGCGACATCGGCCAGCTTCTGCCGGCGCCCGTGCGTCATATGCGCATGGTGGAGCTCTTCTCGGTGTGTGGCCACGACGTACGTGTCGATATACTTGCCGCGGCCTGCAACCTAAGTAAGTCAGATAAGTTTTCTATACAAAAGCTACTAGCTAGCTGCTGCCTCATGATTAACCTGCTTACCGATGATTGATTGATGAATATGGGTTGAACTGAACAGTGGATGGAGTGCCGCCGATAGACCTTCCGAGTCCCTCACCATTGACGCCTTCGCCATCGCCATCCCCAGCTCCATCCCCGTCGGGTATGCATATTTTCATCAGTTAATTTGCGTCTTCCTGCTAGCAAACTGGTGTCGTATATTCAGTTTCTAAATCTGATCAACTATGCACATTTTTTTTGCAGCAGGATGGCCATGATTAAATAACAGCGACAATCGATAAGTTATGATTCCGAACAATAAAAGTTGCTGCCAGTTGCAGATTTTGCATGGCGTCATCAGCTGAGAGCGTGTGTGCGCTCTCACTAGTTTTCTGTTTGTGAGGATACATTATTACAACCTCTTTCAGGGACTCAAATTAAGTTTAGGATACATCACTATAGGAAACCGGGACTTTGCCCAGTGCTCAAATCTTTGCCGAGTGCCAAATATCGGGCACTCGGCAAAGGGCACTCGGCATAATTGAAGGGAATACGTTATTTGTAAGGCAGTCTGCAGACAAATAGGATAATAACATATGTTATTTGTTCACTAGATTTAGCCTTAGCTGCAACAGAATCAACAATTTATTTTACAGATGACTTCTGGTTTGGAGATTTATGCAATATAATGATCTGATCATCTGTTCTAATAAGTGGTTGGAATCAAACTTATCATAGCTGGACATGTGTTATTCTAACTCATACGAGAGTCCGGGTCACAGGCGAAATCGGAGAAATAAGAGAGCTGCGCGAGGATATTGTGGGAAGCAAAATATAAGAGAAAGAATTGTTTCTGTTTTAAGTATCAGGTGTATATAGAGTAGCTCTTGAAGTTTTCCATTGGACAGGGTTAAAGAGCGACCCGTCATGCTACTGTGCGAGACCGCGACATCCCAGCATGCAACGACCAACCCTGCTAGTGTGCCAGCAAGGCGCAAACGGCTAGGGCGCCGCGCGCGACCCATATGTCCGCCCCCCATCCGCATGTGCTCGATTCCAGTCTGGTCCACCCCCCCCCCCTCCCCTCCCACTCTCGCTCCCTGCTGCAAGTGCATGCATGCAAGCTGATGCAATGCAACCCAAGAAAATTCTTTAAATCTATACCGAAGGAATTAAAAATAACTTACACCAAAAAATTTCTTACCCCCCTAATATCTGAACCGTTGATGGTTTAGTCTCTTCAAATCTAACGGTTTCTGTTAGGCCTTGTTCACTTAAACTACTTCAGCAATATTTTTCAGCAAACGAACATTATTTTTCTCTCACAACAAATCAGCATAAGCATTAGCATAAGTTGCAGTAGGTCCGTAGTAAAATCTTACGTGTAAGATCTTACACCGTCTCTCTTACGTGTCACGCTTCATTGCGTTGTTTTTCACCGAGCGACTACTTACCCGCCCGATGTACCCACGACGGTTACGTTCTCATGAATCACGCTTCCTGTCCCCACGGTGGTTTCTTCTCCGTGTCCGCCAACCCGCTCATGCTCCCCCTCTGCGGCATCGCGCCCATCGCCGCGCGCCCCATCTCCCACCGGCCCGCACCTACGTCTGTCCTCCTCCTCTCCCCCCCCCCCGCATGCTGCCGCGGCCTCACGAACCCCGGCTGACGACGTTCCCGATGGGAACTCCTCGCACCTCCTCGCTGTCCCCGTCCCATGGACCCCACTGCCACCGAAGACGCCCCCGTTGCCGAGCGTGTGAACCCTGGCCCCTGCTCCCCCTCTCGCTGCCCACCGCATATTGGTTCGTGTTCGCCGTCGCGCTAGGGGAAGAGGAAAGGAAGATGGCGGTTGCGGTAGCCGCGAGCATGGGGTGTGTGCGGGAGGTCCTGTGCCCCGACATCGTCGAGGAGGTGGACCAGCCCATCCTCTACTACATCACCAATCGCCAATCGCCTGTAAGGGCACGGCATCTTTGAAGCGCTCGGGGAACTCCTCATCGACTCCGGAGGCATATCCGACTAGGAAACTGCCTCCAGGTACCCCTACCGCGTTGCTCTTCATCGTACCACTACCACCGCCCGCCTTGTCTGTTCTGTTCTCCGATCTAACTAATCCCATTCACACTAGAGGAGAGGCAAAGAGAGGTAATCTATTTTGCAGATGACTTCTCTTAGAGCGCCACATAGTGCAATTGTTGGTAGCATACATATGTTGTTCAGTATCGTCCCCACTATGCTCTTCTTCTATGTACTGTCCTGCTTGTTGCTACAAGTTCAATATCAAATGCATGTCGCAGCCCTCATTCAAATTGTTGTTTCTTTGGCCGGCTTCCAATGGAAGGAATCAGCAAAAGAGAGGGACGAAGTACTATATCTTTCGGTGGCAAGATGAAGAGTATCTGTGTAACTCATTTACTAATGAATCTTTAGTATTTTTGCTTCCTCTTGTTTCCATTTTGCAGGAGCAGACCTACCTAAAAGTTCTGCTGTTTATAGCCTTGGTACTGCGTTTGGAGATTTAGGCTCACATCACCTTTATATTTATTCTACGGCACTCTGTTTATGACATAACTGTACTATGTATCTATCACTGTGTATGAATTTTTATGCTTCCGTACTTTTGCAAGAACCATCATTGAGTTGCTATTATAAAAAGAAAAACATATGCTCTGTTTATTTTGCAGATGCATGCTTAACACGATGTAGCTTGATTGAAATGGATCTTCATTCTGTCCTTAACGGCGGGGTGTGGGCACAAGTGACTAAACATGCCGATAGATAGATCTGTGGTACGTACACCCGTCTTAGCTAAAGTTGTTTCTATCTTTTCTTCAATTATCATGCCTAGCTGTTTATTGTGTTCCCCCTCTACTGAAGATTGCTCTACTATGTGAGGGTTTGGGTATTATGACCAACAATACTACTGAATATTGTGCATAGATCCTGGGGCTAATTTATGCTTCCAAGAAGGAATTCAAGTAAATTCGTTATCAAGGTGTTTCTACACTTGTCTTAACCAGGTGAGTTCTTATTTCTTTTCTATTTCTCGGCTTTTGTATGTGAATTAAACATTCAATAGATAATGAGTGCTACAGTTCAGTCTAACTCTTCAAATTCCACTAAAACACTAAGTGCGTGGAGCCCTGGCAATTTTAAATGGTTTTTCATGGACTTTGATCTGACTGTCATATTCTGCAGTTTTTCTTCACCAAAGGAATATTTTTAATGCAATCACTTAAAATACGTGGCCCCAAGTAGATGTCACAATGATAGAGTCAAGTCTCATTTGTAATTTTGTATTAACGAGCCTTCATTTCTACAGCATGTGGCTGTCTTGTGTGATATAGCCAAGGAACTAAAGGAAATGTTTCTTACATTTCAAATCAGCCATGCTTTGAGGGTAGGTCTTTCATTTTCTATTGTCATTTGTCCTTGTTCACATTTATCTTCCATCTACTAGATTTGTGGTATAACATGTGTTCTCTGCAACTATTACTATGTAGCTTAGGTGATGAGACACAGGCCCGATCTTCCGAGAGGTAGCCGGTAAATTCGATTTGTGGAGATCTCGACGTTGGTGATCCGGCAGACACGATTCGAACCCTGCAACCGTTACACCACTGCTCCGTTGGTTATCAACCAAGCACAACTTGATTGACCTCGCCAAGAAGGCTTTTCCTGCAAGCGAATCGAAGAGCACAAGCAAGAAGGTAAAACACGCAATCTGAAATTGCAAATATGAATGATACGAATATCAATAGAGGGTTCAAGAACTCGGTTCCAAAGGACTAATCGACACAGTGGAGGAGATCAAGAACAGGGGCCCTGGATCACTGTAAAAGAATTTGTCACCACAGTTACAATGAACGATTCAGTTTCTCGATGGAAAACTAAACTCTAAACAAAACTCAATTGTCTAGCAGCGGTGGCGGCTGTGTTTATAGTCTAAGACTTGACCTAGGGTTGAGGACGGCCAGGGGTTGGGCGCCCACAACTTGGGCTTAAGGCCCGACACGATACATGGCCAAGTTGGCCCAAATAGGTGACGCAGCACCTTGCCGTGGTCACACAGAATGATCCACGGACCTTCTTGAGCTGGGACCAGATCCAAAACGACGGCGTCATCCTCCCCTGTCCAACGCATCCAAGAACGCCCCGTTTCGATGTCGTATGAGAGAGTTATGACCGAAACAGTGACGACGTGTCTGTTGAATCCGAGGGTGACATGGCAGCTGAGTTGGGGACGAATTGCAACTTGGGGAAGACCATAGCGTCGGTGTGTCCAGCGTGGCAATGTCCTCATCATCCTTCCCTTCTTGAATTGGAGTCGTCCTTGACTCCATCTTGGCGATGTCCTCATCATCCCCTCCTTCTAGAATTGGAGTCGTTCTCGACTTCATCCCATCATCAACGAACTCCTGCGAAAGGTTAGTGACAGCAGGCAATGCACCAGACATAATAGGTTGACAAAACATAGTATAACATGGTGCATCAGGATTATCACATAACTCAGCAGTAGCAGAAGTTGTAGCAAGAAAAGTACCTCCTTTTTCTTAATCCTATTATTTTTAGCAATGTCAGTTGGAGGTTTATTTTTAATCTTATTAGCATGTTTAATAATATCCGTAGGAGACAAAGGCAATAATGTAATTTTCTTGTCCTTATGCATGATAGTGTATGTATTAGTTCTACCATGGTGTAAAGCATCATTATCAAATTCCCATGGACGGCCTAACAAAATGGAACAAGCTTGCATAGGGAGGGACAACATCAAAATCTGCAGTATCATGATAAGAACCTGTGGAAAAGCTAATGCGTGCTGATTTAGTTACCTTAGTCTTACCACTATTATTGAACCATTGAAGTTTATATGGATACGAATGTTGTCGTGTGGTCAAGCCAAGCTTCTCAACCAAATCTAAACTAACCAAGTTATTGCAACTCCCGCTATCAATGATAGTGAGAACACGACAACCCTGCACAATAAAATACATGTGGAACAAATTGTGGCGTTGGATCGTCAGCTCTTCTTCAAGTCCCACACGTGTACTCAACACACGCTGCACAAGAAGGCCAGGGTAGTCTGCGGCAGCAGCCACAGAGTCAATGATGATGGCCTCCTTGTCTTGATCGCTCTCGGTGGAATCTGCATCAACGTTAGCAGCAAGGGCTAAATCATCTTCAACATCACTAGCACTTACATATCCATCCTCGGTAGCAATGAAAGCACGACGACTGGGGCAATCCTTCATGACATGCCGCATGCCTTTGCATCGGTGGCAAATGATTTTAGCGCTGGACGAGGAGGAGCTAGTAGAAGCACCCGGAGTGGCACCTTTCTTCTGCACATTAGACAATTGACTTACCCCGGAAGAAAATGGAGGTGTAGATGACTGTGTTGCAACAGGAATCTTGGGTGTATCCGGTGCTGAACGCTGCTGAAAATTCCTCCCATTGTTAGACCTGAAAGGCTGGTGTTGTTTGCGTCCCTGTACTTCACGTTCTGCCTTAATAGCAAGATGATACAATTAGGAAAAATTGCGCCAATCTTTGTAATCAAGTATGTTCTGTATATCATGGTTTAAACCACCAAAAAATCTAGCATTGGCATCATTATCATCTTCATTTATACCACAACGGGCTAAACCAATAAGCAATTCTTGATAGTAAGCTTCTACTCCTTTATCACCTTGTTTTAAAGTTTGTAGTTTCAAACGTAAATCACGTTGGTAATAAGGAGGAACAAAATGAGATTTCATATGTTGCTTTAAAGCATTCCAAGTTTGAGGCACAACAGCAGCATTATTAGCATTGCTAAGATCTCTCCACCAGAACAAAGCAAAATTAGTAAACTCACTAGTAGCAAGTCTAACTCTATGCTCAGCAGAAACATTATGAGAATCAAATTTTTGTTGAACAGCAAGCTCCCAATCTAAATAAGCCTCTGGATCAACATTACCAGCAAAAGAAGGAAGGCTAAATTTAATTTTAGCAAAATGATCATTATTACCATGATTATTACCTCCCATACCGCGACGGTTGAAGTTGAGGCGGCGACGGGCATAACCGTCAGTATTGGCATCCGTATCGTCATCACCAAAATCATCCGCATCTTCATCAGCAGCACAATGAGGTGGAGGACGTTGCTCGAGTTGTTCAATGCGGGTGACTAGATTGTTCACATTGCGCGTCAGCTCGGTCATAAGATTGCGTTGTTCAGTCATGAACGTTGTAAGCTCGTCCTTGGACACACACTCATTGAAGTCCGTCAGAGATCCTGCCATGGTTAAAGGATAGAAAAAGACAACACCAAAGTATTATCCCTATCAACTAAAAGAAAACAAGTGGTGGTGGTGGTGAAAGTGGAATGCAAAATCACATGCGGCTTATCACCGTCTTGCCTGTATTCTTACTAACGCCAAACAGGAGTAAAACCAAAGTGACGAAGTAATCTGTTGTTGAGCGTGGGTAACAGTTGCAAGATGAACCTGTGCTGACAGAAGAATATGTGGAGCTATGGGTAGGCACACAATATGACAGCAAGGATTAGCAATTAACGAATACAGATTAGCGATTGTTCAATCCGGATCCAAAGTACAAATCACAGCTGCTGGCTAAGACGTGTCGAGACGTAGCGCAACAAGGTGAAAACAAAGGACGATGGAAAGAACGCACAGAATAAGCAAATAACCCGAATTTTTCCTTTTTCATGAATTTTTCCCTGATTTTTCTAAAAGGCACTAGTAGGAATCAATTATTTTTTCACTATTTTTTATATTTTTCTCTGAACAAGGATAAAAAAGATGCAACCACAAAAATTGGCACCTACAACTGAGGTGGGATGTGGTCTACAGAAATACAGCACGTTCTCTGAAAAGCGTGCAAAAACTTTAACAATTTTTTTTCTTTATTTTCCTGAATTTTTTTGACAATTTTGATGAAACCAAACAGGGCAAAGCCCAGTTTGGGTCGGCTCCAAACGGTGTCAAGAAGCCGCTGTAAAAATTTCAGATTTTTCTGATAAACGAGCGAAAAGTTATGCTTGTTTTACCGAAGGTATCTCAAGTTATGTTTTTCGGTAGGCACAACACGACAGCGACAGTCAGGGCAAAGCGTACCTAAACTCCAACACCGATCACAAGAGCGTCCCTGTGACTCCAACAGCGACAGTAGGTATTCGCCTGATGATGAAAGGAGGGCTGCGATGCAGGTAAAATAAGAGCGGCTGGTAACCTATCTAGGGTTTGCGCGGCGGCAAGAAGTTACACAAGGCGGCTAGCGGGGCAAGTCGAGTAATGTGGTGGCTTCGACTTGTTTGGGAACGGTGGATGGGATAGCGGCAGAAAATAAAAATCACAGCAACAGGCGATTGAACTACGACCACGAACACAATCCTAAACCAGTAACAAGACTCGACCACGGACACAAACTCAACGACGCGAATCTGAAACAAAATTGCAAAGGCACAAAGGGTGATAGGACAGCGAAAAGTGAAATATTTTTAGGCTTCTTTGTGGACTCTAGGTAATGAACAAATCTGAATCTAAGGCAAACGAGAATATACCTCGCGGTAAACCTAAAATCTCTGATCCCAATTGATGAGATACAGGCCCGATCTTCCGAGAGGTAGCCGGTAAATTCGATTTGTGGAGATCTCGACGTTGGCGATCCGGCTTCAAATCAGACACGATTCGAACCCTGCAACCGTTACACCACTGCTCCGTTGGTTATCAACCAAGCACAACTTGATTGACCTTACCAAGAAGACTTTTCCTGCAAGCGAATCGAAGAGCACAAGCAAGAAGGTAAAACACGCAATATGAAATTGCAAATATGAATGATGCGAATATCAATAGAGGGTTCAAGAACTCGGTTCCAAAGGACTAATCGATACAGTGGAGGAGATCAAGAACAGGGGCCATGGATCACTGTAAAAGGATTTGTCACCACAGTTACAATGAACGATTCAGTTTCTCGATGGAAAACTAAACTCTAAACAAAACCCAATTGTCTAGCAGCGGCGGTGGCTGTGTTTATAGTCTAAGACTCGACCTAGGGTTGAGGACGGCCAGGGGTTTGGCGCCCACAACTTGGGCTTAAGGCCACGATACATGGCCAAGTTAGCCCAAATAGGTGACGCAACATCTTGCCGTGGTCACATAGAATGATCCACGGACCTTCTGGAGCTGGGATCAGATCCAAAACGACGGCGTCGTCGTCCCCTTTCCAACGCATCCAAGAACGCCCCGTTTTGACGTCGTATGAGAGAGTTATGACCGAAACAGTGACGACGTGTCTGCTAAATCCGATGGTGACGTGGCAGTTGAGTTGGAGACGAATTGCAACTTGGGGAAGACCATAGCGTCGGTGTGTCCAGCGTGACAATATCCTCATCATTAGGTACCATAACATGAGGCTGAAAACATCTAGGTTGACCACTCTATAGATTTGTAGGACTTTTGAACTGTGACAAAATATTTTACGTACGGATATATTCCCTAAAACGAGTAGACTTGCATCTCTTTTTTTTTTGAAAGGACCTCATGATATATTAGTACTATTTAATTGTTATTGTGCATTAATGAAGTGTAACTGTTCTGAATCATTCTTTTCAAAAAGTTGTACTTCATTAGTCAAACTTGATTCTAAATGAGCCATACTTTATAGTGACTACATTTACATAAATTTAATTGCAGAAGGCAGGTGGAGAAGAACGAGAAGATCACAAGCTCTGGAGTGTTTTGATGTGAGAGAAGGAGATATTACCTCATAGCTGATAAATGTTCTGTATAGCAACTTGGTAGTTGATTCTAAATCCAGGTATTGTCCTATTGTTTTACAATAATCTCAGTTGTATAGATGAATGTAGTTGTCAATTTGGCAGCTGTAACTGAATAATGGAATTTTCTACTTCAACAAAAGCTAGAATTTTATTGCCAGCTATAAATGAGTTTTTTTAATCTACGTGCATACCACACGTGCATGTTCATAGCATATTTTCAATTTTTATATCATTTATTTAAAACCTCATTAATATTGCGGGGTTCTACCTGACTGTTCTGCTTGAACCTGGCTGGACACGTACCAGGCAGGTGCGGCTGCACACACTGGACGCCATTGCTTTGCTTGTTGCGTGGGGTGGGGATGGTGCCTGCATGTGCTCAATTCCAGTCTGGTTCCCCCCACCCCCGTGCATTCGTTTTCAATTCCGTCTGTTCTACGTGACGAGCTGGACAAAACTAGACCCCACTTATATATATTTTGAAAAAAAATTAGTAGCAACTTATGTATAATACGTGCTAAGAGATTTATCAAAGGAGTTACTAACATGCAATACTAAAGTTGCTGGTCCAAAAATATACTATAGTTGTTACTTACATAGTATACACAAGCTCGGGTCAAAAAAATAAAAAATAGTTACTACCATATAACTCTAAAGTTGCTACTCCAAAAATATACTAAAGTTGTCACATAGCATGCACAAGCTAGGAGGGAAAAAATATCAATGAAATTAGTACAACATAATACTATAGTTGTACAACTTGGGGGGGCAAATTATTAAAGTAAGCATTGCATAAGCTGCAAACTTGGAAGCAAATTATTATACAACTTGCTCAAATCTCCTCCTTTTCGCTTAAATCTATCGACAACCACCCCCACTCCATCGATCCAAATCTGCTCCTCTCTACTCCCTCTGTCCCAGATTTATTGACGTTTTAGCTCTTACTCCGGTACAAAACAAAACATTGAATACGCCATACAGCTACGTCCAGGTGCATGCATTGAACGGTGAACCTAGACTATTTGCTCAGCTGCTAGAACGTCTAGAATTATAGGACAGAGGGAGTAGCTCTCCGCCGACTTGCTCCTCCTCCCTGCAGATTGGCTGCTCATTTCCACACTAAACACATGGATGCAGGTAATCCTGAAATTGACAACCAGAAAAATTAAACTAAAGTAGACAAAATAAAAAAAACTAAACCGAAACTAAAATAACCAGAAACTGGCTGAAATTGACATCTCTAAACATGAAATTATCAACAAATAAAACTAAAATTGACAACCATGAAAACAAACTGAAACTAAAACTAAAATTACCAGAAACTGAAACTAAAATTGACAACCGGAAAATTGAACTAAAAATGTCAAATAGAAACCGAAAACTAAAGAAGACAAAATAAGAAACACAAAAATAAAACATAAGACTGAAACTGAAATTAACAAATAGTAAATAAAAATAAATAAAACAAAATAAAAAATCTAAAACATAAAAATGAAACTGAAAATGAGAACTATAACCTAAAATAAAAAAACTGAGATTAAAAGAAGCACAGAAACTGATTCCGTGCAGTCACGCAGGAGCAGCGGATTCTCTGCACGGGACGTGTTATGCCGTCTGCCCATAGGAGCTTCTACGTTTCTTTCACGTGGGCTGACACACACTTGCATGGGCATGGCAGGCTAGGCCACCAGGCCAGGCCACCAGGTCACTCGCGCGGTCGCGCGCTAGTTGCCTAGCGCGACGGGAAGCGCGTTAGCTTTTGCATTTTCCATTCCAGTTCAAAATAATTATAAGGTACAACATCCAACTACTAGATATAAACTAAGATTTTAAATCTCTGGCTATAGCTACTGCAATGGTTTCGCTATAACCGGTGTTATCTTAAACTCTAAACAGTCGGTTACTTGTTTATTCATTATTTGGGCTAAATGGTCACTTGTTTATTCATTATTTGGGCTAAATGGTCACTTAAACGGGCAAAGTGGTCGCTTAAACGTTATACATGGTCGATTAAATGGAAATGGAAGACCACCATATAACATTTAAATGGTGTGTAAGTTGTCCTTCAAGAATGGGTTCATTGCTAAGCGGAACTTTACTTTTTGAGGGGGAAAAAGTCTACATAACCCCCAACTATTTAGGGTGGACTACTTCATCCCCAAACTACAAAACCAGATTTTCTACCCCTGAACTTTTCAAACCGGTCAAATAACCCCCTCCCCCTAAATGGTTTTGGACGGTGGTTTTGCTACAACGACTGCGGTTTTTTTCTTTTTTATTTATTTTCGTTGAATCTTTGAAAAATCATAGTATATCACAAAAAAACATAAAATAGAAAATCCAATTATGTTAGACTCCACATGAGTAGATCTACATAGTCAAAATATAATATGGTATGCTTTATTACAAAGTTTTTTCTGTAGCTTTAGATCTATACTTTTTTATAATTAATTAGAATAATTCAGAGCTGCAGCTTTTTATGGTCCAATTGTAGTGAAATTTTTATAGTGGGCTAATTATTGTATGTTTGAACTATAGTAAAAATTTCATACTATAACTAGTATGAAATTTTTACTATAGTTCAAGCATATAATAATTAGCTCACCACAATTAGACTATAGAAGTTGCAGCTATGAATTATTCTAATTAATTACAGAAAAGTATAGATCTAAAGCTACATCAAAACTTTGTATTAAAGCATACCATATTATATATTCACTGTGTAGATCTACTCATGTGAAGTCCAATAAAATTGGATTTTCTATTTTATGATTTTCTGTGATTTACTATGATTTTTCAAAGATTCAACCAAAATAAATAAAAAAAAGATAAAATCACCGCCGTTGTAGCAAAACCACTGTCCAAAACCGCTTGGGGGTTATTTGACCGGTTTTGAAAAATTCAGGTGGTAGAAAATCCAGTTTTATAGTTTTATAGTTTGAAAAGCCAGGTCACGGCTCGACGCATCGTTGCCATTTCCTGCTCGCCGGACGCTGCTCGCCAGCGATCCAAGGCCATGCACGCACAAAAGCAGGCAGGGAGCAGGAAGCACATCAGCAGCATCTGCCGACCAACAACAGCAGGACCATGCACTATCAGGTACTAGCACATAAGCACAAGCAGCGAGCAGCAGGTCTTTTTGCCAGATGCTGCTTCTCTGAATCACCAATGAAATACACGGGAAGCCCTTCGCGTGCGGGATGAAGCCGGCGGCACGGAAGGATGCGCACTCATGACCCGTGCGCGCATATATATATATATATATATATATATATATATATATATATATATATATATATAGGTATTCTATGTATTACTCTGGGTACTGAATAATAATCAGTACCCGAGTCAAATCACCGAACTCGAATCACTAGAGCCCGAGCCAACCCACGCGCATTCCCTGTTCCTGCTGCCGCACCCACCTCTCTTTATCGTATTTTTTTGTTCTATATAATATCCAGAATCGTGGGGAGGCGCCGGTTTCGCCTCGCCGCCCCTCCGGCGCACGAGCCCAGCTCGTCTCCTCCCCCGTCGGCAGCTCCTTCTCCCCCGTTGGAAGCTCCTTCTTCCCCGACCCTGACGGCAGCGTCTCCGGTGCTGCCTCCGTCCAACCCTACCCCAAATCCACCTCCTCGAATCCTCGATTCTTCCCTCCTTCCCCTTCACCCCATTCCTATTGCCCTAACATCGGCGCCGGCGTCGGTATCCGCCACCTCTTCCGAGACCCTCCATCCAGCTCCTCAATCGACGCCGGCGACGCATCTCAACCCACCCCCACCGGCGCCGCTTCTCAACCCACCCCCGCCGGCACCCATCCTCAAGCCAACCCCTGCCACGCCCATCCTCAAGCCAACCCCTGCCGATGCCCATCCCCATCCGTTCGCCGCCTCAGACTCGAACCAGGTGGGGATTCATCAATCCACCATCGGCAACAAACATCCTGGTTCCGTGGGAGGCCCTTGCCCCCCAAAGGTGAGCAACCGCTCAAATCCACCTGACTAATGGCTGAATATAAGTCTTTCTTTCTATTTCCTGTAAATGGGTATAGTATTTGCTCCCAGTTTCCTACTTTCAGCATGTTTCATTGGTGAGATCCAACAAATATCTTTTTCACGGCTAATGAGCATTTGTTTATTAGGTTAATTCCTTATATCTGCTTTGTGATCTGTCCATTGAACGAGGAATCTGGAGTTCATGTTCTACTCATGTTTTCTGAAAATCAACCTTACCAGATTCCATAATTTTGGTTCTCATTCAGATTCAGGTAGCAGTTAATGCAGTCAGTGTTCATGGTTTCAGCGATTTTGTTAATAGTGCCAAAATCAATATTCTGAATGATATCGTATTTTACATCCAACACAATACATGCTCCAGTGCAAGCTACTTAATTGTTGTAACTTTGTTTGTCGTAAATCAGGGACAAATTTATGAATTTTTTTGCCTGAATTAGAGTCAAGAATTTATGAAGACCATTGATTTCTTATGGTAATTTTACTAGATAAGTTAGTTAACAGGTTTCCTGAATCAGAGTATTTTATTTCCTCGGAACGAAAACTCTTCAGTAGCTTACTTCAGTTCTATTTAGTGTTTGGCACCTTTCTTTTTCTCTTAATCATGCATGTATTTTTTATTTTACGAGCCCAAATTATCAGTATTCTTTTATTGCACTTCGGCTTATACTTATCTTTTTCTCCTTATTAGATATAAATACTCCTCTTAGTCAATTATCACTGTTCATCATGTTGTTCTGAAAGCTCATAATAATCTCAATTTTTTTAATCATCTACCTTGGTTATAGCCAGAATTTTCACCTTTGTTGTTTATTATTACTTTTGGTTCTTTCCTTGTGTATTCAGATCCAAGGCGTTCCCCTTCTAAGCACCTTGCAACGACTACTTCCCAGGACCACTCATAGAGAAGGTATTGTTTGTGCACATTATGATCCTTTTGCATACTCTCGCAGTCTAAATTCATCTCCAATAAGTCAATAACTAATCATCGTTTTTTGAGCCATATCGGTGTACTCTTCTAATTGGTCAATCTGATTGTCCTTTCAATTAACACTGAGTCATGCAAGACCTGGTATGTTGACTGTTTTGTTGCCTTTTCTATTCATCCTACCCGTGGCAAAGGAAGCAGCATTTTCCGATACTGCAGAGCTGTCTAGATGGGGTGTACGATTGACGCTGGCCAGCCTCTCATCTAAATGCTCTTCGTTTGAGTTTGTAGCCATCTTAATTAAGCTGAAATAAAATGTGCTCGCAAATTTGGTATCGAATAAGCAGTTTCGGCTGAAGCTTTTAAACTATTGTTATTCCACAAAAAGGCCACAAATGCATGCATTTTTGCTTTCCTTTTACTACCTTGAAATTCATTGAACCAAATATACTGTCAAATGAGAGATTCAGATTCCTGTTGTCAAGTTTGTTGGACAATTTTGCTCTTGTTTGAGAGTGCTGGAAGCTTTTGCTCATTGTTGTTTGTTTTAGCCTTGTGGAATATTGGCTGTTTTTGTCAATTGGTGGATAAATAATCTATCTTCTATTGACCACCTGATTGTTGTATATGATGAAAAAATAAAGTAGGTAACTAGGTCTGAATCTCAAATTATAGTTGAAACAACACATCATTGGAACTGACCATTATGTTGCTATTTCAAGTTAGTAGGACAAAGAGTATTGTGCCTTTTTACTACATTATCATGTGGTCTCCAGCCTTCCATTTGAACTTTTTGCATGCATCAATCGTATATGCTGTTGCAATACCCTTTTGTCAGAGTATCAGAACATAAATAAAACCCTGCCATTGCTAAATATGTGCAACTTTACCTGTCTTTGAGATAATAATGTTACTAGAGCAACACCAAATTTCACAACTTTAGCAAGTATGTAGTCATCTAAATCTTTTCCTGTTAATCAAGATTTTCCTGGAAGCTAAGTTATGTAAAACATTTATCCTGTAAACAGAAGTCCACAGGCTTAGTTGCCAGTTCATATCCTCATCTTCCTACAAGAGTATAAATTTTGCATTTGTTTCCATTGGAAATTAGCTTCTTTCTGTGCCTTGCTAATTTTACACATTTAATTTCCAAATCATTAACAATAGTTAACACTAGTTATGTCTTTTATGATCATTTTAGTTAGCCTTCCACCAGTGGGAGACGTCGGCTTCATCTGCACTCCATCAGCAACAGTGGCGTGCCGCTAGCACGAAAAAGGTATGCTTGACAATGCTCTACACTTGTACATATTTAAAGATGAGTATGCTCTACACTTGTACATATTTAAAAATAACATCACATCAGCCAATGTTGTGGATGAGCAATAATCATAATTTTACTGTTGAAGCAAAGTAAATCTATCCAAGTTTGTATACTTGAAAGAACATTTGAGCCAATATTTAGCCAAGACATTTGGGTTTCGGATCTTTTATTTGCTCAATAGGAGTGCATTATTTATCTCAAATTCTGATGTTTTTATCAGTATATGGAAACCTTTTGGAAACCACTACAATGAAATGTTTGTACCTTCCATAGTGATCAATGTTTACAACCTTTGATATGCTGCTATCTCAACTCATGGTTGTTTGCTAGCTGTATGATCAATTCATGTGTTGCTACCTTCAATTTTTGAGCCATGGCCACATCTATCAGCAATCTGAAATTCATGTATATACTGCTCATTAGGTCATCTCAATTCATGTTTATGCTGACTGCTGCGTCAACTTAATGCTCATTACAAAAGATTCTTTTATACAGATCATTGTACCATGAGTTAGTAATTAGCACTTCAGATTGACCTATAATTATAATTTTCTTTTGTACACGTGACTCTTAATCATCAGCACTCTGTAAGTGATAGCATATCTAACTATATAATTTTGTTCTTTAACTGTAACTTCCAGATGTGAGTAGGAGGCTAGGAGATACAACAATTCCATACAACAAGTGAGTATCACTGTTCTAGTCCACAGATCGGAGCCTGTAGAGCAGAACTGATTGCCGTTAGTATCACTGTTCTAGTCTGCAATCGTGCCCCATTTTCCTATTCTTCTCGGCCAATTAATTAATAGTAAATATTGTTTTGCTCTTGCAGGTTTTACAAGACATTATAGCCATACTGATGGTGTGGTACTGTAGTGGACAATATATCTTGTGCTCATTTTTCTTTTAATACGTTCAATTGTCAAGCTACTGACACAATTAGTTGTCAAAAAATCTATTGCTTGCACATATGAAAATAGTTGAAAGTAGTTTAATAAATTAGATTTATCTGGTATTGCAGTCGCAAGATAACTTGAGCATTTAAAGCTGGACTACAGCTAATTTGGTTGCATGGATCACACATGTACTCCTGATTCAATTTAACTTTGCCTAGAGACCCTGCTTGAACTGCATGAATAAATTAGTAACAGAAATGATTCCTATGCCTGATTGCACTTATAAACATACTTTCTGTTATTTCATTTGACATCCTAGCGTCAGTGTTTTGAAGGACTGTTCAAAGTATATTTACTGTTGTTATTTAATTATTTGAAAATTTTGCCTATGTTTTGTTTTATGCCAGATATGATTTAGTGACTAATATATGGATGTATATTATCAGTTGGTGATTCCATGTTTTCTCAGTTCTGCATATGGATTATCTAGGCAAGGTGAAATATGCTAATGCATGCACAAATTAACGCTCATGTATGAAGATCCACTTCCAAACTTCCTTATGATTTCTTTAGAATTTTCAGTCATGCAGATCCAATTAATCTGTAGCATCCAAGTTTAATCTGATGGAGCGACAGAGTTGGGCAACATCCCAGGAAATGCATGCATGGTTTACTCTATTATTGATCATGAAGTTATTTTTTTAATGCTTTTTCTTTTGTTTGCTTCTTTTGACAGGTGAAGCAATTAGCGGCCATTAGAGAGGCGAGAGAAGCGAGGGATGTATTAGTTTTGTTTTTTCTTTTTATAAAAAAGTATTATATGTGATTTAGTGGAATCATAACTCAGACGGAGCCACAAAACTATGTGTATTCAAACTGTAAAGTGTATTGCAATCATTTTTGACGATGCATTTACCTGAATATAAGTTATTGGCGTAAAAAGGTTTATGGTTTGAAATATGATTGTATGATTCGTTTACCGTTAAAACCCAAGTTTTGTGGTTTGCATCATCATAAATATATCAAATCGCGTTTTTACCTTCCAGTTGGATACCTTTTTTTGTTTCCTCTTGCCTCACCTATTTCAATATAAAATCCACCTTTCAAATCCAAAATAAGAAAAACATACAGGTTAAGCCTTGGCCGCAAGAAAAAAAGAAAAAAAACGGCCGCAAGAGCCGACCACGTTACGTGGAAAGAAAAACTGAATGAAAACCGGCGATGAGGAAACAAATCTGTCGCAACAAACTTGAAAAATCGGCCACCACAAAAAAGGAAAAAAAAACAGCCGCAATAAAAAACGAAAAAAAAAATCGGCCTCAAGAGCCCACCACGAGAGAATGGAAAAAATCTCATCGGAGACTACCGTGCGGACTGCGGAGAAGGTTGGGCAACTAGGGGCGCTCGGGTACCGAATAATATTTAGTACCCTGGGTACTATTTAGCGCAGTCCTATATATATATATATATATATATATATATATATATATATATATAGGGAGAGTATACTCTATAGCTAGCTATAAAATAAGTTATTTTGTAGCCACCTCTATTTACGATAATTTTATATACTAATTTACGACAATGTCAGTATATATTTACGATAGTTGAATTACTATAACATATGGGGATATTTACCATAATATTATAGTAAATCACATAGTAAGGAGTTACTATAATCTCATAAATTAGTACAACAATTATCGTAACTCGAAGTAGCTACAGAATAAGTTATTCTGTAGCCAGCTATAGGGTAGTATATATATATAGGAAAAAGTCTAATTGACCCCCCAACTATATGGGGTGGTCTACTTTACCCCCTAAACTATGAAATTGTCTAATTTACCCCCTGAACTTTGCAAAACAGGTCAAATCACCCCCTCGGGCGGTTTAGGGCGGTGGTTTTGCTACAGTGTCAGATGTTTTGCTACAGTAACATCGGTTTTGTCTTTTTCTTTTTCATTTATTTCGTCTGAATCTTTGAAAAATCATAGTAACTCATAGAAAAATCATAAAATAGAAAATCCAATTTTATTGGACTCCACATAAGTAGATCTACACAGTGAATATATAATATAGTATGCTTTAGTACAAAATTTTTGCTGTAAATTTTGATCTATTTTTTCTGTAATTAATTTGAATAATTCATACAACAAAAACTTTTACTAAAGCATACTATATTATATATTCACTATATAGATCTACTCATGTGGAATCCAACAAAATTAGATTTTCTATTTTATGATTTTTCTGTGATTTACTATGATTTTTCAAAGATTCAGACGAAATAAATAAAAAAGAAAAAGACAAAACCGCTGTTACTGTAGCAAAACCGCTGACACTGTAGCAAAACCACCGCCCAAAACCGCCCGATGGGGTGATTTAGCCGATTTTACAAAGTTCATGGGGTAAATTAGACCATTTCATAGTTCGGGGGGTAAACTAGACCACCCCTTATAGTTGGGGGGTCAATTAGACTTTTTCCTATATATATATATATATATATATATATATATATATATATATATATATGCGCACTCCTGGAAAGATGGGGAGGGAGGGTGCTAAACTATTGGAAAGAGTTTTTTCTTATTTTGCTAAAAAATTAAGGATGGAAAAGTCGGATGGCAAACTGTTGGAGATGCTTAACAACCATAATATACAGCAACAACAGAACGAAAGTAAGCTGCGAGTT